>CAOLHI010001543.1:0-364335 GCA_948474755.1 Ctenosaura bakeri
TTAGTGTTGGTGCAAATTTCATTTGTGGCCCTAGCAGCAAGTCTAGGATAAAAATGGACATAGGTGACACTTTCTTGGAAGTGATTTTGTGGGGGGGCGGAGTAAAAACTTGGCCACAACTTATTTGGTTACAACTACTAAAGTTTGTCACAGCTTGAGACAGCAGAACTAGCAACCAAACAACCCATGTACCAACTGATGAAACCCTGACTATTATGGGTGAGCTATGGAATTGTAGATGTGGGATCCCACATGGTCATGAACCATTCTACAGTGCCCTTTCCATCAGGGAATGAAGCAGGTTTCATAGTCCCTGAGTGGGCCATGTTTACTGAAGCCTTCAACAAAGTCGTTTAAGAGAATGCCCCAGGAAAGAATGGTGGGCATGCACACCCAAACTTCCCAAAATTGCACCCATTCCCATGCTGAAAATTGTGCCAAACATCAACAAGGTATAACTGAGAACTACAAGCACAGCACAATCAATCAAGAACTAAGGGATGTAGGAAAGCAGCAGAAACCTACATGTAAGTATGGAAGCACAGAGATTAAGTTTCATGGGCAGAGCAGACTGAGAACCGCACTGTCTGCATCTGCCTGAAGAGCAGGTATCTTTGCATTCCAGAGCTAGCCCCTGGTTGGCCAGCCAATATACAACACGAGAGCTCTTATGAAAAGTGCAATGACTTCTGAGAAGGTAAACATACCCCGCTTAAGCCTGGCACAGTTCTGCATTGCTTGACAGGGTGCAGAGGGATGTCCAGGTGATTTTGGGGACCTATGCTTCAGTTCATTTCTGAGAGGAATTTGCCAAAGCTCACAAACTTCTTCATATCTGAAAGGGGAATAGCTTGAGATTTTAGGGGAAAAACTGGGAGGAACTAAAGCTGACAGCTTGATCAATCTAGGCTCTGGGTGCTTTAATTCATAAAGAAAGGTTCTGAATCAATGAGTATTGAACCATGTTAATGTTCAGTTAGGGTTGCCATCTTTTCTTCTCTCTCTGAGGCAGTCATCTTTTAACATTTATAGAGCAAGAGCTTATATAGTTTTCTTTTTTCTTGAAAGAGACCTACCCAAATTGGCCAGTACAAATGGGAAAAAAATTCATTTCAATTCCATTTTGAAGGGCAATTTTTCTTATTATATTCTGCATGAAAATAACTTGACATGTGGAAAAAATGTGAATGCAGATAAAGCAAAATGGATTTTTCTCATTGTTAATACCAAAATGGATCCATAGAAGTACAATTGCTTTAGACTATTTTGTGTGCGTGAATTTGGGCCTTCAAGTCACATGTTGATTCACGGTGACCCTATGAATTTCATAGGATTTTCTTAGACAAGGAGTATCCATGCTATAAGCCCTTTTTTTAAAAAAAAATCTTATTTATACTGTTTTAAATCTGTTAGATTAGTTTCTTTGAATGCCACCCTGAGATCTCTGGGTGAGATAGAAATATTTAAATAAATAAATAAATATTTTTGAGGGAATATCATGGCTATTCCAGGAACCCAAGTTGCATGGCTCAATTAAATTGCAGCAGCATGAATGTACAGCCTTCTCTCATGTGCACCACACATGCAGGCAGTATGATTATATTAGACTTGCAGCACTTAGATGTATTTCTATAAGCACAAAATAAATGTAATTAAACAAATATGTCACTGGCTATGTAATCTCTTTGAAAATTTAGAAATAACTAGTGTATATACCCAGCATTGCCCAAGATTTTATTTTCTCACAGGTAATACCTATTAGAAATACCTTAGGAATTACCTTATCTTACCTCAAGAATTAGATGCAGTTGAAAGACACAGATTTGAAATCCTGTGTCTCAAATTCTCCAAACTGTTTTTAAACTCTGCTTAAAAACCTCCAAAGAAGATGACTCCACCACACTCCAAGGCAGCATATTACTTTGGTCCAGGCCTACCCGGTGATAGCGCTCGATATCATTTTTGATATCAAAACCATTCGGCCTTCCTCTGCCATCCTGCTCCATGTGTTTGCGAGGCCTCCGGACAAGCACGTAAACAGGTGCGGCCGGTAATTGTTGGACATTCCATTCTCCACCTAGGAAGGCAGAACAGAGCCAGTCTGTTGCTTCAGGGACCTCTCTAGCAAACACCCTTTTTGCTTAAGTGTGACACTAACAAATGCGCCCGGCTCTGAGCCAACAGTCTTACAAAGCCAAGCTAAGCACCTTGCATTTGCATACTGGCTACACTATTGTTGATTCTGCGCTAAGCCGATCATGTTAAACTTGACCTTTTCCAAAGCTTTGTCCCGCTCCAAACCCACATTGTTCTCACCGAGTATGGCATGGCCTGCAGTTACAATTCACCCTATATAAACCCCCCGATTCCGAGACCACCTCGGATCGCTCCGGACTTCCATCCCACCTTGCTGCTGCTTTGTCTGGCGAGCTCCCCTCGGCAAACCACGTTGAGCTTCTTCCCTGCAATCTTCAACTTTCTTCAGGACTACAGGACAGGTGTCGTATCACTCATTTCCCCCGAAAATCCCTATTTCCAATTCTTCCGTTAGTTGTGTGATTGTGGTGTCTTTACTGTTTGTTTGTCTTTCAATAAAACATCATTTTTTTTTGCTATTTTAAAACTGTCTGACTGCTTGACTGACCTGACCCCGTAGACACTGGGTTGCAAGATCCTGCTATGTTACCCTGCCTCTCGCTAGCTTTAGTGAATGCCCCAGCTAATTTTCCCCAAAGTTGTGTTCGTGTTTTGGTCATTCGGGGGGCCCTCCCGGGACCCCCAGAGAACAGGGTAACAATATTCCATTGTCAAATGGCTCTGACTGTCAGAAAATTCTTCCTGATATTTAGATGAAATCTCTTTTCCTGTAGTTTGAATATATTACTCCATGTCCTGCTTTTTAGAGCAGCAGAAAACAAGCTTGCTTCATCTTCAACATGATGTCTCTTTAAATATTTAAACGTGGCTATCATGTCTCTTCCTAACCTTCTTTTTATCAGGTTAAACATATTTAGCTCCCTAAGCCTATCCTCACAGGGCATGGCTTCCAGACTCTTCACCATTTTGGTCACCCACCTCTGGATACGTTCCAGCTTGTCAATCTCCTTCTTGAACTGTGGTGCCCAGAACTGGACACAGTATTCCAGGCGAGGTCTAAATAAGGTGATATTATTACTTCCCTTGATCTCAACTCCTGTTGATGCAGCTCAGAATCGCATTGGTGATTCTGGGCTGCATCGAACTGTTGACTTTTGTTCAGCTTGTGGTCCACTAAGGTTCCTAGATCCCTTTCAGACATGCAGTTTTCACCTTTTTTTAAAAAAAAAATGTTATTTTATTTTTTTGCCAAAGCTAGTAGGAAAGTGGAAGAAATAGAATTGGAGATAACTCTTCTCTTCAATGGGATTTTCAACTGACTAATCACCACCAAGTTGAGTTGTTTTCTTAATATCTACCACTGAGGACATTTCCACAACACACTGTTATAGTGCTATTACTCCACTTTCAACATCCTGTGGAATTCTGGGGTTTGTAGTTTGCTGAGGCCAAAGAGCTCTGTGGCTGAGAATTCTAAATGCCTCTCCCTAAACTTCAAACCCCCGGATTCCATAGGATGTTGAAAGTGGAGTAATAGCACTATAACAGTATAATGTGGAAATAGCCTGAGATGCCAGTATCTCAGTTATTTCTGCTATTATCCACTTTTCCAAGCTAAATGATCAGAATGTTTAATATTCCAATTTAGAATATTATATACAACAAGAATACAGGAGTTTCCAATCAATGTCATAGATTTAATTTTTCTCTTTGTCTCCCATTCCCTGACAGTAATAAATGCCCCAACATATGTACTTTGATTACCTTTCAGTACATGCTACTCTACATTTTAGGTTACAAAATGGTTAGCTTGTAGACTTTCTTCTCAACCATTCATAATTTTAGAGTCACACATAATCTTTAGTCATACTGATAATGGGACGCAAAATTTATATTTGTTTAATGTGTTTTGTACAAATTTCCCATGATTTTACTATCCTTGATATAAAAAAAGCCTCTGCTTTTTACCAGTTGTCAAAATAGACAATTACTATTAACCTTGAGAAATCAAATTTAAATTATTGCAGACAGCTCATCACATGAAGGCATTCATATGCTAAGCATGCTCTTCTTGAGTAAAATGCAGGCATTAATGTGAGAAGATTCATTTCAAAAAGGAATCACGTCAAATGCAATCAGTCTAACTGAAGGTGATTTTAAATCATTTATTTTTATTTCAACAGGAGAGTTATTCTTTTCACAATGTCACTTTCATGTATTTTTTGACATTTTTGCAAAATTCTTATCATTTCATACCCTGCTCTATGCAACACATGGGTGCCAGCAACCTAATTGTAAATTTAGTCTGTAGTTTGGTCTGAACCAAAGCATGTTTCTGCATAGGAAGGTCTCCACTGCCTCACCAGATAACCAGAACTGTCATTTTACAAATTCCAACCAGCAGCTGCTTAGAGATAAAGGAGGGGAGGAGGAGGTACCTACCTGCATTTAGTCTTCACAACTTTGAAGATCTCAGCATGGCCAGATACAGAAACAGATGGATGTGCACATGTTGCGGTAGCCAGTTGGAATGTGATTTCACATCAAGAGTAAGTAGTGTATGTTGAAATAGATTACCACAGATGGTCAGTGTGTTTGGATTTTGATTAGTTCTTTGCACTTGATATCTTTTATATTTCCTTGTAAAAGCCGGGGATACCCTCCAAATGTTTGGAGCGTCAACGCACATAACCTCTAATCACTAGCTAATGGAATCTGTACACAAATCACCTACCTTCAGTACAAACTATCATCTGTATAGAGCATAATCCATAAGCTAAGACCCTAGAAATAATGGCTGAAATCCTATAGGCCAGTCCCAACTACAGTAGAACAACTGAATCTGTTGCTGTATAGTGAGTCAACACATAAATAAATCTCATTGATTCAGTGGTTCAACTCTAGGTGGAACCAAAAGATTTCATGTGTTCTGGCAAGCACTCCTGATTCCTGAGGCATTCGACATTTTGAAAGAATTACACCTCACATTCAAGATGAAGTTGCCGCCAGGAAGCAGCTGTAAGTCAACTTCATCCCCTTGTCTATCCATGTTGTGATGTCTTTGATTCATATACTGTTCCAGAACCACTCCACAGTGTTGGCTAGCACTGGCAGGGATGGAGAAAATATTCTGGCAAGTTTGCCATAACATTAAAGGAAGAGAAAAGATGCTACATGTGCTTGCTATTTTTCTAGGGCAGCATGGTGTCGAGTGTCAGATTTTGTTCAGCATTGGAGATGACAGGCAACTTCCCATAATATCTGTCTTACCTTCTTTAAAAAGAACATATGAAGCTGCCTAGTACCAAAGCAATACTATCTACATCACTACACTTATCATGTATGACGACAAGCAGAAACTCTCTATGGCTTCAGAGCCTTTCAGCCCTACACTGTTTTTTTTTTATAATAATTTTTATTAGTTTCCAAATATAAAACAAACAATTTTTATATCAAATCTTATCATGAAATATTTATGTTCTTCCATCCTGTCTCAGTCCCCGCCCCCCAAAGCCCACACGATCTCATTCCCGAACCACATTACATTGTTATTCCCCCTGCTAGAGCTAGCTTCTCACATGCTTTTCCCTGATGTATACATGTTTTCTAATTGACATTCAACGCTCCTTAATATGTCCTGTCCACTGATAGATTCCCAGTTAATACGCGATTCTGGCCTTCCTTCTTCCTCCCTGTTTACCTTTAGAATGTAATACTATATTACCAACATTCTGAGCTGTTTTACTATTGCCTCTTGCTCACTTTTCCTATCTTTAACATATTCTAATTTATTAATATGGGTTTTTATATATTCTATTGAACTATTTAAAATATCTGTTATTTCATTTCAATCAGGACCTCACATCTTAACTCCTCTTCTTTCCCCCCTCCCCTATGGGATTCCCCGGCCCAACTCATATTCATTATTCCCTTGTCGCTTATCGCCGCTTGCGAGTATAGGCCGGTTCACCCCCAGGAATGGGGGAAAGCAAAGTTGCAAACGAGTTCCCTCCCACTTCCCATTCACGCCCTTTACATCCATAGCTTCCCAGGGTATCCAAACCCAGACCACAAACCTCTGCCCCTCGTCCAGAGATGAGACTTTAGCCCAGAACTCTCCTCAAAATGTTCTCAAGATATTTCTATGTACTCTTATGGTCGCTTGAAAACTCTGAGCCATCCCACCCCCATACATGGGGTTACACCCAAAGCTGACTCCCCAACATCTTTCATACCATTCAGATATCTTATTAAACAAATACACATATTCATTCTATAACCCCCTTTACCCTTACTTGCTGCTTAATTAGTTTACATTCATCTGTATATGTCATCTACCACGAAAAATCATTCCTTTCCTTTTCCCTCCTTTCCCAACCCAGCTACCCAGAGTTCACTTGCAGTTTTTTTTTTTTTTTAATGGAAACGTGTACTAGTTCAATGAGATATTTTAACAAGGAACAGTTGAAAGAGAGTGGGGAGTCTATGCTGGGCATTTGTAATCCTACCCCGGATGGCAGGGAGGTTCGGAACTTAAAAATGACAATAAGAGTTCAGAAATAGATTTGTGAAGAGTTCTGGGCTATAGTCTTGCCGATGGGGTAGGGAAAGAGGGAAGCATTAGAGAAAACAATTGGGGTTTTTTTGTCTGTTATTTGTGAGTTGTGCATGGACTCCCTGGATATTATGGCTACGGATCAGCGACACAAGGTCAACGTTATGAAACAGACTCTCTCCCTATTTGGCTATCCGGAAGTAAAGCGGCGACGAGACGACGGGAAAAAAAAAAAAGCCCTACACTGTTATAGTGCTATTATTCCACTTTGGGCCTTTCCACGCTACACTGTTATAGTGCTATTATTCCACTTTCAACATCCTATGGAATCCTGGAATTTGCAGTTTAGAGAGGGGTCATTAGAATTCTCAGCCAGAGAGCTCTTTGGCCTCAGTTAACTACCAACCCCAGAATTCAACAGGATGTTGAAAGTGGAATAATAGCACTATAACAGAGTAGTGCAGAAAGGCCCTTTCCTAGACATGTCTATAGATGTCAGAAACTAGGACTGAAATCTTTTGTATGCAGAGCAGCTATTTTTTATCTATTTTATGAATGCTAATACTTTGGTATTTTATGCAGCTATGGGTCTTTATTATTTTGTTATGAAGATTTGCCTTATGTGCAATCTATTTTGTGCACTGGGTTGCCCTTTAGCCTCCCAAAGGAATGACACCAAGGGTTTACTTGTCTTCCTGAACCTGAGTTGACCTTGTTGCTCTTTAGAACACACTATAACCATCTCATTAACGGTTGATGCAGACATTCTGCTTTTTAGAAACTGTAATTAGAATGAGTGAAACAGAGAGCTAAGTAGCATGCCACACAATGCAAATGTTTCAAAGAAAAAGAGCAAAACTCCTGCTGAGATATGTGACTGCCTTAACTATCAGAAGATACTTTATCTACTGCCTCCCCCAACTCTCTAATGACAAGAGATCAGTGCTGTAATGGAATTATAGCTGGCATAGTGCGCATTCAGTTGACAAGAAATGAGGTGGGGGGAAAAAAGCCAAAGGAGCATTAGAGAAATAATACCCTGCTTCTCACATCTGCTGAACATAATCAATACAAGTCAAATTTGGCCAGACAGGTGAAAGCACAAATTACTTTTAAAAAAAAAAATCAGTACCTGCTTTTCAGATTTACACTTTTTCCAATGATCTCCCCATGTGACACTGGAAGGATTATTTGTAGCCATGGCAAAAGAAATCAGGAAAGAAAAGACTTTACTCCACAGTAATCTAAGTTGATCTGCAAACACAAGAGAGGTAAGGATTAATCCCTTTTTTAAAAAAGTTGCTTTGGTACTTAATATAATTTTACATGACAAAAAGACTGGTGATTGTGTATATTTTGTTTTTACTTGAAATGAGACATGTCTGTGAATGTCAAGTGCAACAATGCTTTTATTTATTTATTGTGACATCAATCCTTGCTTGAATGCAGAATCGGCCTCACCATTAGGCCAGTGGCAGCTGTTACTTAGTGGGAGTGATAGGATGGAGACCAGGAGCAAAATCAGTTATATTATTTTGCAACCCATCACTCTCTCTTGCAATATTCTAAGTGAATTTTAAGTAATTTGACAAGCAAATAAATACAATTTCAGGGAGCATTTCAAAAGAAAGGAACAATATGCAGCACTGAAATTATAACTCAGATGTTCCAGAGAAAATAAACACCATTTCAAGAAGTCCTTCACAGTTCAGGTTAACATTTCACCAGGTCATTCTACACCTAGTCTTCATATTACTGCTCATAATTTCAGAGAAAATGACCACAGAGCAATTCACAAACAAGCACTGTTTAGAAAGCAGCATCAACCCCCAGACACCAATGTTTTGGTAAATAGTATTGTCGTGCATATATCCCTTTGAATAGGAAAAGCAGATATTGTCCCTGATGAAGAATGAATATGGATCCTGGAAAATTCAAGATTTTATTTTAAAAAGCAAATATTGAGACCTTATCTTGAAACTAAGTGGGAACATCTACTGATATCTTGACTCCTCTTTTTACAGTGCTAAACTTCTCAAAATCTCCCTCCCTGTCAGGGAGTGGGCAGGGGACTGGATTCAGTGGCCCTTGTTGTCTCTTCCAGGTCTATGATTCTATGATTCCTCATTCCTTCTCTCTCTCTCTCTCTCTCTCTCTCTCTCTCTCTCTCTCTCTCTATTCCCTTTCCACACAAGGAAATTAAGACGGGCCAATGCGTCTTGTAACAGAGGTCATCTGCACCTTGGAGCAGACTAGGTTTGGATTACTTACCTTCGTTCTGCACCTAAGTCCAATTAAATGCTCCCCCAAGTGGTCACCGAGTGCACTGTTTGAAAAATGGAAGAAACAGTTTTTCAACTTTCTGGATCGCATCAATTCGCACTTTCGCAGTGGTGCAAATGCACACATTCACACCAATGCAAACTGGTGATCAGCGGAGGGTGGGCTGTGGGCATGGTCAGCTTCAGCTGTTGGTCTCGTCCAACAAACGACAGGAAGCTGCCATTTTCTTATCCTCATAGTGCGGATGTATGAACTCGCACTGCTCCAAATTGGTGTGGAACATACAGAGTAGCCCTGCGGAAGGATGTAAGGGAAAGTCCACCTTGTTTAGAGCCCAGAAGAACTGGTAAGAAATGGCATGAAGCGATTCACTAACCTCTTGTGGAAAGGGCCACAGTCTCTGTCTCTCTCTCTCACACACACACACACGTATGTATGGATTCATGAATGAATGCATGTTAAGGCTTTGATCTTACTCAGTGGTGTAGGAATGGGAGGTCAAGGGGGTAGTGCACCCTGGGCAGCACTTTTTGGAGGGCCATCACCCCTCTCCTACACACTGTCACCCCTTCCCCATATGCCATCGCCTCACCCATGAGCACCGTGTCCTGCCCCTGCACCTCCGTCCCCTACCCTACCCCGCTTGCGCCAAGCTACGCCACTGATCTTACTATCTCTCCTAGCAACCATAACACTCAATTTTTATACATGGTAGACTGGTGATGAGAGAAGGATACTCTTCAGCATATATTTAACAGTGTTCTTTTCTTGGTTATTTTGTTTTACTATACAGGGCCTTAAAGGTTGAGACAGAATACAAGATTTAATTTAACTTTGGAAACCAAAAAAACAAAAATCTCTTTTCCTCTCTCTTTCTAGCACACAAAAACTGCTGCTTGTTGTTAAAACAGCAGCAGCAGTGGTGGTGGTGGCGGCAACAGGGAGGGAGAGAGAGAGAGAAAGAAAGAGAGAGAGAGAGAGAGAGACAAAAGCTGTGCTCAGATAAAGAATCCTACAAATAAACTTTCACTCAAATAAAGAAAACACAGCAATACTCCAGTTCTCTGTTATTAGGCTCTCTCCCCAGCACAGTGAATATACACACAGCCAGAGGGATCCAAGCAATTACTACTTGCAGTTTCCTATACCCAAGCCTAAAGTGTTCCTCGATTGAGTCTATCTGTTATGTGGTCTTCTCCTTTTCCTACTGCTTTCTACCTAGCCAAGCATTATTGTCTTGTCTAGTGAGTCACGTCTTCCGATGATATGCCCAAAGTACAGAAGTTTCATCTTAGTCATCTTGGCTTCCAGGGAGACTTCAGTGTGATTTCTTCTAGGATCCACTTATTTGTCTTTTTACAGGCCACGGTATCTGTAGAACTCTTCCCCAGCACCAAATTTCAAATGAGCTGATTTTCTTCCTAGCAGCTTTCTTTACTTTCCAACTTTCACAACTATACATAGAAATTAAAAATATGATGGGATCCATAATCCTAACTTTAGTATTTAATGATATATCTTGACCCTTCAAGATCTTGTCTAGTTCCTTCATAGCTGATCTCCCACGTTCTCATCTTTTTCTAATTTCTTGACTGCAGTCTCCATTTTGATTAATGACTGAATCAAGGTATGGAAAATCTTGAACAAGATTGGCATGATTTGTTTTCTTTGCCTTTCTCTGAGAATGTGACTTGCCTCAAGTAACCTGGTGGGTTTCCATGGCTGAGTGGGGAATTCAAACCCTGGTCCCCAGAGTTATAATTTGGCCATGCACACACACCTGCCAGTATGTCCCTCTCATCAGTGACATGGTAGCGGGGGTATGTGCACATGTGGCTAAACTGCTCCCTGATTTGCAAACAAAGGAGCAGTTGCAGCATTCACAACCCCCTGCTGCTACATTCCTGTTGCAGCTGCATCTATCAGTGTCCAGCAGAAGGGCTTCACAGACCCCTGTGAGGGCTCTGTGAACCCCCGGTGTCCCCAGACCCCAGGGTAAGAGCCACTGTTCTCTCTGAATGTTCTTCAGGTTGTATTCTGCCATGATGATTGATTTAGTGTTCTTCTTTAGCTTTACTCTAATTTTGATATTAGTAGTTCATGGTCTGTACTACAATCTGCTCCTGGTCCTGATTTTGCAGAGGGAATAGACCTTCTCCGTCTTCTGCTTCCAATTATGTGGTCTATTTAATATTTAAATTGGCTATCAGGTGATGTCCAAGTATACAGTTGATTCTTGGGCTGCTTGAAGAATGTGTTCATGATGAACAAATGACTGGCCTTGCAAAATTATAGTCAGTCTCCTGCTTCATTTCTTGATTCTAGATTTTCCTACAATTTTGATTCTGCTGTGTTTCCTACTTTTGCATTCCTATTGCCTATTTTGATGTGTGAGCAGTTTCTTCCTGGACTTCAGCACAGAAACTTTCAATTTCATCTTCTTCTGCCTCTATCATTGAGGAATACACTTGATTATCCTTATATTGATGGGCTTTTCTTGAAGTCTTATTGATATGATTCTGTCAGATTTAGCATTATATCCTTTGACTGCTTTTGCTATATCTCTCCACACTATTAATGCAACCTCATTTTTTCTTAGATTTTCCTCTGACTCAAAATGTCTCATTCTCGTCCACTTAAGGTCACTTACCACAAGTATTGCAAGGTTTGTACATTCCATTTCTTGTTTTTTCTATTGCAATTTTCTACGTCTGCTGTTCTGTGCCTTTAAGTCATTTCCAACTTGTGGTGACTCTAAAGTGAATCTATTACAGAGTTTTCTGAGTCTGAGAGTGTGTATCATAGCATGATAGAGTTTGTTTTGTCATCTGTTCCAGGAAGGCATCATCCAAGTCCTCTGTCTAGCTTGGGGGCCTGTTGTACACTCCCACAAAGACATCACTGTTGTTTTTCTCCTCCTTCATTTTTAACCAGAGCTTTCAGCCTGCCTTTCAGGATTTATGTCATGGAATTCACAGGTGTAAATGTCCCTGACATATGGTGCTATTCCTCCTCCTTTCCTGTGTTAACCTAAGAGGTGAAGGACATTGGGGTCCACTTGCAATGCCGGTATCTCCTTAGAATTTGGGGAAATTATAGCTCAAAGAAGGCTGACAAGAAGAGAGTAACAGCATCTTTTCACCTGTGTGTACCAGTACTAACTGTAGAGAGGACTCCAGTTAAAGTTAAGGAAGTGTTTTATTTGAATTGACAAACATATGAGAAGTCAGACACTCTTAAGAACCACACAAGACTATCAGAAAGTGAAGCAAGAAGGGTTGAGAGAGAGAGAGAGAGACAGAGAGAGGAGATGGAAAGGGTGATACTTACCAGTCCTGAAGAAGGATTCACAGCATCTGAGGGTAGGAATTGCAGTCTGGGGCACCACATACAATGTACTACCATTGGCTAGGGTGAAAGTTGGGGTTTCTCATGGGACTGACAACGGGGTCCAGAATGGGCTGATTGCTTAGCTCTAGATGGACAAAACATTGATAGGACTCATGGCGATCTCTTAATGCTTGGTTAGTTAGGGTGCATAGGTGAGATCTCTGTAGATTGAGAGATGACCTCTGATTGCTCACCAATCTGGGTAGTTCATCTTTCATTGTATTAAAAAATGACAAGAGCCTAAATTGATGAAGAGAACAGCACTGGAAGAACTCCTACCCTCAAGAGCACTATCTCCATCCAGCCCCAGAACTCAGTCTAAAGCACTCCTAATTAGGTTTCTGATTATCAACCTCATCTGGAGTAACATCTGTACTTCCACATGAAAGAAAAACAATCATTGTGGGGTGGTTGCTGTTGAGGCACAACTTTTTTAAGAAAAAATATTTTTGTAGAATTTACTAAAATTACATCTGTTTATTCCTATCTTCATTGGAAAGAAGTTGAAGTTTTAAAAATTCAGAGGAGAATGCAGGCAAAAATCTGTGATTTATAATCTATCTAGTCTAGATAAAGAGTTCCAATGAAATTGTTTTTTTTTCCTTATTGAAATTTCAGCTTTTCCCAGCCCAGCCCAGCCCAGAAATATGGAATCTGCCCTATGTTATTGCTAACCTCACTGCTTGACCTTTTTCCTCCATGTTCCAGACACCTACCCTGAGCTCACTTCTCATCTAAAGTTCCTACTTCACCCCCTCTCTCAGAAATTTTAATTAGCCTATAGCATTTAAGGATTCTTGGAGGAAGGATAGCCCTGCAATTTCTGTTGCATTTTGACTCATATTTTGAGTAATCCCAAGTTATGGCTGTTGAAAAAAAAAACTATTTACAGGAAAATTCCTCTTTCCATATAAACATGCCTGACTTCTAATATCAGTCTCTGGGACAACTGTAGCTTTTATACCACGCTTGTAAACTTCCTTAAGCAGCTGTTGTTGGAAACACAATATTAGACTAGAAGGGTTCTATAGTGTAATACTGTGGTTATCTATTTTAATATAGACTGAGACATCTTGCTAAAAGAAAGTAACTGATATGACAGATAGAGGAAATCATAATATTTCATTAACACTACATTTTCAACTGCACCAATTATAAATTATACTGCAGGGGCCTTTAATTCAACACAGGCTTTACCTGAAGAAAATCCAATGTTCAGTCTTGGGCATCTTTAGATGTCAAATATAAAACATATCCATCCTAGACAATGAAGAGTTGTGGTTTGCCAGATCAGATATTGATCAGATGAGATATAACAATGTCCTTTCCAGTAAATGGCAGATTCATACGTTTGAAAAAAAAATATCAGTACGTAGTGATTGTGTTTAAATATATGTGTACTCTCACAAACTAAGAACATCAGCTGGCAAACAGCACTTTTCAGCAAATAACTTTTCTGCAAATACAAAGCTTTACCTAGATAAACCTTCAGGAAATCAATTCCCAAATGATGGTGCAATCCCTTGTGGTCTGTTTCAGCATTCTTTTTGTCATGAATTGTGTTGACAGCTGGTAGTTCTAACTTTCAAGCAATTGATCATGACGCATATTTAGAAAGATGCACCTTGTTATACAGGTGCCCTTATCCCCAAAAGGAAGTGATGGATAACAGCATAAGCCCTAGAGGCCTGCCAGACGGCTTATTTGTATATATTCTTCCTTGATAGCAGTTGGCTTTATGACACATTCAAACCCAGATGAACATGTTTTGACTGAAAATAAAACCTGAGCTTAATTAAAAAGATGAGAGTGGGAGATTTAGGTTTGATAAAACTGTGTAAATGCAAAATGTTATGCATTTATCCTGAAAAGGTAGTAAATCATCTAAAATGTCAAGGCAGAAGAAACTATGAGTATATTTACATTGTACACTTAAGAATAGTTTGATACTATTTTAACTGTCATGGCTCTTAAGTGTAGAATTCTAGGATTTATGGTTTGGTGAGGTTTGAATTCTCTGCTTGCAAATTTTAGTTCTTTTGTTCAAGGAGATGAATTTTTGCTTGCTGGCAGGAAATTCTAAATCCTTCACCAAACTACAAACACAAGACTGGAGCCAAGAACTTTTAAGTGATATTAAACTACTGTGGCATGTACTGTAGATACACCCAAAGTGGTTTTGATGTCTCCTTCCTCTGAGGGCTTTTTCGCACTTCGGGGGAAAACGGGGCAGTCCCTTACTCACCGGACTGGCACACTCCCCCCCGACGATCCATGCTGATCTGGAGCAGCACGTGCCTGTGCTACACACTGCTCCAGGGACGAAAATGGAGGCTTCCAGTTGGTGGAGGCTCTCCACCAACCTGAGAAGCTCGCCAGCCGGAAGCCGCCCCCGGAAGATCTGTAGCCTCACGCTGGCGTGAGCCTGCAAGTCTACACATTAGCGCAGCGACAGACTGGGGTGCGCTGGGCTATTGAAAGTCCTCTTTTAATCGGTCTTTCAATAGTGTGGCGAACCACCAGTTCTGGGCGTTCCGGAGTGGGCTGAAGTCCGGACATACATAAAGTAGTCTGGACCCAGTTCGCCCCCAAGTGCAAACGTCCTCGCTGGAGGACGCACCGCCCCGTTTTAAAAATAAAATGCGGAAAAGGCCTAAGTCTAACCCTACTTGTTGTATGCTATGTTCTAGGCATAAATTAATTGGAAATCATTATGTTTCCCCATATTGGGCCCTGATGGTAGTCTCTTGTCCAGAGTACAAGTTATGAATCAGGTCAATCAGATATTGTGGCACACCTGTTTCTTTTAGAGCAAGCCATAATTCCACATGATCTACACAATTCAAGTCTTTGGTACAAAGCAATGGTTCATTTTCTTCAGAACTTATTTGGTTCAGCCTAGGATTGCCAGGTGAAATAAGGGACAGGACTCCAGACACTTTAATGATTGTGCTAAAGAAAAAAATTTCATCAAGTCTGCTTGTTGCGCAGAGTGGCATGATGTGTCATAGCAAATTCACTTATAAAGTAATCCACATGAGTGATCAGACTCGACCAGCAGAGAACATTTGGGTAAAAATAAATGGTGGAAGGATAAAAACAACATTGTAGTTGAAGTTTACACAGGCACCAATTAAGATTAAGTGGTGGATGAAAGCTTCTGAAACAAATCTCAGAAACGTCCAAGAAGGAACAACTGATGGTTATGGAGGGGCTTCTGCTATCTGCTGGGACTCTAGCTTTGCTAAGCATAGGTTCTCCAACAAATTTCTGATGTGACTTGCAGATAATTTTCTCCTTCAAAAGGTGAAGGAAGGGGATCAGCAATCCCAGATTTGAACCTAACCCACAGGGCATATTTGGTCACTAGGATCAAAGCAGTTGGCACTTTAGGGAGCAGTATGGAGAATAAAACATACGAGGAAAGCATGAGGGAGATCGGCACATTCAGCTTGTTAAAAAGAAGATTGAAGGATGAGATGATCACACTCTAAATACCTCAAGGGCTGCAACAAACAGCAGGGTGCAGCCTTGTTCTCTGCTGCCTCAGAGAGTAGAACTAGGTCTAATGATTTTAAGCTACAGGAGGGGAAATTTTGATAGAGCATGAACATTAGAAAGAATGTCTTGACAGAGCAGTTTGGCAATGAAGCCAATTGCACAGAGAGGTGGTGGAGTCACCTTCTCTGGGTGTCTTCAAAAAGATGCTGGATAACTACCTGCTGGAGATGCTCTAACTGGAGAGCCTACACTCAACAGTGGATTAGCCCTGAAAGCCCACAGAGCCTATTCCAATTCTATGTTCCTATGAACTGGGAAAACTTTCCAAGAATTCCATGTTTTTTAAAGATTTTCTTGCAGTGGGAAGAAAAATGCTAAAATTACTCACAGTTTCCTTGAGAACCAATTTAACAAAGAATCACATCCCTAATTTAGGATAGCATATCCAAAAAGTCCAGGATCCTATATATTTGCATAACGGACTTACTTGTTTGTGTAGGAATGCAGTAGCAATGACTGGAGGAGAATGCTTCAAGGCATCTATTTCTCAGATACCTTGCTTCTGGGGTGGAAAAGTCCACAGGGCCAAGGGCTATGGGAAGACAGGCAGTTATCTAAACCATCCCTCCAGTGTGCTTTAAGAAGCCACTTAACTTAGAAACAGGGAACTCAGAGCCACATACCTTCTTCTAGTATTGCCACTACCACATTATTTTCCTTTCACCATCACCATTGACACCATTTTTTTTTTAACCTTGGCCTCATCTTATGGAATAACTATGCCAACAGACATTATAGGATATGGGACATATTCTACAATTAATTCTTTGTTGAAGGATGATATTTTAATGGAATGTGTTAAACTTTTATCATCTTTATTATGTTTTGTTTTGTTTTAAACAGTTTCAAATTTATGGGTGGTTTTAGCAAACTGCTTATTTAATGGTTTTTAATTATTATTATTTTTTAAAAAAACACCTTCATTTTAAATTGTTGTAAGCTACCCAGAGTCCCATGTTGGAAGAAAGGTGGGGTTAATAAATGAATAAATAAATAGATAGATAAATACCATTTAAAGGTTGATAAAAAATATATTTTAATATCATGATCATCTTATTGCACCTTGTCATTTGGATTTCTTCACAAAATTGGATCTTTGTTGTGTATCTTCATTTTCTAGTTAACCAAGAAAGAGGTAACATAAAGGTTGCCACATGAAATCACAAGATCTCAAACCATTTCACAACATTATCTGTCAAAGCCAGTGGTCTTGGAAATTTGCTGAATGTCAGTGTATTTGCAGTTTTGTTTTGGCACCAGTCAGATTGCTCAGAGCCAGTCAAGGCAATTCAAAAAGTGTCTTTCCTATTGTTAATATGCTCTCCATATAACTTGCTGAAATGACTGTTTAGCTCTTTTAGAAATTATATAAGGAATTTTATATGCTGCAAATTACGCAATGTCTTTGCTGACTAGGAATTTGCTGACATATTGGCCTAATTCTGTTTTGGGTTTAAGACTAGATGATCTTTTTATGTATGAATCTCACAGAGCTGTATGTGGACTTTCCCCATCACCTTCATTACACTTCCCAGCATTTCTTCTCTGTGCTTTCCATCATTCGCAGTTCTTCTGAGTCTGAAACAGCTACTCTTTGCTCCCAAATTCAGCCTTTGATCTGATTTTTTAAAAAAACAAAATGGTCCACTTAGTACTGTTCCCCCATTTGCATTGTGAGAACCTTCTTTTTGAAAAGGCTTCTGCAGGTTCATCCTTTTCTCATTTCCTGAGTAGGAAGCTACTTCACCAGATTCTTTCAAGAAGTTATTTTTAATTGAATCTTCAGCAACTAGAAATTAACTGTACATATTATACAATCCCTAGGGGTCTATTAATCTCCTCCATCTATGCCAGTGTCAGAAAGAATGGACAAGGTTAAATGGACACAGTTTAATATGTAGAGCTATGCAATGGAATCCAACGGAGATCTGAACCTGAAGTCACTAACTCCAGCTGTTGCAAGTTCTGTTAACGTCACTTTGATCCAGCTATTGATCTACCAGGTGCTAGAATGGTAGGCTAATTTGAAGGACAGGTATAAAGAGTGGCAAGTGGTTTGAACCATGTGAAAAGAGCTCTAGGCCAAAATCCAATTTAACACTGGTGGTGTGAAAATCTACTCCAGCATAGTTATACTAGACTGCATCACCATTGAACTGTTGAGCTCCATTACACAACTGTGAAAATGGCTTGCACAATGGATGTGACCCTTGAGGTACTTCCAGGAATGTAAACCCAACTGCACATACTTTTGGACTATTGTCTTCAATAAAAGACACTTTTCATATGCATTACTGTCTCTTTTTCTTTTCTTTGCTTTTTAATAACCCCAATATTTTAAATGGAACCAACAGCACTCACAGCAGTGAAGGTATCTGTGTACGCAATGCACTATGAACATTGCTGAATGTCAGTGTATTTGACTTACTTATTTGTGTAGGAATGCAGTAGCAATGACTGGAGGAGCACCAGGTCAGAATAGATGTGCATGTTTTAATTATGTGTTTATATCACAAGATTGTGACTGGCTATTTCTGTAAATAAAGCTGTGAAGGCCCTAATTTAGGCTCTGGTTGGCAGGAATTAAACCTTTCTCTCTACAATGTTTTCCTGCTAAATATCATCTCCAGAGTTTTCCTGTGTTTAAAGAACAGCCAAAGATATTCAAAATCCAAAAAGAAACAACTTCTCCAATACCATTTAGCAAGGGCAATTAAAGTGTTGCCCATGTCACAAGAAAGCTACTGTGTGTGTACTTCAGTTCCATGCTACAAGGGTAGCATGCATAAAAGACTATCTCAAGGGTCGTTAAGACAACAGAAATAATTCCTGTGCCAGCACGGTTACACTTGAGATAGGATTTGTTTTCTCGCTGATCTTGCAATGCATGTATTCTAAAGATAAGGGTGTTTTGAAGTAGGTATTGCAGGAACATGGCAGCTTTGATGAAAGTTTTCTCACCTGCAACAAACTGCTCAAGAGGGAACAAACTGATTTTAAGGAACAAGGACTGGAAATATCCCAAGATAGTCTTATAGAATTCTAACATTTTGGAAATGAAGTATCTTTAAGAAGGACCAGGGTGGATTAAGAAATCCTCTGCCGAGTATGTATTTACGATTTTTGTGTGAATTTATGGATGGTTTTCAATTCAGGGTTTCTTGTAGTCTTATGGAACTGCAATATGTAATGGTCCCTTAGTGTACTACACAGGAAATTATCTTACTTTTAAAAAGAAGGAGAAGGAGAAGAAGAGGACGAAGAAGAAGGGAATAAGTACTGTGTTGAAACATCAGAAAAGGGAGTTAAAAACCATCTGGGTATTTCTTCCTCTATTAAGAATTCAGATGCTTTCTGTGAATTCAGTAATCAAAAGAAATTTCTGCTACTATGGATGTTTCACATTATGGGCTCTCCCAGAATGGAGCAGAGAAGTGAGGGCTCTTGCAACAGAGCTCCTCACTCACCATCAGGCATAGTCAGCACTTGCTGCTGCCACATCTACTCACAGCCAGAACAGTGCAACAACTTCCAGTACGAAAGTGATGTGGAGAGGAAAACAGAAATACAGTTGGCCATCCTCATTCACTAGGGTTAGGAGTACAGGACGCCTAAAAAGTGGGAAAACTGCAAAGGTCAAAATGTGTCTGTGCCTCTGGGAAGGGGGCTGAGGCATGGTGGGGAGAGCAGTTACCCAGGGTCTATACCAGGCCAGAAAAAAGGAGAGTGAAAGGGGGTGGGTCAGCATGGTAGTAGTGGCCCTATACTTCCTCTCTCACCCATCACCTTCTTTGGTGGTCTGTGGGGGTACTTGGAGAGGGTTTATAGTGCTGAGAAATTGGGATGCAAGCAGTTCTTAGCTTCCCAGGCAGTGGTTGGTAGCAGAGAAGAAGGACCAGAGGCAGGTTTTTAAAAGGCTGTGTAGCCTGATTCGAGCTGCCAAGAGGGAAAGTTCCCCCTGAAAAGATATGCTTGAAGTGGTGGAGCAGGTGTTGGAGAAACTCATAAATAATCAAATCCATGAAAGTTAAACCTTCAAATCTGGAAGACCAACTATAGTGTTGATTTACTCACCTTCCCCTGCAGTTTGCAAGAGCAATTTGACAATTGTTCATTAAACTTCAAAGGGATGATTCTGCTACCAGTTCTCTCCGCTCATCCCCACTGTAGCAGCAATGAAGAGGAGTCGGCAAGAAACCAAAGATGAATTGTGTTATATCTTGGATTTTTTTAAAAGAAAAACATCCACTGGGCTGGATATGAAATGGTGGTGGCAGTCTGAGAATTTCCAGCTAGGAGTGTAATTCTTCACTAATTCTCAAAATTTAGCAATTTTCTTCCCACTTAAAAAACTACACAGACTGATGCATACAGAGTATTTGCATATTTGCTTGTATTCCTGCACAAATCTGGTTTTAGGCCTTATGCAATTTTTCCAGAGGAATTCTATCCCCTGAAGCTTAGTCACTGGCAATTCTATATATATCTATACATCGTATATACAGCTACTCTGAAGTAAACCCCATTGAGTTCAATAGGACTCAGTTCTATGTAAGTATATATAAGGTTGCAAAGTAAAGTCCCCGTGGCATTGCTAGAGCCAATATTTCATATTGCATTTTTTTTTATTTTTCAACTTCAGCTTTGATTCTTTGCTGCTTAGTTGAATTATCTCTTTCAATACTTCTTTCAAAGATGCAAAAAAAAAAAAGACACAGTCAATAAACGTGATAAATTTTATGCAGAACTGGTCACATTTCTTAAAGTCTGTTATAAGTTTTGTCAGACTCTTAAATTATGAACAGTAAAACTTGATTAACTATCTACAAAGATGTGTGCAAACCGAGGCCCCAATAGTGCCTTGTTCTGGTGGGTAGCATCAGGCACACTGTTCTTCCCTCCACAGTACAGTGTCAATGGTGAGTCCCTCTCCCTGCCTTTTCCCCACCCCATGGCTCATAACTGGTTGGTTCTTGTGCTGTACTGTGGAAGGAGATAACATTAAGCCCTTACTGCACATCCGCAGCTGATGGGATCATGGTGGAAAAGGGGACTGTTACCATTTTGTTTTCTGGTAATGAAAAAGGGCAGGTTTCCCATGGATGGCAATGCAACAGCAGCTGGTCTGCAATGACGTCGTGAATGGCACAGGTTCTGGACTGGGAGCAATGCATTGCTCTGGCGAGATGACAACATCATGCAGTAAGAGCCCAAAAAGTCT
This sequence comes from Ctenosaura bakeri, assembly GCA_948474755.1. Classification (NCBI taxonomy): domain Eukaryota; kingdom Metazoa; phylum Chordata; class Lepidosauria; order Squamata; family Iguanidae; genus Ctenosaura; species Ctenosaura bakeri. Next base: position 21,108 of record CAOLHI010001543.1, read on the forward strand.
ATAGTCAGCTCCTCAGTGTGCCAATTAAAATAAGTATAATGCAAAGCATGCAATGGTGGAGACTATGCAGTGAAAAGGTGCATTGCTTAAACTTCTGACATATTGTAGAAATATGTTCACTTGAAATGCCAAGGTATTCAAAGAGTAGAATGGCTTATGCAATTCAAATGTTTGTTGCTGTCACCAAACGTCTATGTAACTCATTTCGCACACACACGTCTAACCAACAGACAGATGCCATTGAACAACCCATGAATTGCTCCTTCTGTTGTCCTTTCTTGCATATAGAGAAGTTTCTGTGATGTGAAAAAGTGCTGCAGGGAATTTACGAGTTATAATACAGGAGGAACTATCTGCCTTCCAGACACAGCATGAGTAGAAGAAACTTTGGGTGATGTATATAGAGCTGTAAAAAGATGGCGGTTATAACAAGAGACTTCTGGCCATTTGCTGGTGCTCCATGAATAAAGTCTTGATACCTTTACAAGAAGGGATTTCAATTTTCAGTGACAGCCTGAGTTTTCTTTATAATACCAGACAGAATTTTGATTTCACTCACTCACTGCCCAAACCTGAGCATTGTCTGTTTAAATCTCTGCCACTGAGGGAAGCGGGGAGTAAAAAGAAGTGAGTATGTGATATTGCAGATGTGTGTAAAAACACATCTAGCCTCTATAGACAGATAGAGAGTGAGATAGTGAGATGCAGGGAGGAAAGAGACAAAAAGAATGAGAGGAGGAGTGTTGGGAGGTATAGTTGGGCAATTCTCTGTGTACTCTGAATAATTTGTTGTTATTTATAAAATGCTTTTTTTAAAGAGTCAAGGAATCTTACAAAAATTAAAATACAAAAATAGTATATTTTGTGATGCTTAATTATATAAAAATATATAAAAGAAGAACCCTGTGATACTCTTTTCCCTTTGGTAAAACTGTTTTTAATGCAGCTGTTAGCATCATCTTACAGAGATAGAGAGGAGAGAGAAAAAAAGAGTAACAATCCATCTTTTCTACAGGCTACAAACCAGTATGCCTTCAGCTGTGTTTCTTGGTTTTAAAGATCTTGTGAAGCCATTGCTGTGTCAAATCTAGCTTCTTTTTGATGTTCTAGCAAAATATTCTTCATGCCACAATTGGGGAAAAGCAGATTAACATCACTTTATGTGAAAAGTATATAATGTGATTACTTAGGAAAGAAGGCAGTTGTGATAAGGCAATAATTTCTTGTGAAACTGTGGTCAATGGACACAATATATGAGATCTTGGAATTGCAGAAAAGCAATAGCTGCTGAGGTTTTTATTTAAAGTATCAAAATACTGCCATAATTACATAAGCAGTATCTATACTTAAGTCAGCATATGCTGTGTGTACCTAATTTGTAGGACAATTTGACACAGGAAAGAAATACAACTGCTTCAATAGAGGACTTTTCTAGACAGGGCATATGTTGCTAGATGCTGTAGTATTTGTAGTTATGGTTTTCAGTTATGTTTTTAAGCAACCACATGACATTTCTGTTGTTCCAGATTATTTGTTGGTAAGAACATTTGGAAAATGACTAATAAAATTTTTTTGAGTGTTGAGAAAAGCTGATGTGAAGAATCCTGGACTGACAAGAATTTTCACCGTTCTGGAATTGTTCTGCAAAAATCTACACTGTGTGTTTTGTTGTTTGAGTTTGTTTATTTGTTTTTCTTTTAGACAGCTAGTACAGGAATAACAAGCCCCAGTTAAGGGATGGATGAATTTAATACAAAATGATAAATGCTGAGGTGGCATCACAGCTATGCTGCTGATTTTCATATTTTATAGTCTTAACCAAAGTTTGTTCTTTGGGGAATGAAATAATAGCTGTAATTAAGGAAGTAACAGGGCAAGACCTCCTATATAATCCTCTGATTACCTTATTGGATTATTTCAAAAAAGCAGTAAGATAGGAAACTAGAGAACTGATGATTAAAATGATAATTATAGGGAGAAAAATAAATGCTTAGAAGTAAAAAAAGCAAAAAGTTGGCTGCTGGAGAGTAGCTGAAACAAACTTGAAAAATGTTGCTGATGGTAAGATGTATGTATTAAGGAAGGAAGGAAGGAAGGAAGGAAGGAAGGAAGGAAGGAAGGAAGGAAGGAAGGAAGGAAGGAAGGAAGGGAAGATCAGTCAGTATAGGTAATTAGAATTTGTTTGCAGTTGCGTTCACTTTGATGGGGTGGGGGACTCATGGGGTGATTGAATCCTGAAGGAAAAATTCAGTGAAACCTTACATTTGTATCTTCTATCACTATTGCATTAGCTTAATGACATGCTTATTGATGAGCCCCAAGAACACAGGTTTGGCTGGTGTGGATGTGCAGAAAATTGTATAGAGAGTCATACCTTTATGTGAATGTCTGACACCATAGCTAAGCATAACATGTTCTCTACCAGCAATAGATCATGGCCTAGATCAATGTAACACCATGTACTTCATAAAACTTCTTTCTGTTTTACTCTCACCTAATGTCCCAAGAGTCAGTAAATAATAAACAGAATAGAACCAAACAAAACCCTAGCTCTGAAGCATTTCCCAGCTTTCTACAACAGGTTTTGGGAGTGGTTGGAATAGTTATGGAATGGAAATTCACCAATGTCCTGCCTGAGGTCAGATTTGGAATTCTGCATCCCTTGAGAAATTTGCATGAGAATTAAAATGGCACATCAAAAGTTCCTGCAACTTGCAGAGACTTTTTGAGAAACTCTGCAAGATTTTCAGAAACTGCACAGCTTTGTTGAAAAACCTACACTTGCAATCTTTTCATGTACTGCTTTTGTCAGATTGAATGTTTCACAAACCAAATGTTACAGGCTAACTGAAGCTACAGCCTTTACTGGTTTGAATGTTGCACCACTCAAGTGTTATATAGCAGGAAAAGAAACTCAGAATAGCTGAAGCTGCAGACCGCCGGTTTGATTGTTGTGTAATTTCCTTTTTATGAGGAAACTGTGCAACTTTCAGTTTCCATGCTGAAAGCGTCATAGCTTCCATAAAATTACACAATTTTCTGATTAAGCTGCACAATTTTCATAGAAAAGTTGCATAGTTTGTATTGGGTTCCACTGCCCTTCTAATGAAGATCTAGCATTGTGTGTGTGTGTGTGTATAAATATATGCATGTGTGTGTGTGTGTGTGTGTGTACGTATGTATGTATGCATGTATATATGTTATATATACACACACCTTCAAGTTGTCTGTTGACTTTGGTGAACCCATGTATTTCATAGGGCTTTCTTAGGCAAGGAATACTCAGCATTGGATTCTGCCCTTTTTATCCTCTAAAATTTTGCAGAAGTTGTAGAAAATTTCTAAAATTGAAAATGGGATTTCTTGTTTAATATTTTATTAATATTCCATTAATCTTTAATTTATTTAACAAATCATATTCTCAGTTATCATAAAACTAAGAAATATAGGAAAGGACAAACTACCTTACCATACACTTTGGAATAGTTTCACAGCATGCTTGCTTAATACAAACAAATTGTTACAAACAATTAGCAAGAACAAAGAGGTACAGTAAAGTCAATATGGAATTCCATGTTAATCTCACCCTGCAAACTTCCAAACAATTATATTGTACAAAAATGGTTCACACAGAGGTCCAGCACATTCATTGATCAACACAGCAGGCCATATGTCAGGGACTCCTGGGTGTTGTTCCTAGCTGCTGTTGTAATTTGTTTTCAAATTACTGCTCTGAGGCCTGGTTTATTCATCTGTGAAAATTGCTCAGTATGGGTATTTACTGCAGAGGTGTGCAAAGATATTTGATATTATGAAACATTCAGCCTTCCTGCACATTAAAGTTACAAATGGTTACTATTAGGTCAAAGCTCAAAACCTTGATTCAATCATGGCACTACAACAAATTCAAGTGTGAATCATTTCTCAACCATGTGCTCCTCTACACATGTGGAAGAATTTTTTTTCAGTCAGACTCAGTGAAATCTATTTTTATTTTTTTATTTTATTTGTATCCGGTCTCTCCATATGGATCGAGGAAGCAAACAACTTACAAATAGCATGTATTTTGAAACATTTCTATACATGCCCCCAACAAGCTGGGTACTCATTTTACCGACCTGCGAAAGGATGGAAGGCTGAGTCAACCTTGGAGCCCAGCAGGATCGAACTCACAACCTTGTGGCTTGCAGTACTGGCATTTAACCACTGCGCCACCAGGGCTCCTGGTTGATACTTGGAAAAACACAATCAAACTGGTCCACAGATATCACTCAAGACCTACCAAACTGTTCCATATCACTGGTTCATTCTCTTTTGACTAGTAGGAGGGTGGATTCACTTGGGCACCTTTCTTCATATATAGTGAGCTGGTTCTGTGATAACTAGTTATAAGGAGCATATAACTCCCTTGTTAAAACAGTTTCACTGGCTACTAGTTTGTTTCTGTGTGCTAGTCATGACCCATAAAGTCTTATACAGTTTAGGCCCAGACTATCTGAAAGACTGTGGCCATGTCCACACTACACTGTGATAGTGCTATTATTCTACTTTCAACATCCTATGGAATCCTGGGGTTTGCAGTTTAGGGTGGAGCATTTAGAATTCTCAGCCAGAAAGCTCTTTGGCCTCAATAAACTACAAACCCCCGAATTCCACAGGATGCTGAAAGTGGAATAATAGCACTATAACAGTGTAGTGAGGAAATGGTCTGTATCTCCCCATACAACAGTTCTAAAATCTACAGGGAAGGGCTTTCTCTCAGTCCCGCCGCCACCACACACTTGCTTGGTAAGAACACAAAAGAGAGCCTTCTCAGTAGATGCCCCTACCTTCTGGAACTGCCTTTCATAGGAGGTTAGGTTGACCTCCTTTCCATTTTCCTTTCTCCATCAGAGAAGGCTGTTTCAGTAGGCTTTTAATGTGTAAGCAGAGGAGCTTCTGATTGGCTTGTTTCAGTTATCCTTTTTAACTTTTGTTTTAATATATTTATACTGTTTTTATACTGTGATTTTAATTGTTTTTGAATTTTATTATGAAGGTTTTTAATTGACTCTCTCTCTCTCTCTCTCTCTCTCTGGAAGTGAAATTGGATTCCACAGTGGGAGAAAGGCAGCATACAGATAAAACCAACCAACCAACCAACCACATTTTGGTCCTTAATGGTGCTACAGTTATAACAGTTATCAACCAGTCATTTATTCTAAGCCCTGAACTGGCTTTATTAAATATATTCTCAGCTGTTTTATAGGATATCAAGAACACAATGAGCTGATTATCCTCATATTGTTGCTGTTGTGTGCCTTCAAGTCATTTCTGACTTACAGTGACCCTAAGGTAAATCTATCATAGTGTCTTCAGGTCTGAGAGTGTGTGACACACTCATGGTCACCCAATGGGTTTACATGGCCAAGTGGGGAATTGAACCTCGGGGTCATAGCCCAACATTCAAACCACTGTAGCATGCTGGATCTAATATTAGTGGCAATAATAGATGCCTGGTTCAGAAGGGTTTGAGACGTTGCTTTGACTGAGCAATGAAACTGTCAAATCCAGATTGCAAGGACCCGTTCAGACAGACACAGGTACATTTAGTCCTAGTATGCTTTACTAAGTAGGTTAGTAAGGCAGGTTAGAAACTTGTTGGATTCACAACACTGGTCATTTGTTTTCCTTACTACATCACTCTTTTTCTCCCCTTGCTCATCTTTTTCCTCACTGACCCTGAAACTTCTTCAGCTCGCACTAGATACCTAGGTTAGAAACAGTGGGAAGAACTCACTAATTCAAATCAATTAAATTATTTAATTAACTTACAAATGTTCTAACTTAATTAAATTTATTTTAGCTTAATTGATTAACATATGTTGGAATTTCAGCAACAAATTAACTGCAGAATTAAGTTACTAAGTTATTTGTTAATTAAGTGAGAGATTTCACCGAAGATCCAATAGCTGGATCTTTACCAAAGCCTATTTCTCTTGGATTTTTGAAAACTGTCCCTTGCTTTTTATCAGCCCTTCAGAACTGGGGAATTACAATGCTTAAGACACAAGGTTCGAACTACTTACTGAAGAGTAGTTCTAGTGGGATAATTGTGTTAAGGGGTTTTTATGGCTAGCAGTTTCAGTGACTAACACTCCCATACCCTATCCCATTTCTAAACATAAGAAAGGATCCTCATTATTGAAAGTAAACACTTCTTTACATCTGTGAAATCTGGATAACTTAGAAAGTTGCAGATACACTTAAAATTCATGTGAAGTAAATACTAAAACACAAGGGCGTCTAGAAGGTGGAGGATAAGAAGATGGATATTTTTTCAGTTTTTTAAAAAATTCTGACTGGGGTTTTAGTACAGGTTTTTAACTTACAATTGAATGGCAATTTTAGACACTTTTTTTTTCTTTCTATATCATTCAACTGAATTAGCTACTTTAGTTTATTAACAAATAAGTTAATGCTAAGTTTCCTGTTTCTGGTTAGGAATACTTTTTTCATCTTAACTCCATGCTATTTCTCTTCACCTAACTTTTTTTTCTGGATTTTGTCTCAATTCAGTGAAATGCTCCTTCAGCTTTCTCACTCCTTTCAGCCATCATCAACCAGCAAGAGTTTGTCTCCGTCCCTCATATTCTAGATCCCTAAATCTAGGCCTCTCTATTTGCATTCCAGGAAATTTATTTTCTCATTATTCAAACAATGTGATGATCAATTAAAAGGGCTGACCAGAACATACACCCAGTGGTGTCACTATAAGAGTATAGGGGGAAAGGGCAGCACCAGGTTACACTCTCAAACAAGGGTGATACCATTCCTGTCCATCCTCCTCCTCTGGTTGCTATCACTTCTTTTGGGGTTGGTGTGATGGCACATCATAGTATCAATTGCCATCAAACTCCATTCCATAAAACTTACCCTTGCCCGAAGACTGAAGGCCAGCCTGGTGCCACAGCAAAGCACTCAAAGTATGGCAGCAACTAAGGGCCAAAACTGCCTGAAGCTGGGATCAGCCCACCTTTCCTTCACAAGAGAGAAGAAGGGAGGAGAGAAGTGCTCAAATCTCCTTGAAAGGTCACATGAGGAGAGAATGTCACGTGCCTTGACTCCTCTTTCTGCTCACCAATCACTGGAGTCATGGTGACTTTGGAAGGATGGGATGGAGAGTGGAAGTGGACACCTGGTCATCAATCTGCCATGTGGTTTGGGTCAGTTTGGTCAGTGCACTCACAGTTAAGTTGCCAGGTATCTCTTATTTTAGGAAATGTCTTTTCAGGCCAGAAAATTTGCCCCTTATTTTAAGAGATATTCCCTATTTGAGAGTTGGAAAGCTTTTCCTTTTATATAGACTGAATGATATTTTGAGGCATAGGCCCTTCAGAAAGACAGAGGTGTGTGTATCATAATGTGTAAATATGGACAATGTACTAATTTTACAGAGAAATGCATGGCTATGTGAACTGAGTTTAGTATTCATGTAGACTATTGACTTGGTAATAGCTACTTCATGATTATCAACCCTGCTGTCCCATATTACTGCTACTTTTAAAACCTAGTAATACATCTTTGCATAGTTTGTTGCAGCATAGGAAGGAAGCTAAACAAAGGAAAGGGAAAATCCCTTTTGGAGTTTGGTACCAGGATCTGTATGCCTGGTATCAGGGCCTAAATACCTTAAAGGCACCAGATCCTGTCTGATATTGGAAGCTAAGCAGAGTCAGCCCTGGTTAGTACTTGGATGGATGACTACCAATGAGTATCAGATGCTATAGGCTATATTTCAGAGGGGAAAAAATGTCAAAACCACCTCTGAGTATTCCTTGACTAAGAAAACCCTATGAAATTCATGGGGTCACCATAAATCACATGCAACTTGAAGGCATTTATAAGTACACCTGTTCTCAAAGAAGTCCTGGATTAAGGTTGGCAGGCTTGCAAAACAATAAGAAGGGAGAGTCATAATTTATGATAGGTGGGGCTGCTAGTCAGGAAAGGCCTATTCACAAAAACATGTTCTTCCTAAATACCAGATAAAAGTATTGATTTTAGTTACCTTACCCATGAATTTTTCTGTAAAATTAACATACTGCCCACATTCTCCAAACACAGGTTACTTAACATCACACTTTCTGAAAATCTCTATTGTTTTCTTTTTTGTGTTTTAATCAACAATCCTGGATCCATTTTGATAATATTTAAACATGTTTGATAACTGATAAAAATTCAATGTAAGCTGAATCTCAAATTTAGATTCCTCAATATTCTGTAGATATTATAGAACATCCATTTCTTTCATTACTCCTACATCCCAAAATATAGGATTTTCGGCATCTCATTCATAAGGGACATCCCTTATAATAAGGAAAACCTGGCAAACCTATCTTGGAAAACTGGTGGGAAAAACTGGTGAACACCTCAAGGCATGTGTTTTCACTGTACATAGAATTTCCATTTTGGCAGATTAAATCCCTTGCACCACTGGTTGACCTTTTAATTATTAGTTGTCCCATTAATTTATTAAAATTCATTAATTAATTGAATATTAATTGAATACTTTAGAATGGGATACTGAATATACAATATTCAGTACTGCATGCAAAGCATTCAGATTAAATGAAAATGCACCTCTGCTCCATGTCTTGTTTTTCAAAAATGCAAAATCTGTATTTTTCTAACTCAAGATTAGGGTTATTGTAAGGATTACTGAGATTATCTTGCATGGTTAAAAAAATAAACCCTTTTAAAATGTTAACTATACATAGTAGTAATAATAAATAACAATATCTGAATTAAGCAATGTCTCACTACACTCTCCTGACTATTTTTCCACTGAAAAATGAACTGGCTTCTGTTTTCCCAAATATACGTAAGGTCCAATTGTCTCTGAACGCTTCCCACTGTTCTTTCTCACTTTATTTTCTCTCTCTACTCCTGTCCACAGCCCATTTAAACATTCTTCCTGAACTCCCCTTCCTGACATATCCTAAGGTAGGAATTCTCACTTTTCATTCATTCTTTCTCTCCTCTCACAAGTACATACATAGCATGGGGCACAGGCAAGGTTTACAGGCTATTACAGTTACAGAAAGGCTAGAAGTGAAATTTAATTTAAATAGGCTGGTTCTTTAATGCATCAGCAAAGGAGGAGGAGGTTAGGCTCCATGTGCTTATAGACAGAATTAAGTTTATTTTTTTATTCTTCTTGGGCTTTTCTAAAGAATAAAATCAGGTCCATCTATAAGCATGTGGAACCTAGCCTCCTCCTCCTTTGCTGATTCATTATACATACTTTCCAGTATTTGTTCCTACTCCTGGTTCTTTAACAGCCCACCCAAAACCAGATGAAAGCTTTTGGTCAAAAATCACTTCCTGATGTTGCATACAGATTTAAATCTTGCTAATCTAGTTCTCATAGACAAGAGCAAACAATTTTATCCTTGATATGAGAGGATCCTAGAAACTACAATTGTTCAAGGACTATTCACAGATCAGGTATTTTCATTGCAAAAGCGTATGCGTGCCACACACACATGTTTTTCACAGCAGGTGCATCCTGGTGGAAAAAGACTCTGATCCTGCTAACATTCTCCTTATCAGGGCTCACTGACATTCAAAAAACCCATTTTCAATCTGTGATTTGAATACTTTTAAGTATTCTTTACATCCATACCTTTAAGGAACTGTCTTACTCATGAGAAGTTCACTGTCTTCCACTTAGTGACTAAATATAATTCTTGAAGCTACTGACAGATTTTAATTAATTTTAATTAAAATAAGCCTGAGATGCTTATTCCCATTAGTATGCATGTCAGGTTCCAGGTGTCTAAGTTTCACATTCTTGGAACTGTGACAGAGATACATGCAAAAACAGATACAGACTAACACACATCTTTGTTTTATAGATTGGCTGCATAACAGTCAAGAGCCTCCAGAAATACCCTATATGCTGGCATATAAGACTCAATTCCCCCCCAAAAAAATAGTTTGATAATGGGGTGCATCTTATATGCCAGTGTGTCTTATACACCAACAAATAGCATTTGCCGATGTATAAGTGTGGTGCATTTTATACACCACTGTGTCTCATACGCCAGCAAATGCGATATGTGTCACAGTGGCTCAACCCTTATGAACCAGTTCTGAGCAAGCTTGGTATTTACACTATGGCTGACACCCAAAATATTTTTGTAAATATTTGGAAGCAATCAGCACATTTTGGCTTGTGTCTGGTCATTTTTGCATGAAACTTGATGTAACACTCACATTCAAATCGAAAGAGAAATCATGAGTCCAGGCAACATCTGATACTAATTAACTTAAAATGCATCAGATGTTGAACATTTCAGTATATTAAATCCATCAATCAATAATTTTATTTATATCTTGCCCTTTCCCCAAAAATGGGACTCAAGACAGCGTTCAGTATAAAAATAAAACAGATACAGTGAGTCACCACTTTTTGCAGAAGTTAGGGGCACAAGACCCCTGTGAAAGTGGGAAAAAGTGCAAATAAAAATAAAACAATCACAAATGGTTTTTGTTTTTGTTTTTTACCTGAGAACACTTCTCTGGGAAGCTTGAGGTCCTCTAGCCCAGTTCTATGATCAGCTTCCAGTGGAAGTGAGCCATAGTGTATCACTGGAAGACAGAGAAGACTTCTTTCTAGGAATCTCTAGCTCCTCTACCATGATTCAGTGGTTCACTTCCAGCAGAATTTGATGACAGAATCCCTCTGGAGGACCTAGATATTCCTAGATATAACTTTTTTTGCTCATTGAAGGGCAAATAAACTAAGAAATTTTGAAAACAAAATTATTAATTAAATTAAATAACCCTACAAAGAATCAAATCTGTGAGTGCTGACCCATCAGAAGTGGACAGCCAAATATAAAACCAAATATGGCTTTTGGTAAGACATAGAAATAGTCAAGATGAAAATATTATTATAGAATTAAAACTATATAAAACATCAAGTTAAAAACATAGGGCCTTTCCACACTACACTGTTATAATGCTATTATTCCATTTTCAACATCCTGTGGCATTCTGGAGGTTGTAATTTCCTAAGGCCAAAGAGCTTTCTGGCTGAGAATTCTAAATTCTCCTCCCTAAACTGCAAACTCCAGGATTCCATAGCACATTCCATAGCACTAAAATGATATAGTACAGAAAGGCCTATAGACTAAAACAAAGACTAAAAACAGTGCAATACTAAAAAAGAAAGCCCATTATATAGAACAATTTGTTCCCTAATACCTGCTGGAACATAAGTCTTCATCTGATGACAGGTGAACCATACAGGTTGTGGGATAGTGCTTTTGATCAGGGAGATGGGATCATGATAGACCACTGTAACTCCACCTCCCTACCCCCTAAATCCTGCTATGCAGAGAATCCACGTATGCAAAGCTGAATGAAATTAACCCTCCAAGCCCTATCAAGCCAGACTGTAATATCAAACTAAGGCCATTTCTGCACAGGGTTTTTAAAACAGGGCAGAGCATCCTCCAGGGAGGACGTCTGCACCTGGAAGCAGACTGGGTCAGACCTACTTAATGTAGATCCACACACCAGCCCGCTCTGGAATGACCCCAAGTGGTCGTCCAGCGTGCTTTTGAAAGACTGCTAAAAACAGGTCTTTCAAAAGCACAGAGCATGCCACTGCGAGCCTGCTCCCTTATGCAGATTCTCAGGCTCGCGTTGGTGCAAGTCTGCAATCTGCTGGGGGCAGGCTTTAGGCTGGTGAGCTTCAGAGGTTGGTCGACACCCTCGACCAACCAGAAGCCACCATTTTCATCCCCGGAGGAGTGCGGAGCGGCGGCCACGCGCTGCTCCAGAGCAGCATGGACCAGACCGGGGAGCCCAAAAGTCTGGTGAGTAGCGTCACAGGGCGATTCCCTCAGCCCCTGCAGAAATGGCCTAAGTCTGCATGCTCGACATGATCATTCAAAATCAAATCCTGAACAGCAGTTTTCTTGTTCACTGACCTGGCATTAAGCAGCAGTATTTTCAACCCAGGTGGACTATCACCACTGCTCTTTTGACTATTTAAACCAGAGGACTGTTTGGGTACGATCAACACCTCACCCTGGATCCCTATTCAAAGTATGCATGACATGACTGTTCATCCTCCTATGAGCTATACCACAGAGAGCTGCTCAGTGTTCAGTGCAACTCAATGTCATCATCACCAGAAGGACTGTAATTCTGCCAGATGTCTTGTATTGGAACCGTGGAACATTAAGATGCTAAATGGCCCCTAATATCTTAATATGTTTAAGAGTATATGAGCATTTTTATGAAAATCTCTTTTAAAGGACAGTGTGGCTTGCATTTCTCCACAAAAACACAGGCTTTTAAGTACATATGCACTATTCGATGAAACTCAGTACATAGAAAATGTTTTGTTAGTGCTTTGTTAATGTTGGGGTGGAAAATGAGTCAGATGAAAGGAAAGAAAAAACAGAGTAAACATTTTGAATATCATGACACAAAATTGTGTTAACATTGTCATGTTCTACTTTACATTTATTATCATTGTTGCTGATCATGTTTCAGCTGAGATATGTGTTAGTAATTGTGCTGTGAAAGTGCTTCAGATGAATCACAAATAACAGGCTAATTCAGATTGGTTTGTGCAAATTCCAGAATGTACTGAACTGATCCAAGTCAGTTCCAAAACAGAATTCATAATGTGAAGCAAATTGGGCCAATCTGGGGATCATGGACATCAAAAATAAGGGGGAAAGTTACACAGTGTGGGTCTAAGATGACCAATGTGGCATAATGAAGAGGAAAAGTTGGGGGAATGGGCTGTTTAGCCTTCTCCATATCATAGTGTTTATGGCGAAGGCAATTCTTTCCTTTCCCTGTGCCTTTCAGGCACTCTAATCCACCATGTTGCTGCCACAAGCAGTTGTAGACATCTGTAGAGATGCAAAATTTTCAGAAATTTTGTGCCTGTGGCAACCACTCCTCTTTTATGTTTTTCTTTTTTGGAGGGGGTGTAGAATAGAAATTTTCAGAAAATTGAAAAATGTAATAATAAATGGTCCCCCTTAAAAACTGAGTGATTTTATTACTTTAGTGACAGAAAAAAATAGTATATATAACTTCGACATAAAATCATCATCCTTCATATATTAAAAATACAATTTATTCAGAATATGATTACATTTTTTAATTATTTTTTAAATGATTGATTGGTTGCTACAAATGGACCTATAAGGTCTAGAACTCTAAAGAGCATTGGTTTGACCACAGCATATGTGAAAGGGATCTAAGAATCTTAGTAAACCACAAGCTAAACGTGAGTGAGCAGTGTGATGTGGCAGCCAAAAAAGCCAATGTGATTCTGGGCTGCATTAATACAAGTATAATGTCTAGGGCAAGGGAAGTGATAGGATCACTCTATGGTCAGACTTTGGTCAGACTCCAGATGGCATACTGTATCCAGTTCTGGGCACAGTAGTTAAGGAGGGGTATTGATAAGCTGGAATGTGTCCAGAGAAGGGCAACCAAAATGATAGAAGGCCTGAAAATGATGTCCTATGGGGAGTGGCTTAGGGAGCTGGATATGTTTAGCCTGGAAAAGAGAAGGTTAAGATGTGACGTGATAGCTATGTTTAAATATTTGAAGGGATGTCATGGGGAGGATGGAGGAAACCTGTTTTCTGCTGCTCTAGAGACTAGAGCACAGACAAATGGCTTGAAATTTCAAGAAAAGTGATTCTATCTAAACATTAGGAAGAACTTCTTGATGGTAAGAGCAGTTCAACAGTGGAATGTGCTGCCTCAGAGTGTGGTGGAGTCTCCTTCTTTAGAGGTTTTGATACAGAAACTGGATGGCCATCTGCTGAAAATGCTTTTATAGTGTATTCCTGCATGGAAAGGGATTGGATGTGATGGCCCTTCTGGTCTCTTCCAGTTCTATGATTCTGTGAATCTATTATTCACCTGAACCACTTTGGTTATGTCAGTTTGGAGAAGCAGGGAAAATAACCAATAAAAACAGAGGAAAACATCAATATTAGTAAAACGCAGAAAATTATTTTATATGCACAAGAATTCCATAACATCAAGGAGACATAATGCATTCATTACATTAAAAAATGAGTAAAGGAAATCAAAGAAACTGTACAAATACAAGACTTATAAACAAATCTTCTTTCATAGGCTTTAGAAATGATTTGGGGGAGTATGTATATGAACACCTTGTCTTAAACTATTTAATAATCATTCTTAAAGAAAATAGTCCGCACTCCAGGATTTTGTTTTGATTTTCAATTTTTCTAGGAAAAAGGGAGTCAGATAAAAAGAGGGGGGGAATCTATGTTTTCTGCTGAATTTTCCAGTTGTTTCCCCCCGCCCCAGGCCTTTTCTTCTGACAGTGATGGAAGGAAGCAACAAAAGGGGGCATAGAGGGAGCAGAATTAGTATAGCCTTCCCTTCTTGCCTTTATGTGATGCTAATCATGGTGAGAGGATTTGGATGCCCCAAATGTGTTCTTTGTTGTAAACAAAAGGCCTTCATCTCCTCCCTCTATATCCTCTCTTCTGTATTTTAGCTCATGGTCTCTCTCTCCCATCCATTTGAAAAGAGTTGGAGATGAAAATCTCCACGAGAAAAGGTTAAAAATAAAAATAAAAATGGGAAGCAGCCTTTTTAAATGACATATTAAACTAAGAAAAAAAATTAAGGATATAATAAAATGTATTCTAATATTTGTGTTCTGAAGTGCCAAGGAGTCAGTTCAGTTTTTCCAAGCCTCTCAGTTATTATTTTTGTCGAAAAAAAGGCCTTCATATGTTTGTGTCTAAAGATAGCCCTGTACACATAATACGATGTCCATCTGCTCAAGGGATACTATAAGCAGGTGATCATCTTTACCTAATCATTTATGCAGGCAATATCAATAGCTCATGACCTGAGGGCTTTTCATCACCAGTCAGTTTTCCCTTAACTTCCAGTTTCAATAACCCCCCTTAAACCTCATTAATTTTCTGTCCCAGCTGTCTGGATGCACTGCACTTAAGGTGTGAGCATAATCTTTCAGTATATGTTGTTGCTTCCTTACCGTACAGTCCAGTCCCTTTGATATCGGCATTTTCAAAAGACAGTCAACCAGATTTTCATTTTGCTTCAGTCTAACTGAACAAATTAAATTTCATCTCCTTGGAAGCCTTCTAAGCCTTTTTTTTTTTAGAGCAGACTTAGGCTGGCACTATACAGTTCTTGGGAAACTAAACCATGGCACTTGCAACATGGATAGAAGCCTGATGCTGGATTAGCTGAGCAACAAGAGAGAGGAATGAAAAATGGCTTGGAGACTTCTGATTTTTCAAAGTGCTGCCTTTAAAAAAAATATAATTTCAAGACAACCTGTGGCCTGGTGAGAAACTATGCTCACACCTTCCCCAGTATAATTATGTCCTCAGAACTAGTTGTCCTTCCTGTTGATCCACAGTTCAATATGGCCCATAAATGTCCTGTGCTACTATTCCTTTATTTCCAATTTTATATCCTCTTTTCCTTATGAAATAAATTCAAGGTGTCTTTCTAAATATTCATAAAACACACAAAACTTGATCAAATAACCCAGACTGCTAAAATGAATATCAAATGTATACAAGTTAAACATTTCAGATGTTAAAGCAGGGAAGCATACCTTTAATCAAGACTAAAAACTCAGAAAAATAAAAAGGTTCCACTAACTCATGTGAAGCTTTGATGAGGAAGAGCCAACGACACTGTCAAGAGACGAATTTCCACAGACTGAGATGTCACAGTTGCAAAAGCCCAGCTTTTGCTTTGCTTCCACCAGTAGTGGTAAAACTTCATAATTTTATTGGCCACATCTATGTCTTTCCTCTACTCCATTAATTTAAGCTGCCCCCAATAATATAAATTATCTTCTAAAGGTGTATGTTGGGAGGATGATGTCACTCACTGGCAGCCATTGGACCCATTGTCACGGGGGTGACAAACCCACTCTCAGCTATAAGCCCACTCCTCCTGCTACTGATCTGTGTTTTATGGGAGCCAGTTGCAGAGGGATGGGGGGGCGATGAAGGTGGTGCATCCCTGGCGGCAATTTTTTGAGGGTGCCATGGCTCCTTGCTTGTCATCCTCCACAGGACGCAGGATGCAGCCTACCCCTCATCCACATACTCCAAGCTTCACCACTGATGGAAGCTCCCCAACATTGACCATCTTTGACCTTCTTTTGGGAATGGGGTATTGTCATGTCCAGGGCAGAGCAGACAATTAAACAACAAGCGGCAGAGCAGGCTTACTCACAAGGTGAGAGCAGGGAAATGTCCAAATAGAATTCAGGTTCTGGAGTAAACAAATTCAAAGGGCAAGTCCAAGTCGTAGTCAAACAGGCAGAGGTTCAAGGTGATCCAGATACAAGAGAACATGGTGCAGGGCTTCACGACCTGAAAGATCAGTTGCTGACACTGAAAGGGAAGGGCCAGCAGGCAGTCTTTTATCTTACTCATGCTATTGCCACAAGTGTTCCTTCATTAGGGCTCGCTTGTTTCTTAAACACACTGAGAGGTGCAGCCCCTCTTTCTGGCATCATCTCTCTTGTACAGTAAGAGTCTGTGTTGCCTCATCCTCTGATATTTGCTCCTCTGCTCAGGCTGCTGCTGTTGTTCATTATCTTCTCCTGAGCAAACTTTTGGGGAAACTCCTGCCTCTGGGGAAGTTTCTGCCTCAAATTCCAAATCCTCCTCCTCACTGCCAGGGTCTCCAAGGCAGGGCATGACAGGTATAGCATCCAGATGGCTCTCTTACAGCCCAACTCAAAGAGGACCATCTGTAAACCATGTACGTTCATTGCCTCCAATGTCATCATCTCTGCCAGTTAAAACAAAAAGTCCTTGCACTTTCTACTTGTTGATCCCTAACTCCAACTATGTCAACTAACTCCAATTTATGGTATTGGAGATGACAGAGACTGATCTGGGACCTTCCTGCAAATAACACGTGTGTTCTGGTTGATTTTGCCTATTTGGGTGATTGCATGGAAGTCATCCAGAGCTCGTTGGAGGAAGGGAATGATAAAATTGGGATAAATAAAGGATATCATTAAAATATCCTTCCAGTGGAAGTTCTCCATCTCATTTGCACATGGGTTAACTGGATTTCAACAGACTCCTATGCTACATTTCAGGAGTGGGTAAGATTGGCCAGGTCACATCTTTATTGCCTCTTTAAGGTGGCCTTCCCCTCACATTGAAATCAAGGCATTCGTATCACAGATTATTTCCCACTGAGGGAATCAAAGATCATTTTACTTGACAGTTGCTATGTTTTATCACTGCAGTTGATGTAAGTCACTTAAACCTTTTGAAGTCTGATAATGAATATTGGGCATAATAATTAAACAGTCAGCTTCATCACTATGCCTGTGTCTGATGTGCATAAGAAGTAGACAGACAAAGAGGCCCATATATTTCCATTCACACAAAATCAAAATCTGGCCAATTTCCCTGAGATAAAGTTGCCCTTACTATATGCAGGGCAAATAGACCACAGAAAAGAGCTTCTTTTTCTGTACTCAGTGAAGGAAAACCAAATCAGTCATAACCATGTATGCCATCTGTACTTTTCATTAGTAATCCTACCCTTTGCTTACTCACTGCTGCATGCAATCAAGCAAATCCTTTTCAAGCTTGAAAAGTATTCTAGTAGCATCTATCATAGTCAAAAATAGTGTCTGCCTATGTGCTTTCTACAGTTCAATGTGACAATCAAAATGCAGGTAAATTAATAGCGGAGGTTTGTTCATTGCTTGAGTGATTAATTCATGACAGTCCAAAAAGATATTCAAGGCTGGCATTTTATCTGTGGCAAATGAATTCCAGCTTTGCTGCAATATCAGTAACAAATTCTGATTCAGAGGCTGATTTATGTATTGCTAAAGCCAGGCTTTCCCAATATTGTATCAATATTGTACCCAGATATTGTGGACCACAACCCCCAACAGCCACCACCATTCGCCATTCTGGTGGAAGGTCAGTAGGAGCTGCAGTCCAAAACATCTCCAGAGGGTACCACATTTGAGACTGCTAGCTTAAACAAAATTCAAATGGGGAAGAAAAAAATTTATACCAGCTTTCTATAAAATATCCCAGGAAACAGAAAAGTACTGTAATCCTCCAACCTCTTAAGCTGTGACTGAAGTGTGTTGATGGTATTTAGATGTATAGCACCTTCTATTCCTAGGGATGAGGGCAGGTGAACTGTAGACGGAAGTAAAGTTAGATATAGTCCCCAAACTTAAAGTTGTTATGCCTCTGTGCCAAAAGTTAAGAGAGAGATGGAAAAGTAAATGAGAAGATGAAAATTCATGCTGATGGAGAGTCATTCTTACTGATGTCAAAAGTGCTGAAGAAACAACTGGATCCAGTTAGAAACTCTGCATTTATATGGTGTCTTCCAGCCAATACCAATGCCTGATTTTCTCCTCTTCCACTTTTGTGATATCTTGTCCACTTTCCTATTTCTCTGTACACAGTATACACTATCTAATACAAGAGGGGTGGGAATCTTGCAGCCTGTGAGCTTCATGTGGTCTTGAGGAGTCCTATGAAAGCCCTGGGCTCCTGGAATCCATCATCTCCACCCCAAAAAAATCAACTGAAAAATGATTTTCAGAACCTTATTTTGTTGTATAATGTATTTACATCTCTTCCCTAGCCAAAAACAGCACACAACCCCCTAAAATGGCTATGAAACTGACCAGAAGTGACTTGAACATCATTTCTAGTTCCAGTAAGTTGGTGGTGGAGGAACCCACTAAAGGGCTGGATGGGATGAAATCAGCGCTCCACATCCACATGTGTCCACTCCTACGGATAAAGGAACAGGAACTGGGAAAAAGCATTAAAAAAAAAAAACCTCAGTCCCTAAATATTAACTACAACATTCAGCACACTGGAGTCCATCAAGTCACAGACCTAAGTTGAGGTGTAGTAGAAGAACTACTGTTTCTTCCCTAACTTATGTTTTCAGCAATGATGGCTAGTATCTGGAGGATAGAAGAATCTGACCTGAAACTACATCTAAGCATGTTGCAGTAGATCTAACTGTTGCTTCTTTTTTCTTCTAGTGGCCTCTGCAAATGAAGGATGCAGTCCTTTATCGTAATCCATGTTTTACTTACAACACTCCACAAAAATTGCCATTCTGCATCACACCAGTCATTCATCTCATCTTGTAATCATTCAGGTCAGGACGCTCTAAAGTAACAAGCACATGCTTAGCAAGTATGAAACAAACAAAAACCTAACACCACGAATCATATTAAAGCTAGGTGTTGCCTAGCTAAAATAAGCCCTTCCTTCTTATCTCCAAGAATTTAAATTCAAAAACAGGGGGCTGAATAATCTGTAACCATGTTTCAGCTCACCTAGCCCAAAGCATTTATTAATGGTCATAAAATTATTCACCCTTTTTAAAAAACCTTGCCAGAGAATTACAGCAGTGACCTCCTTCTGCAGTAAATTACACAGGTTGGCTTTCTTGTGCTTCATGAAGAAATATTTCCTTTATTCTGGTAATAAATTAACTGCTACTCTATTTCATGGCATGACCCTTTGCGCTTGTGTTTATATGTGATGGTACAAAGGAGGAGGTGAGAATTTTTCATATTCCCTTTCATAAATTTGAATATCATTGCACTGCAGAAAAAGAAGCTTTATAAAAAAAGGAATAAATGAAGAGTATTGGGAATTTTGGTTTCTTTAGGAGACAAAATAAACTTAGAACTGGCTTGTTAAGATGCATCCTCAGAACCTAGTTTATAGAAGTTTAGTAAGTTACTTTTTAAAGTTGTTATAGTTTCAAATTCTCAAAGATAGTGGTCACTTTTTTAAAGAAGCAGTTTGTTCTTTTACCATTTCTCAAAAGTAATCAAAAATTTATTCTTTTAGTTACTTTATTTTTAAAAAAAAGTAAAGGGGGGGATAGGCAAGGAAACATTTCTTAATGATCCACTTGTAAATGTGTAAGTGATGTAAAATATGATCCCTAAACATTATAAGCCATTGGCCTGCGATACAAAATATTCCCTCTACATGTACAGCTTATTATCACCTCAACATACACAATAGGGAATGAAGGTGCAGTTCAAGACACAGCACAAAGCAACACTTGAGCGATGGGATATTCCTCCTTCACAATTTACTGAAAGCTTCCATCTATGAAACTAACTTTCTCTAAAAACTATCCATTAACTATAAAAGTAATTTTAAATATTCCAGTTGCACATTAACAATATTGAATTTATCTCTCCCTAGCTATAATAGCAACATAATGCAGTTATAGCTTTATTATTGGGAAAACAAAACTGATTACAAATGACTAATTATCAGATATGAGTTATAAAGCCCTATACAGCTTTGTCTCGGTTATCTGAAGGACCTTAACAGTATGAACTTGCCCATGTTTTGAGATCTTCTGGAGAGTCCCTGCTCTCTGACCAACCACCCTTCCAGGTACATCTGGTAGAAAATGAGACAGGGTCTTCTTTTTCTTTTTCTTTTCTTTTCTTTTCTTTTCTTTGGAAAATAGATATTGTATTATGTACAGAAGTTCTCTTTGTTGTTTCCAATGGTTTTCATTTTAACTGGTTTTATTTTATTTTTTTGATAACTTAATTGCCCATTAATTTTTGTGTGCTGTGAATGAAAACTGTTGTAAGCTATCTTTCATCAAGAAATGAGAAAAAGATAGGATAGAAATAACAACAACCTCCAAGCTATAGTTCTCAGTATGAGAAATGGGCCTGTAAAGCTTGAGGTTTCCAGGACTCAGGATATATGAAGTCTCAAGGAATTGCTAATTTAGTTTTTGAATATAAAAACCTTTAAAGCCTCAGCTCCAGTCTCATCACATTCTCATCTGGTGTCAGGCTCAGCATGGAGTTGCTTGAATGTTTATTGCTCTTGTATAAAACTGATAACCCCCAAAAAGGAGAGCAGGGAGAGTACTAATGGATGCACACACACACTATGTCACATCATGCCATTTGGCAGAAAATGGAATGGAGTGCCTGTACCATGACTCATGAGACTTGTTCTTGCACAATCCCATCACCTCTGGCTTTTCACAGATGATGAAAACTGAGATACATAAGGTCAAAAAACATCAGAGTGTGGTCAAGATGGCAAAAATTATTAGTGATAAAAAAAACACAAGATGGGAGAGGTTGTAGCAGTTTGATTTGCCTGAGTCAACTGACAAAAGAAAGCATCCTCTTCCTTCTGTCTGCCCACCCTTCTGCTGAATTAATTCACTACAAACTACTTTTGCACTTTGAACTCAGTTTGCAGCAACTGAAGTAAGTTGAGGATGGAGAAACAAGGTAGAAGGAGGAGAGAGACTGGGACATTCAAAAAGCAGCTGAAAAAGTGGAATAACAGAGGATTAATCGGGACTGGCCCCACCAAATCAGATCAGTTGGAAGGTATGCTTCCATAATCCCTCACCACTACCTATGAGTGATGAGAGTTGTAGATCATAAACATCTATAGGGCCACAGTTACCCACTTTGGTTCAGAGCATCCAATGAAAGTTTATTTGATAGTAGGAGGCCTACAGTAAAGACTATCTGCCTATCTGGCTTACGGCTTTGAATCACATCAACATACAACTAGAAATGCCTTCATACTATGAAATTATAGCAGTATGATACCACTTTAATTGGCATGGTAACAGCCAATAGAATCTTGGGCTTTGTAGTTTTGGTGAAATACTAGGGATCCCTGGCCAAGAATTCTAAATAACCCTCCCTAAATTGCAGGATGTTGCCATGGCACTTAAGTCAGAATATAATGCTATAGCTGTGTAGTGTGAAAGAATCCTGATCAGTCTGCTGAACCATGAAAACATAACATTTAACTTTCAAAGCCGGAGAAGAACTTCTAGTGAAAATGGCATTTGATACATGCAGGATACACCCAAGTTTACAGAGGCCCTTTTCGCGTGCTTTTTTTGTGTGTGTGTGTGGGAGTGGGAGTGGCGCTCCATATGACGTACTCCCCCTTGAGTGATGCTCACAAGACTAAAGCGGGGTGCACACACATTTTTTGAATTTCAGCTTTAAGCCGAAAATGCCCCGCGCTCGCGCAATGCTTACGGTGCCCTCATGCACTTACCTCTGTGCGATGTGTCGGCAAGGCGGCCCGGTCGTGCTTCCTTCCCCCTGTGCAGCCTACAACTCCCAGACTGCGCTGCGGAAGAAAGGGAGTGCTCGTGCGATGGTCGTGCGAGAAGGAAGGCAATGCAGGAGGCAAAAAGGGCTGTCATGAGCAGCTCGCATGAGTGGCTGCTCACGTGAGCGCCACTCCCCACTGCCGCGATGAGGTAAGGTGCGAAAAGGGCCAGAGGTAAGAACTTTGAATTTAATCAAACCAATTCTTTGTTAATACATGCCCTCCATTTCTTTTGGGTTCAAAGTATAATAGGTTTTTATTATAACTTTGTTAGCTCTGAGTACCTTATGATTTATTTTTTTTTTTTTAAAACCTCAACGCTCATTATGAGTGCAGAATAACTCCTATTTAAAGAAAATGATAAATGATCTCCACAATGGACAAGAAAAAATGCCTGGCCACAGAAGACTTTTTCGATAACCTTTATAACACTTAAGGACTAAATTCAATTCCTATTCTCACAAAAGCATTTATCTATGTGCTTTCTCCCTAAGCTTTTCCAGGCCTGAAATCTGGTATTAATCTCCTTTCTTTTGCAAGAGATTAATGGTGATAGGGAATTTGAATCTAACAGTTTGTGGGCCCATCAAGTAATCATCTCTGTGAAATGTTACATTATCACACCTACACAGAAAGAGCAGCTATTCCCCAGCTTGGTGCATAGTATCAAAAGCTTTGAAGAAAAATCAACAAAGGTTCCTGTTGCTAGTGCCATCTGTCTTTATGCCATTATTGACTCCCTCAAAAACAACAGCTTTAAAAAGCAAAGCCATATTCCCCACCCATCAAAAGGTCTTGCTTTAATTGGAAGGTTGCAGCCCATATCATGGGATTTAATTTTGTTTATATGGGAATATAAATAGGGAGGAAAGTTGCGCAGAACACCCTTTTGTAGATTCACAGTTGTTTCAGACTCCAGCACACTGATTGAAAATGCTTTAAAACATATTTCTAGATTATGTTTACTTAATTCATTTAGTGTCTTAGCAGCAACATTACAGATCTAGGGAAAGGATATAACCTATCTAGCAATGAGTGAAGAGAGACTGCTGTTCCAGAATTATTCCCAGATATCAACATGGGACTGGTTCCTTCCCAAATTAATCCCAGTTAGTAATTTGGTTTTCAGGATTCTGGACAGAGGCAATTACTGCCATGGATCTTCCACCATTATTTTAAAATCTATTTAAAATATGTGTATAACTTTATAACAGAAACCAAAAAAGAACATAGTTTTAAAATGTTACTACTGCAGAATTCACAGGAAGAACTTGGAAAATAATCCATCAGAATCAAAATGGAGCTCACCCTACCAATCACAGATTCAGAGACTATGCTGGAAATTTCAATTACATAATCACAAAATTCAGGACAGAATCTATTTGAGGGGAAATTTTTAACAGAGGTGTGCAATTAGAGAGATTCCAAGGGCCAATTCCCAACCCACTTCAAGGCACGGTATTTTAATGATGTTACTGTCTGTATTGTCATTTTCTCATATTTTCTCTTATATTTATCATTTTATGTTTAATTTTTTTCCTCTCAGGCTATCATGCATTAGAATAACTACCTTTACACTCAAAATTATTTTAAAACTTCTCAAGCAGAAAAAAAAAATCATGACATCAGGAAGTTCTCTAAAACAAAGGAGCTTCTTACAAACAGATGTTCATGTGGACTTCCTGAGAGGTTTTACTTGGTCCTTTGTTTGGCAAAATGTAGTATTGATTTACAGCCAGGATGGTGTAGTCATTTGAGCATATGACCCAAGAGATGAGGGTTCAGTTCCTTGCTAAGCAATGGAAACCCATTGAGTGACCATGGGCACATCACATACTCTTAGCCTGCAGAAACCCCCCCTGATAGGCTCATCCTAGGGTTGCCATAAGTTGGAAATGACTTGAAAGCATATAACAGTAACAAGCATTTATTTATTTTATTAATTTATATCACACCTTTCTCTTAGTAATGGGACCTATGGTAGCTAACAACATATTTAAAAACAATAAAGTAATGTCTCAGACAAGCAGACACTTAAGAAATACATTACAGAAGTTTTAAGTTAATCACCCTTGTTTTCAAGGTGACATTTCCTACTAATGACATTCCCTGATTCTCTTCTTCCTGGAGAGAAGTGACTATTGGGGTGCCACAGAATTCTGTCCTGGGCCCAGTGCTATTCAATATCTTCATCAATGACTTGGATGAAGGAATAGAGTGCTTGCTGATCAAATTTGCAGATGACCCTAAATTCGGAGGGGTTGTAATACACCAGAGGACAGGATCAAAATTCAAAATGACCTTGACAGATTGGAGAGCTGGACCAAAGTTAACAAAATGAATTTCAACAGAGAGAAATGTAAGGTCTTGCACTTAGGCAGAAAAAATAGAATGCACAAATATAAGATGGGGACATGTGGCTGGATAACAGTACACGTGGAAGGGATCTAGGAGTCTTGATGAACTACAAGCTGAACATGAGTCAGCAATGTGATGCAGCAGATAAGAAAGGAAATGTGATTCTTGGTTGCATCAATAGGAGTATGGTGTCTAGATCAAGGGAAGCAATGGTACCACTCTATTCTGCTTTGGTTAGACCTCATCTGGAATACTGTGTCCAGTTCTGGGTATGTCATTTCAAGAAGTTGTGTATACAAGTTCTTCTGAGAAAAGGTGGACAGTTTGATGGCTGAAAAGAAGACTGAAGAGGTTTGAGGAAACAGCTATCTCCATCTACCAAGATGGAGTTACACACAACATCTAATTCAATGAACTCACTTATGGTGCGTTAAGATACAGATTATGTTGTCCACCAGATTTTCAGTGCACACACACACACATGCAAGAGTTGAAACGCAAGTCTGAAGAAAGTTTTTTTTCCCCTGCTAGGCAAAGAAAAGAGAGGGAGGAGAAATCCAGAGGCCAGGAAGTTCTTTAAGGCAAAGTACAACTAACCATGCCTGAATATAATACACATGTGTCTAATGCATAAATATGAATGTACTGAGTTATATACAAACCACATATGAGCTTCTCCATTATTTCAACCATGCATGCAAAGGAACAGATATGAAGAATACAATCACAAGCTGAACCAACTGGGGAAAACTTCTCTCTTATTCTTCTTCTTGCTTACAAGATACAGACTTAAATGTAATGGGCAGCTGAGGGATATATAGATAAATGTAAAGTTTAAATTACATTTGGAGTGTTTCATATCTATGAGTGTATATTTACTTTCTTACCTTTTGTTTGTGATTTACTTTTGTCTCACATATATCACACAAACCATATGGTTTAATTTTCTTAGAAAGGATTTATCAACTTGGGAGGACAGCCAAATACATTGAACTGTGCAAGTCTCCCTCTTTTTCCCCTTTCACATTGGATTGACTGCATATTTCCCAGAAAGACAGGAGAAAGAGACATCCATAGCAAGCAACCAGCTAAGCAGAACCTGTCAACTTCTTTTTTTATTATTTCCAGAAGAAAATCAGCTCTCTGCAGCTGCTGCTGCAGCAGCTGCCACCCTCAATACCAAAGCAGGTAAAAAATTACTTGCAAATACATCTTGTTAGAGCATATTTAAATGAACAATAACACAGAGACAAGACGTGACTTATTATTTGTGAAGGCAAGTGCCATAAATCTTTACATCCCAGCTCAAATGACTTAGGCAAACTTATATATTGTGTACACATTGGAAAAGAATTCCTATTGCTATGAGACAATATCCTAAGTCATGGCCAATATAGCGCCATTTTCAAAAATGAGATATCACAAAAGAGCTAGTTCATACACACAAATGTTCTGCTTGTTCTAACGACTGTTTTGTTGTTGGGTGCCTTCAATTTGCTTCTGACTTATGGCAACCTTAAGGCAAACCTATCACAGAATTTTCTTGGCAAGATTTGTTCGGAAGGTGGTGCTTTTGCCTTCTGTTGAGGCTGAGACAGTGTGACTTGCCCAAAGTCACCCAGTGGGTTTCTGTGACTGAGCAGGGCCTCAAATCCTGGTGTCCAAAGTCATAGTCTTCAACCTCTATGCCATGCTGTCTGCCTCTCAATGGCTGTTTCCATGAGGTTATTTTGCTGTTTTTGTTTAGATAATCAGTTGATCTAGTTGGATGAGAGGAGAACCAATCTCTCCCAGCCAACCATTTAGATATTGTTCACCTTAGGTTCCTCAACTTCACACATGGCAAACAAACCAGAGATTAAAGTAACTCAGTAGTTTCAGATTCAGAAAGGTCAAGACATTTCGTTTAGAAGCTGGATCAGAAGAGGTTAAATACATTAGATGTTCAAATATTGTATAGTGTTTCCTTGGGGAAGAAACAGAACTTATGAGAACCTGTTAAATGACTATTAGCCCTTTCACAAAAATCCTTTTCACTTTTGGTCTGGGCTTCACTGTTCAAACATATAAAATGGCAGCGTAACAAATCCTCTTAAAATGGGTGTATCTGCACTGCACTGCACTGCACTGCACTGCACCGCACTGCACCAGGGTCAGAAACAGAAGTTGAAAATTCATAACTGCTCTTAATAACTACGTACAAGGGTCATACAGAAAGTAATGTGCCATTTTCTCTGAAGCTATTAATCCAAATTTGATGCCATTACACCACCAGATAGAGTAATTCTTACTACATGATTATGTAATTTCTATATTTCTAGGTGTTGTATAACAATGGATATGAAACAGAAACAAAGCAGAGTCATCGAGTTCGTGACCAAAGAAGTGTATGCTGCTGCTGACATTCACAGAAGTCTCAGAAATGTGTATGATGAGCCAACAATTAAACAGAGTAATGTACAAAGATGGGTGAAAAAGTTTAAAGCAGATGAAATCTGTGCTGAAGACAAACCACAAAGTGGAAGGCCAGTGACAGAAGTCACAGATGAAATCCAAAACAGAGTGGGCAATACGATTTGCACAGGCCAGTGTATGACTATCCGAAAGATTTTTGAGGAACTTGGATCCTGTGGATCCACAATGTTGGATACAGGAAAAGGTATGCAAAGTGGGTTCCTCATTAATTAACAGATTTTAACAACAACAACAAAATTCCCCATGTGTTTGGAACTGTCGGAAGCATTTGAAACCCACAAGGAACTTTTTTATAGAATGTTTGCACTGGTAATGAGACTTGGGCATACCTGTATGACCCAGGGACCGAGAATTAGTCCATGGAGTGGCAGCATGCTACCTTCCCCAGATGAAAGAAACTCAAAAGCCAGCACTCAGCACCAAAGATTATGGTGAAGGTCTTCTGGGATGACAAGGAGGTGATTTTGCTTGATTTCCTTGAGTATGGAACAACAATGAACAGCAACTGCTACATTGCATCACTCCAAGAAACTTTGAGAAACCATCTGTGAGAAAAAAACACAGGAACAGCTGAATGGAATTCAGTTGCAACACCATAAAACATAACCTCACACTTCTTCGGCCACATCATATGTTCTTTCACAAATGGGATGGTCAGCAGTGCGACATCCAACTTTCAGACCCAATCTGGCACCTCAGACTTTCACTCGTTCAGTCATATGAAGGAAAGCCTTCAAAGACTGTGCTTCAACAATGTAGATGAAGTGGGAGACACTATCAGACACTGGGCCAGGGAGCTCCTAAAAGAGTTTTTCCAAAGTGGATTTGATGAGTGGGTCCAAAGGTGGTGCAAATGTATTCGCCACCAGTGGGGACTATTTTGAATAGTACCATGTTGTAGACAAACAGTTACTTTACATATGTTTATAGTTACATATGTCTTGTGCTGCTAATAAAGAAGTTATGACCTGATAGGCATTACTTTCAGTATGACCTCATATTAATCCATCTAGTTAATATGAAGCAGAAAAGGTTACCACAGCAGAAGCTACTTACATGGACTCTGTTTTCCTACCATAGAACTGTCAGTATATTTGAGATCTGATCTTTCAGTCTCACAGCACAGTTAGTTCCCTCTCCATTAAAATGCCTTTCTTCCTTTGACATCCAAATTTTACTATCACTCAGGTTGTTCTGTCATTCCTTCTTTGAACAGCTTATAAACTTTGGATTCTCAAATTAACTGCTGTGTCTCTGTTAAGACAGAATTAGATGTTTTGGCAAATGTGGAATTGGCTTTTTAAAAAAAAAAGAAAGAAAGAAAATACAGTCACATCTGGCTGTCTTCTTCCCTGTGCTTTACAGTGGCATCA
Source organism: Ctenosaura bakeri (assembly GCA_948474755.1). NCBI lineage: Eukaryota > Metazoa > Chordata > Lepidosauria > Squamata > Iguanidae > Ctenosaura > Ctenosaura bakeri. The sequence goes on from CAOLHI010001543.1 coordinate 49,537, forward strand.
TAAGGAAAATTTCCTTGTCACCCCCAACTCACAAATTGGAAGAGGAAAATAGGACAGGATAGATCATTCAAGTTCTGTTCTGTGTCAGTCTAGAATGTATTTATTCATATGGCCTTATTGCACTACTTGCAGATTAATCTGTAATGGGAGGGGGAACTCTGCAAAAAAATGTACTAAAAATGCATATCTAAATACTATGATTGCACAACAATCAATTCACCCAGATCCTGAATAATGTAGCAAGTGGGATGGATTTGGATCAATTTGAATGGACCAAGCCAGACCAGGCCAAGCTGAGTGCTTTTTTTGGAGGGGGACATATTTTCAAGCTGTGGTTGGTTGAATCAGTGGATACAGAATCTGTAGATATACCACACCTTTTTCAGAAAGAAGTTGGAAGCTCTATGATGCAGTTTGGGGAAAACTTTTACCAGCAAGGAAAGAACTGTTGGTCATGTTTGCAGAAGTTGCAAGACCTGATATAACTAGAACAGGAACTACCCAATGACTTTAATTTCATAGATATTCTTACAAAATACGGTCAGTTGCACTGGCAGAAAAGTTGAAAAGCTGTTTTCAAGTGATGGGAGAAGAAACAAAGGAAGGCAACTTGGTACCAACTTGGTATCCATTGTTAACGTATAGTCAATAACTAAATAGTGAAGAAGTCCACCTATTAAAAATGGAGACTAAAAGTAAATATGCTCTATAAGGAAATAAATACATAAATTTAAATATAGGAAAGGTTTGTTCTTTTTGTTATACTCAACAAAAATGAAAATGTTCCAAGCAAATATTTTTTAAAAAATATTATTTATTCTACATATCATCATAGAATCTTATATGATAAGAAATAGCATAGAAAAAAAATAGTAAATAAATGAAGTATTAATGATACTGTGGTTTATGCAAATAACTATGAAAATATGTATCTTCAGTGAATTCACAATGAGTGGTCAGACTATTAGCTTAGACCCTATTTCCAGATCCAGCCTCCCTGACAGTTTGCTGTTAATCATGTACATATCTTCAAAAGTAACCTTCCCTGAGCCACAAGCTGTGATATAAGATTATTAAAGAAACTTCACTTGATCCTAGCTTCTGGTCTTTGGGGAAAAGGAAGAAGCAGTGGATCAAAGAAAGATGTTAAAGTCTTAATAGATTCTGGCAGAAAGATCTATACTAAAGTGCAAAGGAGCTCTACCAGGTGCACTACTATTGATACTGCATCCAATTATTTCAATAATCTATTGCGGATGGATTCCATTAAAATAATGTATTGCAGTGCTCTGCAAAATTAAATTAGCTTCCCAAATCATAGCTACTCTCTGAAGAGGTATATTATACTAGGAAAAAAGTATGCCTTGATTTCAGTGCCTTGAAATAGGTAACAGTACCATGAATGCAGCACATGATCTAGTCTTTCAGGTACATATCTATACTGCCAAAATTATTATAGCCCTAAAACTGTGTGCACCGCTCTCACATGTAAATGGAGTCACACAGTTGTTTGACACTGCCATGCAAGTTTAGGTACCAACAACCCATGGTCTGAACCCATTTCTTTCCCTACTGTGTACCCATCCTCCTATCCCACCTGAAAGAATGTAAATTCATTTCTGTTTTGATAAGAAGTAATCAAAATTCAAAACTTTCTTGATTTCAGAAAGTATGTTCATTTCTTCTCCACATGAAAAAAATAATAATGTGATATTAATTGAATGCGGAAGAATCCAATATAGACAGATTTGCCCACCTTGGTCCAGAGCTTTTAGCGTCTGACTTAAAGATTTGGCTTGGAATCCCTATGTATTAAGCCATAGTAGCATTAAATTAGGGTTACCACATTTTTTGTTTGACTTTTTAGAGAAACCTTGTCTTTCCCACCTATGTGGTACAACTTAATCCTCTCCATTTTGGATAACTGTGCCTATTATATTTGGCTGGTCCAAATGTGAGTGAAAGAAAGAAGAAGAAGAAGAAGAAGAAGAAGAAGAAGAAGAAGAAGAAGAAGAAGTAGTAGTAGTAGTAGTAGTAGTAGTAGTAGTAGTAGTAGTAGTGTTCCATAGTTCGTGAGAAAAGTACTTCAGTTTTAAACAATGAAATGCAGGAGAAAGCAAAACGTACATATTTTTTTTCTCTTATTCCTACACCTCTTATTCATCTTCTAAGTGGGTATCACTGTTTTACTGGTAAAAGACCTGGAAACCACATCCAATGAGGAATGGTCTAGGGAGCTGGCTATGTTTAGCCTGTAGAAGAGAAAGTTAAGAGACGACAGAATAGCCATGTTTAAATATTTGAAAGGATGTCATAGGGAAGATGGGGAAAGCTTATTTTCTACTGCTCCACAAAACAGGACATGAAACAAAAGGATTCAAATTACAGGAAAAGATTCCATGTAAACATTAGGAAGACATTCCTGACAATTAGAGACAGTAAGACAGTGGAATACGCTGCATCAGTGTCTGATGGAGTCTCCTTCTTTGGAAGTTTAAACAGAGGCTGGATGGTCATCTGTCAGGAACGCTCTGATTAAATATTCTTGCATGGCAGAGGGTTGGACTGGATGGTCCTTGTGATCTCTTCCAACTCTATGATTTTATGATTGTTTAGTCATATATTGCTGTTTTGATCTTGGTGAATAGAAATAATGGTGTATCCTCTATGATTTCTTGACAAGTTTCAAGTCTGAATATGTGGCCTGTGCTAGGAGCAGGCTGCTTTGATCTGTACATGGATAACACATGCAGTTGTCCCAGAGAGGTTCATGATTAAAGGCATCATCAATGATCAGCAGGAAAGAAAGCATATATTTCATGGGAGGATAGTGTTGCTGTTAACTACCATCAAGATAACATCAACTTATGGTGATTCTATGAAAAGAGAGCTCCAGGTCACCATATCATCAATAGCCCAGCTAAAGATTTGCAAATTCAGGACTGTGGCTAACTTGACATAGGGCCTTTCCGCACTATACTGTTATAGTACTATTATTCCACTTTCAACATCCTATGGAATCCTGGGGTTTGCAGTTTAGAGAGAAGCCTTCAAAATTCTAAGCCAAAGAGCTCTTAGGTCTCAGTAAACTAAAAATCCCAGAATTCCATAGGATGTTGAAAGTGGAATAATAGCACTATAACAGCATAGTGTGGAAATGCAGCCTTCCTTTTTCCTACTACCTTATACCTTGCCAAGTATATATTTAATTTGGTATCATTTTCCGCTGTATGTCCTCCCATTTTGATGAGACAATCCAAACTGGGAGGACAGTCTGTGGGGAAAAACATCAAATTATTATTTCTTCTTCATCATAAAAACTTACTATCTACTGCTCAAGGCATGATAAGGGATTGCCCTTGTGGAATAATAAGTTGCTGTTTTTGTCTGGAGTTCTCTTGGTACAGTACGATGTCATCATGATCTATTACACCAGTGGTTGCACTTCTCTGTGTTCACACATGCAGGCAATGGAAGAAGTAACAGGATATAGTTGTTTGAACTACCTGTTTCCCTTGGCCAGGGCCAAGGTGCTCTGGGAGAAGCAGCTTAGACAATCACCTGACCCATGTGCCAAGTGAATTTTTCAAACCACCTTTCCCATAGTTTCTGGCTTTGAGTGCCAGACTCCCTCAAGACCAGGCATTTCAGAAACAGGCAATTGAATTCAAAGCTGGCAGCAGAATCCTCCTATTGCTACTGCTGCTGACTTTGTCATCCTTTCATGCCTGTGGCCTTTTCTATCTTGCCACCATGCTGCTGCCCTCTTTACACCCAGTAGTGATATAACTACACTGGCAGAGCCAACAGAATTCTATCCTTCATATCTATACATACAAATGTGAACCACACAGTTAGCCAGAGATTTCTTTAATATTCTTGCTGTACTAGTTCATAGTCTCCTATTGTAGCCTTTCAATTTTTAATCAGTTTGCCTTCCCATCCGTATGAGCAACTACAACTTTGAATGACATCTTCCTCCATCCATATGCTTCTTCCTGTTTTTACGCAGGGCTTTCTAGGAATTTAAGTACTATGAATTTAGGAATTTTTGAAGAAATGTAAAAATAAGCACACTTAAATATCATAATGGGCCACTGCTGGAATCCTATATACTTACACGTCCTATATAAGGTAATCTAACTTGATTAATCATACCATCCTACACACACTTAACTAGCAGCAAATTTTACTGAATGCCATAGGGCTTACTTCCAAGTAGATGCATATAGGATTGCATTCAATCACTGTCAAATTAAGAGCTGCAGAGCTAGTTCAATATTTTATTTTATTATGATAACAACTGAACAGGCAGGCTTTGTTGTGCAGGAAGATTTCTTTAGAAGTTTAATTCCAGCTCTTCAGCTCATCAAAGAATTGTCTTTGTTTTCACAGTCATAGTCAAAGAAAAATTTCAAGCTTCTATATCCTTTTTGAACTGCTGTTTCCTCTATGTGTTAGTAACCACCAAGGACACAATCTCAACAAAATTCAGCACCTTCCAAACTCACTAATTTCGACAGAAAGGACTTAAGAAATATGCTGCAGTTTCCCATTACCTTTAATGGAACAAAAAAAAACAAAACAAAACAAAAAAAAGACCTGGTCTTTGGCAGGATGCCTCATACTTTTTACATGAGCTTCAGACAATCCAAATAAGAACAATGAAAGATGAAACAGAATATTGAGTCTATTACAGAGGCATTCCATTAGACCCATAAATGTTCCACCTGCCTTTTATATGAGGCTTTAGCCACTTAGTTTCCATTAGAGCCACTCAGAAGTCAGGCACATGACACAGTCCTACACTTCAAAATATCAGAGATTTCCTAACATGCGTGCAGGGAGACCTGTTTGCAGGCTTGCATCTTTTTTATTAAGGTCACACACATAAAATATGAATCTCAGATACTTAAGGTTGTGAAAAGACAACCCTGCCTAGAGCTTAATTAGGTTTAGCCTCACTTCGTACGGATCTATATATTACTGACTGTGAGCTATAGCTAAGACTAATGAACTAATGCCACTTTTCAGAGGCTCAGGGGAGCTCACTTCACATTTTCATTTGCAGTAGAAGTCAAAATTACATTATTTTCCTTTGTAAGTCAGAAAAAGAGGGGGCAGAGGAAAAGAGATAACAACTTGTTGAGGCAAATAGCAACAAGCAATTTCTGGATTTGATTCTTCTGAACCAAAGATGTCTTGTGGGAGAAATGGCCCCTTTGTTTTCAGTTCTCGGAGGGGGGGTTCTCCCCGCTGTTTAGTTTTATTCTTTGTGGAAAGAACTATTTCAAAGTCCATATAACACAGTTTTGACACTTACACGAGTATAGGAAGCTGTCTTATACATCGTCAGACCACTGGTCCATCTACGGTATTGTCTAGACAGATTTGCAATGGACCTCTAGCCAATGGCTTTCTCAATCTTATCTAGTACCTGTATATAAACCATGTGCTCATATACTGACCCTACCATCCTTCCTAGATTAACCAATTAGTACTTTCTGTACCAGGAGAATTTACAGCAATGGAGTAGAAATCTGCTGTTTCTGATTCTTTTTCTTCTCCAGGTAAATGCAAACTTCTTCAAAGGTTCTTCATCTCCCAACCAAGAATTTGTTTGATGGTTCTCTGTAGACCTTCTTAAAGGCATCCTATTTGGCCTCCTTCCTGAACACCGGCTTATCATCCCTAGAATTGAAAGATCCTTGGCTATCTGTCTCAGTGCTTTTCAGTCTGCTCTCATCTCATATCCCAAGCAGAATCACTCAGGACCCTTTCATACTACACAATTACAATGTTGAGATTTCATTTTAACTGTCACAGTTCTGTCCTGGAATCCCAGTGTTTACAATTTAGAGGAGGCATTTAGAATTCTCAGTCCTAGTTCCTCTCCCAGCTACAAAGTTAGGATTCCCTAGGATGCAGCCATGGCAGTTAAAATAGAATCACAGTGCTATGTAATGTGAAAGCACCCCGGTCTCCCTTTGAGTCCCATTGACTATTGCTGTATTATCTTTCTCTCCTCTTTATTTTGACTTCCTGTCCTGTTTCCAAAAGGGCATTCCTTCTAGCTATTTTTGCTCTTTCTGTGGCTCCTGAATTTCTTTATTCCTTGGGATTTGTGTACTAGTAAGGATCTGGGCAAACTCTGCAGCAAAAATTGCCAAGGATGGATTGGCAAAATTCAGCCCAAGCACTGTCATGGGCACAAACATTAAGAAATTTGCCTCTGTTTCTAACCTCTCATAAATCATTCTGATTGCTATGACTTCCCTCATTGTTGTTCCCTATTTGTGTGATAAAGTAAAGGCTCTCAGCCGATTAAAGAAGACTCTTAATCAATTAACTGTCTGGTTTTTAAGTAGTTTTAAACCATTTTAAAAGGTTAATTGCTTACATTAATCAATTAAGTTCAAACAAATGTACCCATCACAGTGCTTTAAAGAAGATGCTTTCTTTTGAGATTCCTGATGAAAACTAAGAGGAAAAGTCAGTTTTGCGTAAGTGTGATGTAATGTAAAATTCCCCCTTTCCTGATCGCTTAAGCTACAGATGGCATTAGAAAGAAGAATTCAGTTTCCTTTTTTGTTTTTTAAAAGTTTGCACTTAACATGATCAGATCACTTCACTGTAGGAATGGAAAGAATATTTGAAAATATATGAAAAATAGAAAAAAAATGTTCCTCAAGGGTTAGAAAACCCTGACAATGACAATCACAGACAGAAGAGAATCTTCACAGTTTGGGATTCATTCTGTGCAAAATTAATGTGGCTTTCCCCTCTTTTTTGCACAGAAAACATCATTTTCTGTGTATGAAACATTTTCTGCACAGAAATATTAAATACTCTGCAAAAAAAAAAAGGCTGTTTCATGAACTGAATTTTAATATATTAAAAAAAATACCCTTGTGAAATTTGGACAGAACAAGCCCTGAACTACTGGTTTTAAATATTATTTTGAATAACTCTGCAGTTTTCAAAGACTTTCTTACAATGGGGAAAAATTGCTAACAAATTAGTCATTTTTTCTTTCAAGGACAAAATTTGTTTAGAATTACATCCTTACTCTCACTTGAAACTGTTTCAGACTGTAAAGCTATGCAGACATATGAAGTAATATTTCCCAGCAGAATGAATAGGACTTACCTCTGAGTCAACAAAGAAGACTTCCTTGTATGCATAGTATTTCTGAAATGTTTTAAAGTATATACATAAACATATGAAATATAAGTGCAATCATCACCAATTGGCAAGAAATACCTTATGCCAGGGCTGGAAGAGGAAGTGGAAATACAGCATCCTCATGCTCATTTTTGCTCTTTTCCCTGTCACCTTTTCCACTGCTGTGAGTTGGAAGTTTTTTAACTCTCTGACTGTCTTAACGTGCATTAAAATTTATGCTTTCACACTGTCCAGTTATAGTATATTGATACTGCTTTAACTGATATGACTGCAATGTGGAAGGCTCTTGCAATTTGAAGTTTGGTAAGGCAGCAAAACTCTCTGATTGAGAATTCTAAATCCTTCACAGAAAGAGAAATCCCAGTATCCCATTCAATGAAATCAAAGCAGTTAAAGATGGTATCAAAGTGCTGATATTGGTAGTATAAAAGACACCAAAGTCTCAGGCCAGAGGTCTGACCCTTAGATGGGTTAGATTTTAGATGTCCACATAACCTCCAACTTTTCCAGTTCAGCAAGGACTGCCCCAGTTAATCCCTGTCATCCCACCATTTCAGTTGATTTTCAAAATGTCCCATTTTCTTTCTTCCACTTTTCCCCCTTCCTCCTTGACTGACTTTGCTACAAAGTTAATTCAAAGTAGTTTACACTCCATTAGCTCTCCACAGGCATAAGAAAACAAAATTCAGAATCTTGCCCTTTCTTGTGGACTCAGGGAAAAGCAAACTGCTGCAGCTTCTCCACTTGTCTGTTCTTCTTCATTAATAACTTTTGCTATCTTGACTATGTTATCTTATGTTGTTTTATGATTTTATTTTATCCCACCATTCTCACAACAAGAGAATCAAGACTTGTTATTGTTGTGTGCCATTAAGTCATCCGCAATGTATGGAGACTCTAGAGTGGACCTATCATGGGTTTGTTTTGTTTGTTTGTTTTTGTTTTTGTTTTGGGTTTTTGGGGGGCTAGCAAGATTTGCTCATAATGAGGTTTTCCATTGCCTTCCCCTAAGTCTGAGAGAGTGTGACTTCCCCAAGGTCATACAGAGGGTTTCCATGGTCCAATGGGGATTAAAACCCTGGTCTTCTGGAGTCCTAGTCCAGTACTCAAACCACTATACTACACTGACTCTCTCAAGGAGGCTCACAACTATTTAAAAACATAGTACAACTAAGAAAAACCCTGTTCATATGAATGTTAGAATGCAATTAAACCTCACTTTTATATCACTTGGCCACATACATTTTGGTTTTCATCTGTGAAATGGTAGAAGTATGTGTACCTTATTCAAAGAAAAAGAGCCCAAAACATCCAAGTAACAGTAGCATAGGGACAGGAGGGGTGATGGGGTGGTGGGCCCCTAGCAGCACTTTTTTGGGGGTGCAGCTGCTCCTTGCCTACACTCCCCCGTGTGCCACAACGCCACCCCCATGAGCTGTAGCACCACCCCATCCATCATAGCCCTGCCCCTGTGCACCATAGCCCCACTCCCATGTGCCATAGCCCTACCTCTGCCCCTGTGCCCACCCCTGCTTCTGCCCCTCCTCTGTGCGCTTCAAGCTACACCACTGCCAAGTAAAGAAAATTTAAAGCTTAAGTAGAGAAAACACTTTGATGTATGTGATTGTTACAACTGATTAACTTAAGCCATTGTCATTCAGGGAAAAGTATCGCTTCCTGACTTAACTTTTCTGTCAGAATCTTCTTGGCATATTATGCTAGCTGCTGTACTTTTCCCAAGATCTCACAGTGGTAGAAAAACAAAGTAGACACCTCACCCCACCCCCACCGTTGAGCAGCCTATTTCTTTTTCACCTTTCTTGCTTCGTGGCTGCTATGTCTATGGCCTTTTATTTCTGGTTCCACTGCCTATGTTGGTACAACTACACCAGTGGGATTCTTAGTTTGACTTTTAATTCATGATGAAGGTTCTTTTTAATTTCTATGAAATGTGAGACAAGGAGACAGAGCTGACCAACTTGTTGACTGCCATAACAATGACCATTATAGAATGGCCCAGTGTAAGGCAAAAAACAAATTTGAATTAAAGCTTTCATTTATTTATTGTAGCTTTTTAATCTTTCTGATCTGGTTGATTTTTAATTTAGAAATATCTACCATGCTTCTGGAACTGATCTAGAATATTTTCTCAATTCTGGAAATAAAGCTGTTGCAAGAAACAGCAAAATCTGACAAAGCCCTATCCACATGAAAGATATGATCAAAGATATAAGTCCTTGACTAAGTGACAAAAAGCTGTCTTTCTATGAGATCAGTGAGTTCTGATCACAAATCATTCACCGGATTCTATTTTTAAAAGGAATTGGTGGCATCCATAGGTTCAACTTCTGCCCAAAGTATTTCTGAGAACAAGTATGTAGGCCCACCAATGTAGTTTCCTGAACATTAACACTGAAGTTCTATAACCTGGAGGTCATGCAGTGTTACCAGAGATTTTCTTGTAAAATACACATAAATTGACATAATTGATTCCACAAAGTATTTCAGAGTTAAATAGACCAGGACCTGGGCACACATTAAATAAGCAATTAAGAGCACATTTAGCATAAAAATGCAATTAAGGGCATATTTAGCATAAATATGCAATTAAGAACATAATTGGGGATCCTGGACAATTGTAACATAAATGGCACTTCTTGTTCTGCACTGAAAAAATATAAGACTCCCATGTGTACTTTCATATTATACGCAACAATATTCATCTTGAGTAAAGCTAAAGATTCTTAAGAGTGTAAGAAGTTATTAAAGAAGCTGTAGAATTTCATTTTCCCCCAAATGCATAGTAGAAACCTGTTTGTTTGGTCAAGGATTCAACTTCATAGCTTGGAACAGAATTTTATAGGTCTAGATTCTTTCCTCTTTTTTCTTTTCTTGGATTGAGACAAGATTCCAGGAATAAAATTCCACTTATCAAGGGTTAACTAGAAGGCAATGAATGCTTTTTAATGCTTGCTGCCTGATCTGGTCTGGTCTTGACAAGAAGTTTACAAAGAAGCAAGGAGAGCTCTAAGTGAACAACTTGCTCTAACAGTAACAAGGTGAAATTTGCCATATTGAAGGGCTTTATGTTCCTAAGACAAGATCATCCTTTTTCATCTTCTCCTCTTTCTTTGATGGTGAAACCCCCTTAAACAATAGGATTTTGGCTTCTGATAAGTTCTTCCATTCATATTGTCTGTGTGGAATAAACCATCTGTTTAACTGGACAGGTCCAATTCTTTAGGGCCTTACAGTACAGAGTTGCCACTGTTAGGACCTGGCCCTGATTCTCCAATTTTCATGGGGCAACTGCAGAAGGGAGCAAATTCTCCAGTTTTGGTAGGCCTATCCTTGTACAAGATGAAAGGACTGTGTTGAAATCTCCAGCTCACCTAATAGAGCAGCAGCTTGCTACAATTTTCAAGGACTTATTTCTGCAACTTGCTACTGTCCTATGTGACCTATGTGTTTATTTAGGTAGCTTCTTTCTTCCTTCCCAGTCATTGTGACACTAGGACTTATTCTCCACAGCTCTGCATCCAGCTTCTGGCTGGAAGAAAGTACACTGGATTAAATGTACCTTATACCTGATCTTGCAGATTAGATCCAAAAGAATGATCCTCTCATTTCACTTTGGGAACATCTCTTTTAGATAGGATTTCCGTCTTGATTTTCAAAAGGAAAATATGTTCTCTCTCTCTTTCTTTGTCTCTCTGCATTTGAATGACCAGCTGTGAGCAACTGTGGATCAGAGGCAATCTCTTTATATCAAGTGTTGGCCTAAACATTCTATACTGTATTGGCAATCTTAAAACACACTGAGGCTCAGAGCTTACACTAGGCCTAAGTTGTGATCAGGAAAGGACTTGGTTACTTTCCAATACTACTGAGCTGAAGCTGGCTCCTCCAACACAGGATGGGTAATTCTGCCTCCAACATTGAATCCAATCAAGCTGTCTTAGACTCAGTTCTCCTCCAGAATGATATTCCAGAAATGGGCTCAATGTTTACTTTTTCTTTCTTTTATAAAAAATCCATTCACCTTGTATTTCAAAACAATTTCTGAAAGTTCTTTCTAAATTTTAGGCCTAATACCAAATGTTATTTTGGACATAGCAAAAGTTACCTTTTGGAGGGTTCACCATGTGATATTCATGGATTGCACATGTGGTCAAACTGAGGCCTTAATATGGTAAGAGGTACCCATACCCACCAACATTTCACAGGTGAAAACCACAGCATGTGTAACGAAACAACATCAGAATGTGGTAAAGATGGTAAAAGTTATAGAAAGTACACACAAACCAGGAGAGGCTGTAGCAGTTTGCTTTTGCCTGAATCTACAGAGTAAGGCAACATCCAGCCCCTTCCTCTTCTTTTCCTCCCACTAAGTAACTTGAGTGCAAACTACGTCTGCATTTTGAAATAATAGGTTCAGTACTAAAGTAAGGTAGAGATGAAGTGGAGGAGGGAGGAGGAAGAAGAAACTGGGATGTTTCCAAAGCAGCCGAAAAAGTGGGATGGCCAACAATTAATCAGAACTGTCTCTGCCAAATCAGGATAATTGGAGAGTATGAAGTGGTATTTTAACCACCACATAGAATCATAGAGTTGGAAGAGACCATAGGGGCCATCCAGTCCAACCCCCTGCAATGCAAGAACACACATCAAAGCACTCCCTAGATGGCCATTCAGCCTCTGCTTAAAAACCTCCAAAGAGGGAGACTCCACCACATTCTGAGGCAGCATATTCCATTGCTGAACAGCTTTGACCGTCAGGAAGTTCTTCCTGAGGTTCAGGTGGAATCTCCTTTCCTGCAGTTTGAATCCATTGCTCCTTGTCCTAGTCTCTGGAGCAGCAGAAATAATGCCTGCTCCCTCCTTGACATGACACCCCTTCAAATATTTACACATGACTATCATCACACACGTACATCTCAAAAAGTAGACCCCTCAAAGTGGTTTCTGGGAATTTGGAGCTTGGATCAAAATGCTGCTTTATGTCTTTGAAGGATCTTTGTTTTTGGTTGAGTTACCAAAATCCTTGAATAGTTTAATATAAATAAGTTTTAGTCCTACAAAGATGAATGAGTGGCCTTGTATGTTTTTTCCTCCTCCAAATTACATTGTATTGAACCACATTTGTCATCCAGTCCCTTGCCAAACAATGCTCCGTTAGCCTAAACTAATCAGTTGAAGGCAGATGGCAAGTTGACAGGAGGAGAGACAGAGAGCTGACGGCTTTCCCTCAAAACGCAGGGCACATACTGTGTTTTAAGCTCCAAGCTACCTTGACATTTAATTTTAAAAGTAACATAGTAACAAACAAAAAATAAAATAAAGTTTTTAAAAAAAAGACGTGTCTGCAAAATCAATTTAGCATTTTTAAACCAGAAATCTTGGTGCCTAGAAGGCAAACCTCTTCGACTTTTTTTAAAGAGTTCAGTTTTGTTGCCATGGTGAATATTGATGATATTAAACATGCATAGTGAATAGTCTAAGACCATTGGACTTTGCTCTGGAGGGGTACATAAAATAATAGTTTAATAAGCAACATGAAGTGCAGTGAATACACAACTATAGCTGCTATAATTAGCAAGCAATAGTGCCAACATTTTTCCCCAGTAGGATTATATGCAATCACTGAATATAGAGATACATATAGCTGAGTCACCAATGAAGGGAAGATAAAGTGTGAGAAAGTAAAGGCTTTATAATAGAAGAATGCTAGTTAAATCTCCACGGGTTTGATTTCCTTCTGTGCTGCTCAAAGTATGTGGAAGGTGTGATGTGAGACCGTTCAGGTTAGCCTTATTCCCATCACACTGTCCATGACAGAAATGCTTGTCCATTATCTCTACATTTTTAAAGCATTAGAAAAAATCTTTCCATGTGTACTCATGTTCAGATGTAAAGCTCCAGTCTGTGAGCTCTAACTGTGCTGTCATGATGGAGTTCCGCTAACATGAGTGGAGAGCTTTTCCCCTACACCATCAAAATATACAGATAGTAGGGAGCACTTCTGCCATGGGCATCTTTAGAATAAAGCGAGGAGTAAATCTCACTCGTGTGATCTAAATGTTCTACTCTCACATCATTTCAATGTGTTGGGGGAAGGGAGGAGTGAACCTCCCTTGGGTAACAGAAATTCAGCTGCCTAAGTAAAGTGGTCCTGTAAACCCTACAAGTATGTCAAAGAAAGTAGATCAGTTTCTGCACTTAGGCAGAAAAATGGAATGCACAAATATAGGATGGAGGACACATGACTGGATAACAGTACGTGTGAAAGGGATCTAGGATTCTTGGTGGACCACAAGCTGAACATGAGTCAGCAGTGTGATGCAGCAGCCAAGAAAGCTAACAGTATTCTCAGTTGCATCAATAGGAGTATGGTGTCTAGATCAAGGGACGTAATGGTACCACTCTATTCTGCTTTGGTGAGACCTCATTTGGAATACTGTGTCCAGTTCTGGGCACCTCAACTCAAGAAGGATATTGACAAGCTGGAGTGTGGGCAGAGGATGGTGATCAAAATGGTGAAGGGTCTGGAATCTATGCCCTATGGGGAGCAGTTTAGGGAGCTGGTATGTTTAGACTGCAGAAGAGAAAGTTAAGAGGGGACATGATAGCCATGTTTAAATATTTGAAGGGATGTCATGTTGAAGAGGGAGCAGGCTTGTTTTCCACTGCTCCAGAGACTAGGACAAGGAGTAATGGGTTCAAGCTCCAGGAAAGAAGATTCCACCTGAACCTCAGGAAGAACTTCCTGATAGTCAGAGCTGTCCAGTAGTGGAATATGCTGCCTTGAAGTGTGGTGGAATCTCCTTCTGAGACTGGATGGCCATCTGTTGGGAGTGCTTTGATGTGTGTTCCTGCATAGCAGGGAGTTGGACTGGATGGCCCCTATCTCTTTCAACTCTATGATTCTATGATTCTAGGATCAACATTAGGGTCCATATTCATTTAATATTGGGTTATAATGCAGAAGGACTCTCTCAGGATTAAATAATATAAAGGGGGGTATCTCTGCCTCCATCTGAAGCTGAGAGAGTGTGACTTGCCTAAGATCACCCAGTGAGTTTACATGCCTGAGCAGGGATTCAAATGCTAGTCTCCAGCATTGTAGTCAGGCCACTCTGCCACTCAGGCTTCCAGTATAGGTACATAGCTGGATGCTTCTCTTCCTTTTTCACTATTCTTCACAGACCAGTGGGGGGAGGGCTACTGATGTGACTGAGGGACTCACCAACAGGTGAGTTTCAATCAGCTTGTGAGACTGAAGGACACAGCATAAGGAGTGGAGATGATGAGAGCTTGCTATATTTATTACCAGAAGCCAAACTGATAAAATATGCCTGATGATCCTCATGCCCCATGTGAAGTTATTTATGATCTTCATGAAGTTGGCAATTTCCCTGTCATATTCCTATGCTTCCCCATCTCATCACTTCCAGAGTTGCCTGCCTCTTTGCAAGTGGCAAGACAGAGTAGCTGTTGCCATCACCAGAGAACAAACAGAGAACAAAGGGATACCAGGAGGAGATAACTGATTGTATGGGTTCAACAGCCTCAACACATTCTTTCTCCAAAAGAACCATGACTGGAGAGTGCTATTGATATTCTTGCCCCAAATTTTATGATAGATTTATCAATGAGTTCCACTCCTTCCCGTATGCATCATGCTACCTTAGAGTCTTCCCTATATGATCATGTTGGAAAAACACTACCTGGGCTTTTCCAGATTATTTTTGATAGCTGGATCTTCAGACAGCTCCAAACTGCTTTGGACCCTGCCCTTTTCACTCCAGAACCAAACTGGATCATTTGTTCCAATTCAGAGCTCTTCTAACTCCATTTAAATTAGCCTGACTGGCCTTGGTATTTAGGATTCTACCAAACTGGTTGCATGGCTCTAAAGTGTTTACCACGTAATTTTTATACATTCCTAACTCTCTGTGACAGCACATAGTTATCAATTATTTAGTTTATTATTATAGTTTTGCCTTTATGAAGTATGTCAGTTGGATTTTATACCTCAGGCACCAAGGTAAGTTACTCTATCTTTGCCTGCAATAGTTGCCACACGTCATATTTGATCTACATACAAAAATTAGGAGAAAAATCAACATGTATACATATACAGTAACAGAGGAAACAAGGGACAACACAAGGACATGTTCAGCTCTGCCTTCAGGCAATAGTCATAATGTCTGATTTATGCCCTTCTGTTCCCTACTCATTCTCTGTTATATGTAGCAAGAGAGACAAGAATGCTTTGCCTTTCATCAAGGTAAGAAAAATGTCCTAGGCAGTAACATTCTATTTTTCCCCCATTCTGAGGTGTTTTCAGTCCCAAGAAGTACATAGTATCTCACATAACAGAGAAGAGCCACATGCTGTGGGGAAAGGCAGCAAAAGAGGGGAAAAAACCCTCCCCAAGAACACTCCCGAGAAGCAATTGGGAAAATAATTTGGGTCTCTCTTTCTATGATTCAGTATTTAAACAGGAATTATCCCTAATCCCTGTGCTCTTTTAAATTTATTCGTGACCACTTTAAGTAAGATAGGGTATCATTAAAAAGAGTTTGTTGTAATGAATGGGCATCTTCTGTGTCATTACTTCAGGAGTGGGAGCAAAATGTAGCCATCCAGATGACGTAGGACTGCAACTCCCTTTAGCCTACCCAGTCAGCATATCCAATGTGGTCCTTTTGATGTTTTTCAACTGGCAGCTGCAAGTAAGAAACATCTGGAGAACCACACTTAACCCACCCAGGTTTACTTGCTTTCATACTTCTAAAAAGTATGACATGTTTACTCTGAGTAAGATCCATGGAATTCAGTTGGATTTATTTGCTTGCTTAAGATTGCAGATAGTGCTAAAATACAATCCTAAACACACTTACCTGAAAGCAGGTGATCTGAGCTGGACCCTGCTGAAATTTCAGGTTTCTCAAAGTCTGTGTTTGGTACCCAAAGGTGACACACATCACTGCATCATTGGCAAACAATGCAGCAGAATTTTTATAGCAGAAAAATTATTCCAGTCCTTTAGCTGATGGGGTCCAATATCCCCATATATCAAGTGGTTGAACTGGGCCTCAAAGGAAATAATTCTACCTAGATTATCCCATGGCTGATGGTCATTTCCCTATGAGTGGCTAATATGTCCTTGAGCTAGGGGCACTCCCCTCAGGATAAGGACAAGAGGAGATGGACTCTTAACTTTTGTATAGTTCAGAAGCAGACAATGGAAATTAAAGTATACAGGCATGAAATATCTCCCATCCTAATAGCTGTGAAAACTGTATAATTAGGTGGCTTAAAGGACTGTCCATTCCTAGCTGCTAATCTATTGTCATCCTTGGACAACTAGGCTAAAGTGAAACTATCTAGCAAGGTCTACTTTAAACAAAAATAACTTTTGGGCCCTTTTCACATGGCATTTGCCATGCGAAAGGGTGCCTGGAGTGTCACACAATTGTGAGGAGCAATCTGCATGACACACTCACAATCGTGCGATGCTCCAGGGGCCAGCAGGCACCGATCGCGCGCCTTTTCATTTTCAGCTGGAAGCCAAAACTGGTGAGTGATTGCACATTGCTCCCAGGCCCCACACACACTTATCTGGTGTGCGGAGCCTCCAGAGCCGCGCTGGTTGCACTTCCTGCCCCAGCGCAGCCTGAGAAACTCCCAGGCTGCGCTGTGGAAGGAAGGGGGGGCTTTCACGCAAGCAGGCAGCTCGTGTGGAGCTGAAGCAGCAGGAACGCAAAGCCTTTCGCCAGAGGCTGCTTGCATGATCCCCGCACCCCAGCACTGGAAAAAGGTAAGGTGCAGAAAGGGCCTCTGTGTCATTGAACAGCTGTTAACATTTGGTCATGGTTCTGTCAAGAACTCTAAACCCCATCTCCCTGGTGAAAGAGGTCAGTAGGTTCTACTGCACACACTAGCCTAACTCCAGTTGTTCATCCCAGCTACAGCTGATCCAATTCTTGAAAGGCAGATCAAATTAATTATTTTTCCGTGACCTAATAAACTTCACATGAGTATGCTGTTTCTTCATTAACTGAAGTAATCCATTGTGTACATTCAGTAAAAAGAGGACAAAATCTTTTGTAGGAAAACAAGCCTTCAAGACACCTCTCTCATCTGCAGAGCTCATTTCCAGCCTGTGGAAGAAAGCAAGAAATGGCAAATTTATGTTCACATTTATATAGACCAACAGTGAGAGTTTTTTTTTCTTTATAGAGAAAAGTAGTGAATTTTACTGAATCATCCTGTACTAGGGCCAGTCGTACTATTTTTAGAGCAAAGTGGGTCTCTACAAGTAGTGGAAACAGGGAGAAGAGGCACTGTATTGCTGGAAAGAAGTATATGCCACATAGCTGGTCCTATAACCTCCAGGCTAGCCTGCTGCCCTCAGATGTGGAAGATATTGTTGGCCCAGCTAAGGTTGTCACTATGGGAGCAAGAAGTGTTCATGACCACCTAAGACAGCAAAATGTCTTGGATCATCCCTGATTGCAGCAATTTGAAACAGTTTCTAAAGAGGTCCATTGTCCTTGTTCAACAATATCAACCCACCCTTTCTTTTCAGTCATCTTGGATTCAAATCCAGTTCCTCTTTGGGTCCAAGAAATTGGCAAGTGATTCTGAGACAAAATCAAATGCAGCGTCTAAGAGCTGGTAATGTGTACTCTTGAAGCAGTTCTATCTCTTGTAAATAAAAGATTCAATTCATTTTGTTCCTTACTGATACAGTGGCTCACTAGATGGCAGCAATGAGTAGTAGCCTAATCCATAAAATTGAAGAAGCATAAAACAGAAGAGATTATCTTTTCTTGTTAGAATGCTAAGCCTGCAAAACCTACATTTCGGACTACAACTCCAAGAATCTATGAAACATGAACCCACCCTCAGTCTTGGTTTCTATTTAAGATACTGGAGGACGTTTTAAGAACACTTACTAAGGATGGCTGAAATCTTTCTGTTTCATCTTCTATAGCATTTACATTCTTGCAAGACAAACTCCTCCTGCTACATTTCCATATCAATTTGTGAATCTGGTCTAAAATCCCTCAAAGACTTTTTTAAAAACATTTTCATGTACCTGAAGATATATATACCTTTTTGAACATAATTTTATCTAATGCATCTATTTGTGGTGAGCACTCCCTGTCATTTGTATATATTATATGCATTTTTGCATGGCATTCCCTCCAGTGTACATGTTTGTAGAGAAATGCATCAGAAAATTCAGAAAAACTGAAGGACAGTTGTGTAATTTATTAATTCAATAAAGCCTAAATTGGGTCAATGTGCATTGAAATATGAATGAAACAAATTTCCCTAAGATCTTCCAGTTAGGTCCCTGAGAAGAACAAAACATAGATGCTCCACAAAGCATATCAACTCTTCATCTCCAACTTCCTTGTTTCTCAGCACTAGGTATATAAAGAATACATTTTCTCATCCTTGACAAAAAATATATATATGTTATCACATCATGATACAGATCCCAGAAAACACTGTATGTCTGGCCCTCCGCGTTTGATAGGATTAGGGGTGCAAGATCTCTGCAAAAGTGTTAAAAATGCAAATATCAAAATGTGTGTGGGGGAGAAGGGGGTGGAGGCATGGGGGGAACAAACACCCAGGGTCCAAAGCAGGTCAGGCAAGGAGAGGGAAAGGGGTGGATAGGCAAGGTGGCCCTATGCCTCCTCTCTCACACCTGTCCTTTCTTGGGGAGGGGAGGGACTTGGGAGAAGGTTTGCGGTGCTGAGAAATTGGGTTGCAAGCCATCCTGAGCTGGACAAGCTTATGGAGGAGGAGGAGGAGGACCAGAGGCAGGTTTTTAAAGGGCTGTGTGGCCTAATTGGAGCTGCTGAAATGGATTGTTCCCCTGGAAAAGAAGTACTTGAGGTGAGTCAGGGGTTGAGGAAGCTCCCAAATAATCCAATCCATGAAAGCTAAACCAAACTGGGGTTTTTTCCCCCTTCCATTGTCTTTTGCACAAATAATATATTTTTGGACAAAATAATTCAAAAGTCCGAAACTCTGAAAAAGCATTGAAAAAAATAAGGAAAAATTAGTATAATCTTACCCACTATAGTGATGTGCTTATTTAAATTGTTTATTCGCATAGGAATAAATAAATGAATCTGTTTTCTCCCTGCTATGCAGTTTTTGAAGATGTACTCACAGAAGGGAGAAATTCTCACTTTCAACTCACATTTTTCCTGCCTCCCTCTGATACATCCATCTGGTAACCAGAAGGAAGGTAGTGGTTGATGACAGTGTCAACCTTCTGGACCTCTAGAAGACTTCCAGGAGGTCAACAAGGATTCCTGTTTGTCATGTACTGGCTATCAGAACATAGCTGACAACAATTATCAGCTGCCCTCAACCTCCCACAGGCCACTTCATTATCAATTGACAGGGCACATGAAAAAGATAATTCTAGGCTAATAGATGGGAATAATCTTTCAAGTATATTCAAAGACATTAGGAGAAAGACAGGGTACTTCAAAAGGAATTCTCATCTTCAGAGTTTTCTGACATTTGAAAAACTTCCTTCTCGTTTTTCCCTGAATCTTCAAATATTCTTTCCATCTCTAGCCCATTAGAGAAGAAAGCCTTTTGAAATGATTTGTTATTGCCTGCAAGAATGACATAAATGAAGATTTCCACCCTTGAGACTGGAGTGCTCCCCCATTAGCCATGCCTTTTATTATTTTCTCTCACATTTCCTATTAGAGTAGGGCGTTGGACACAAAATAGGCTGAAATGAATTGTGCACCTAAGTGATTAAAATTGTCCCATCTCATTCTCAATAAAAATAATCAAAGATTGTTTAATTAATCTAATCATATTCTTTTACAGGAAAAGAAACCCTTCCAAGTAACTAAATTCAAATTTCCTTTAGAATGTGAACTGAATCATATTTTACACATATAACCCTCTATAAGAAGACAAAGTGGACAGCAAAGAGAAGACTGTAAGGTTAAAATTGTCATCTCTGGAAGGTAAGCAGGGTCAGGTCTGGTTAGTACTTGGATGCGAGACCACCAAAGAATTCCAAGTCCTATAGGCTATATTCAGAGGAAAGCAATTGCAAACCACCTCTGAGTGTTCCTTGCCTATGAAATTCATGAAGTTGCCATAAGTCAACAAGCAGCTTGAAGATACATACACACACACATCATGCAACACATTTGTCTGATACTCAGTGATGGGCCTTTATATATTTTTGCACCTAAACCAAAAGGTCATAATTTTGTTCCTTTAAAAAAAATATACAAAGAGCTGGCATTGTGATATTTATAAGAGCATAAATTGGACTTCACACTATTGTAACCCACTTTTTTGCTCTTTGCAGAGGTTGGAATTCTTTACCAACAATGCAACAACCCACTTTTTAAGCAATGCAAACACTAATATAGCCATTTCCATGCTGTTGGAGTGCTGGGGTGGGTGGGATCACCAGAGAGGTTTGAAGCTATTGTATTCTATCTAGGTATGAAGATGTTACACCCTCTCCCCCCCCACACACACCTCAATTCAATATAATAATAATAATTGGCTGAATATGATTTTAATTGGCAACATATGTGATTCAGACTTGATCACAAGTGACCTCCCATTGACCCGATAGCTGGGCTGGTTTAGAGGATGACAACTTGACAGGTATATATGCCAGAGACCTGCCTCCAAGGCACGATGAGGTCATGAAGCAGGAAATCATGTAGAAACATTGGAAACAAAATACTGCTGCCTGCTTTGACAGCAATAAGTCACAAATGGGAAGATTCCCACCAAATCAATAGTTTCACCAAGCACCTTGCCCTCTTACCTTCACCCTCTTTCCATTGTCCTCAATCTCATCCTCAAATACGAAGCAATCCCACAGCCATCAATACCTTTGTCACCCAATGCTTAGCCCATCAGCCCATTTCAGGCTGTATTGTCCAATTATGAAACTCAACTGTTTGAGTGGCTGGAGGACCATTGACTCATTCCCTGAAAGCAGATTTGGGTATAAAAAGCCCTGATTTCAGGCAGATCAATGCAGTACCTCAGTTGCAGGACCTCACTTAGTTGCTTATATTTCAGACAGGTACTGTCCTTGGGTGCAATCCTAAGCTATTTTGCTTGGGTCCTTGGGTGCAAGCCTAACCCTCCACCATGCTCTGGAATGTTAAATATTGCCTGACAGTGGCTAACTTCCCAGACCTCACATGGCACATGAAGGTCCCTATAGGTTTCTCTAACTGTATTCAGTTGAATACATTTACGGATCACAATGAGCAGGAGCTTAGCCTTATCTGAGTTCCTGCTCATGGGAAATCTATAACCAGATATATTTAGAAATCATTATATAGATCTCTGCACTCAGTGTGCTAAGGTGTTACAGGAAATATGCTGACATTCTGTGACACCAGCTTTTATTGAACAACCACACCCCTGCTCCCAGTTTAGCCCCACACACCAGCAGGCTAACACTTGAATTGGCTAAAGGTGCATTTGATGCTAGCATGGTCACATAACATCACAAAAAAGGTGGACAAAAAGCTCACAAAAATAGCATATACAAATTACTATTGATAGAGTTCAATGCAGACATAAATTTAGAGATCATTTACAAGTAATACATTTCAGTACAGTGAGGAAGACTAATCAAGTGTCCTGGGTACCTGTTATCTAAATCTGCTATGGACTGATAGGCAAGCTAAAGGCCCCTTATTTCCCCTTTCCCTTTTAAAACTAGAGCCCTTTCATATGTACAACTAAAATTTTACAAGTCCACTTTAACTGACAAGGTTTCATCCTATGGAATCCGGGGATCTGCAGTTTAGGGAGACACATTCAAAAATATTTAGCTGGGGCGCTCTAGTGCCTCACCAAAGTACAAACTCTAGAATTCCATAGGATGCAGCCATGACAGTAAAAAGTAGAATCATAATGGCAGAACCCCTATGCACTACCTTGCTACATAACCATGGTGGTTATGTAGCTATGTAGTGGTCCCTGGCCCAAAACCCCCCCCCAATCTCCTCTCACCAGACAGCAACCACTGCAATTGATGGGAGGTCTGTTCTCCTTTCATTCAGAACGTAGCTGGCTAATGTTCCTACTCCTTCATGCAAGTGATCTCCTTTGCAACAGGCAGAAACTGGGCCCCTATCACAATCCCATACACAGCAGAGATTGTTCATGGGGGTGGGAGTTAGAATGTTGGTCATTTTATTCCAATGCAACAAGGAAACAGACCTCTGTTGATCTGGGTATCTATCTAGGTATGAAGATGTTACACCCTCCCCCCCCCCCACACACCCCTAAATTTAATTCAAGTGCGCCAGCCTTCGGCGCGCGCATTTGCACTCCTTTACTTTCTCAGCTTCTCCTGTACTACTCTCTGTTGTTTCAAGGATGGAAGGTGAGGGAGCTGCTGCAGTCACCTGTAACACTTGTGGCATGTTCCTTTTCTTGCCACAAGAGGTTCTCGGGCACCCACCAAGTGCAAGCTGGTCACCTTCTTGGAGGAGAAGGTTCGCCAGCTGGAGGCACGAATTTCTGATCTCCATCTTATTAGGGAAGGGGAGGAGTTTTTGGATAGGGCAGAGAAGACCTACCAGAAGACCGAATGCACGGAGGAGCTGCCAGATCAGGAAGTCACCACACTTTGCCGGGGAAAAGGAGGTTTGGGCGAATGTCACACGGAGGAGTAAAAGGACCAGGAAGGTAACAGAGACTCTTAGCATACACAATCGCTTCGAACTACTTGGCCTTATGAACAATGAGGAGCACCACGCGGAGGGAACAAATGTCAACAAGAAGGAATCAAACTTTACCAACAGGGACTAAAATCAACACTCCCAGCCTAAACAGAATGCCCAAAGGGAGTCCGAGTAGAACAGGTTCGCCGGGGGAGCCCAGGACAAGTCTCAGAGGAGGCGAAATTCCCGGTTGTTGGTACTTTTTCTGAAGAGGAACTGAAACAGCAATCTGCAAAACGGACAAGCTCAATCAAAAAGTCGTTGTCTTCCTGGGGCCAGGATCAACCACATAACGGAGAGGCTAACCAGGCTAGTCAAACCCACTACTATAAGCCCCTCTTTTGGTTCATGTGGGAACCAATGACACTGCGAGGAGCAGCTTAAACCACATTGCAAAGGATACGACGTATGGGGACCAAGCTTAAGGACCTTGGTGTGCAGGTGGTCATTTGCTCTCCCCCGTTCAAGGATACGGCGCATGTGGGGAAAAGGGAAGAGAGGTCAACAACTGGCTCCGCACAGGGTCCCGAACAACGGTTTGGGTTTTTGGAACATGGCCTGAATTTCCATGAACATGGGCTTCTGGCAAGGGATGGGCTGCACCTCACAAAACTGGGCAGGAATGTTTTTGCAAACAGTCTTGCAAGGAAGATTAAGAGGCTTTAAACTAAGATCCACTGGGGAGGGAGAAAATTATTCAGGGCAAGGACTCAGAGAACACGGGGGGAAAAGGCCCAAATGATACTGGAAAAAGTAGAAAGGGGCCAAAGGCGGGAGGAGTAGAAACAATAGTACAGGACTTGCAGGAAGGGCCGGGGGACTTAAGTGTCTCTACACTAATGCAAGGAGTATGGGAAACAAGCAGGATGAGTTGTACTCCTAGTACAAGAAAATAAATACGATTTGATAGGCATCACTGAGACCTGGTGGGATGAGTCTCATGATTGGAATATAGGAATAGAGGGGTATAGCCTATTTTGTAAAAATAGACCAAACAAGAAAGGAGGAGGAGTAGCCTTGTATGTCAAGGATGTTTTCACCTGTGAAGAGATCCTGGGCTTAAACCCAGAAAGCCAGGTAGAGAGCATTTGGGTAAGAATTAAGGCAGCGAGAAACAATAGGGATATTCTGGTGGGGGTTTACTAAACCTCCAACCCAGGCTGAGGACTTGGATGACGCCTTCCTCAACCAAATGACTGAACATTCAAAGAGGAGAGATACAGTAATAATAGGAGATTTCAATTACCCAGATATATGCTGGCAGTCAAACTCTGCCAAGACAGCAAGGTCCAGCAAGTTTCTTGCTTGTCTTGCAGACAACTTCATGGTCCAGAAGGTGGAAGAGGCCACAAGGGGTAAAATTCAGATCGGGTTTGACCAAAGGGATGCCTTTTAATGAGGTAGAAGTGGTTGGATCTTTAGGGGGAGTGACCATGCCCTGTTGGAATTTAGATTCAGGGGGGAAGGAGAAAAAGGGTAGCCAGACACTGTCTTAGATTTTAAAAAAGCGGACTTCTGTAAACTTAGGGAGCTGCTGGCTGGAATTCCGTGGTCAGGAATAGTGAAAGGGAAAGGAGTTCAGGAGGCATGGGATTTCCCTTTAAAAAAGGAGATACTGAGGCACAGTCTAAAACTGTGCCAATAAGGAGGAAAAATGGAAGGCATCTGAAAAAACCAGAATGGTTACTAAAGAACTCTCAGCTGAGCTAAGAGTTAAGAGAAACACGTATAGGAAATGGAAAAAGGGGGGAAACCACCAAAGAAGAATTTAAGCAAGTAGCCAGGAGATTAGGGAGGAGGTAGAAAGGCTAAAGCACAGAACGAACTTAGGCTGGCCAGAACATTAAAAACAATAAAAAGGGCTTTTTTAAATATGTCTGCAGCAAAAGGAAAAAGAAGGAGACAGTAGGGTCGCTACGCAGAGAAGATGGCGAATTACTCACAGGGGGAGAAAAAAAGGCAGAGCTACTTAACACCTTCTTTGCCTCCGTATTTTCCCAGAAGGATACAAGCACTCAACCTGGCGGTAGGGGAACAGGGGAGGAACAGAGGAAATGAGGCACTTAATAAGTAGAGAGGGGGAAGGAATACCTCCGATTGGATAAATTAAAATTCCAGGGCCAGATGAATTGACCCTAGGATATTAAAGAGCTGGCAGAGGCATTTCGGAACCGCTTGCTATAATTTTTGAGAAATCTTGGAGGACAGGAGAAGTTCCAGCAGATTGGAAGAGAGAAAATGTTATCCCCATCTTCAAAAAGGGAAAAAAGAGGACCCAAATAATTATCCCCAGTCAGCCTGACATCGAACCCGGAAAAGATCCTGGAGCAGATCATTAAGCGTTCAGTTTCTAATCATTTAGAAAACAACGCAATAATCACGAGAAGTCAACATGGATTTCTCAAAAATAAGTCATGCCAGACTAATCTGATCTCTTTTTTTGATAGAGTTACTAGCTTGATAGATGAAGGGAATGCTGTGGATGTAGCATATCTCGATTTCAGTAAGGCCTTTGAAAAGTTCCCCATGACATTCTTGCATAAACTATAAAATGTGGGCTAGACAGGGCTACTGTTAATTGGATATGTAATTGGTTACCACCGAAACCCACGGGTGATCACGGATGGCTGCTTTTCATCCTGGGGAGAAGTGACTAGTGGGGTGCCACAAGGTTCTGTCCTGGGCCCAGTGCTGTTCAATATTTTTATCAATGACTTAGATGAAGGAATAGAGGGCATGCTCATCAAATTTGGATGACACCAAATTGGGAGGGGTTGCTAAATGCCAGAGGACAGGATCAAAATTCAAAATACCTGGATAGATTGGAGAGCTGGGCCAGGGCGAACAAAATGAAATTCAACAGAGAGAAATGTAAGGTCCTACACTTAGGAGAAATAATGGAATACAGAAATATA
This sequence comes from Ctenosaura bakeri, assembly GCA_948474755.1. Classification (NCBI taxonomy): domain Eukaryota; kingdom Metazoa; phylum Chordata; class Lepidosauria; order Squamata; family Iguanidae; genus Ctenosaura; species Ctenosaura bakeri. Next base: position 75,413 of record CAOLHI010001543.1, read on the forward strand.
GGATGGGGGACACGTGGCTGGATAGAAAAGGAAAGGGATCTAGGAGTCTTCATAGACCACAAGCTGAACATGAGTCAGCAGTGTATGGGGCCGGCCAATGCAATTCTCGGCTGCATCAACAGGAGATGGTGTCTAGATCAGGGAGGACTGGTACCACCCCTCTGCTTTGGTTAGACCCCATCTTGAATACTGTGTCCAGTTCTGGGGACCCCAATTAAGAAGGATATTACAAGTAGCAAGTCCAGAGGAGGGTGACCAAAATGGTGAGAGGCCTGGAAAACATGCCCTATGAGGATAGACTGAGAGAGCTGGGTATGTTTAGTCTGCAAAAAGGAGGTTAAGAGGGGACATGATAGCCATGTTTAAAAATTTTAAGGGATGCCACGTAGAGGAAGGAGGGGGTTGTTTTCTGCTGCTCCAGAAACCAGGACAAGGAGCAATGGATTCAAACTGCAGGAAAGGAGATTCCACCTGAACCTCAGGAAGAAATTCCCGACAGTCAGGGCTGTCCGGCAGTGGAATCTGCTGCCTCGGAGAGTAGTGGAGTCCCTCCCTTTGGGGGTTTTTAAGCAGAGGCTTGATGGCCATCTGTCGGGGGTGCTTTGAGGGTGTTCCTGCATGACAGGGAGTTACGGATGGCCCGTGTGGTCTCTTCCAACTCTACATTTTTATGATTTTATGATTCTATGATTCTATGATCACAGCAGCTGCTGACTCGTAAATGAGGACTGTGGGATTTTGACAGTCCCTATGTATCCTCTTAACATAACAGTGAATACAGAGCAGTCACAGAAATGTATATATTTATAACTACCAAACGGGATTCTAGCCTATGCTATAATCATTTGGTGTGAAAAAGCCCCTCAATTTCTTTTGGAGAGCCCATCAAACAGAGGAGAACTTCAAACAGAGTGCTGTAGTCTGTAATATAGGACACATGGCTGCCCTATGTGTTACAGAATCTATTTTTGCTTTACTGCTGCATAGAAACAGAGATTTTGCATAAGAATGAACCTAAACAAGAGAATTGACCCTTATAATATACTGCTGCAATTTTGTAATAAAAAACATTGCAAGTTAAATGTAAAACCAAGCAGGTGACGGAAGTTAGTTAAGCACAAAAAAATGTATAACAATATCCCATTTTATTCAAGAAGTGCTGTGCTTTAGCTCAACTGGAATATAATTATACTGTGGCAAGTTTCTCATCCATAACATTTTTCAAAACATGTTAACAGCAGGAATTTTTATTTAGTTTACGAATGAAAAAGGAACGTGTCCTTTAAATGTGGCAGAAAATAAGTAGTTCTGCAGCATTCCTGTGGTTTAAAAGCAATATATCCTCGGGTTTCTAATACTTTGCTTTTTTTGAAGGTTTGGGAAGGATATAGGGTAAGGCTATTCCAGTACACATTTCATATTCATGGATGTTAAAAAATAGATCAGCTGCTCTTAAAATAAAAGAAAAATGTGCCTTTTCTGCTTCATATCTCAGCAAGAGTTTATTGGAAAATCTCTAAGGTATTTAGCTGTAAATGTTGTGCTTCCGAAAGCGGCCTCTTTCGTTTCTGGGTCTGCAAAACTTAAAAAGATGTTTCCAATTCATTGACTTAGTGGATGGTGCAGCACGCTGTTTTGTATAAAACGATCTCGAAGACTAACATAAGGCTCTCCTGGCAGTTTCTGACTTGTAATGTTCTCAGATTTTGGCAGTGTGTCATGGCGCATCACTGATGAATATCTATCTTGCCTTGGAAGGTTGCTTACTGGAGCATCCTCAACTCAAAATAGACTTTTATCGCACTAGGGTGTTAGATCTGATTCGATCAAACTGTTAAGAGAGGGATGCTACAACAAAGGAAGTGTGTGAATTGTAAACTTGATTAAGCCCTCATCTTTCCCTATACCTTTAGTAAGTGAGAGGGTCATGGAGAATTTTCTCTGTAATATAATATGCAGTGATTAAAACTCCATAAAGGGGAATAAGGGTATAGGTTGCTATAATCTGCATGCTATCTCAGAAGGGAACCATAATGGTTCATTTGGGCTTACTTTATAAATAAACACTGCACTGTGTTGTGGTCTTACATTACAATTCAGTGTTTTATGTGTGCAATCAAGGTTGTGTAATGATATTCAGAAAATAACTGTTCTGTGCATAGTCAATAATATAAAATTGGGGAAGAGATTATGTCTGTGAGTCTACCTACAGCTGAAAAGATTGACTGGCTGGGTACACATACATGTGTATCATTCTGTTGCAGGCAAATATAAAGCTGGGGTATGGTATAAAGTGTCTCTGCACTGTTTTTTTGTTCAGTCTTTCTGCCCCCCAGCTTCTTCTGTTCAGAATATGTTTCAATCAAAATTCCTTGATCTGAGAGTAGGGTTCCCAGGTACAATATGGGACAAGGTTCTTGTATCTTTAAAAGTTAACAGGTCCTGGAGCACAAAAATGTAGCATATAGTTCTGCCAGGCAGAAGTATGTGACATTTTCTCCCTTACCCTCAAATCCATGTTTTAGTGGATGTATTCCCTCCCCACCATCCAACATGGCTCTTTACTGACTAGTCAGGATCAGAGGAGAAGAAACCAAGAGATATTCTTATTGCTGAATGCATAGTGCTGACGGATGACATACAAGAAGCTATATGCTTCTCTGTCACTCTGCCTACTGTTTATCACCACTAAATTGCCATATTGGAGGATGATGCAGCAGATGAAATAGAGTTTGGGATGAGAAAGTAGATGTTCTGTAGTTCCCCCTTGCAGATCTTTATGACTTTCTGCTCTGTAATCTGTGAACTATTAAAGATATGAACCTCTGCCCTACATTCAGCCTGGCAATTCTATCGAGAATACCTCTATTCATCTGCCCAACCAAAATACTTTGCTGACCCATCAAAGCAAAGTATGAGGTGCTTGTAGGCTCTGAAAAAGCAGAAACTACCTATTTTTTCTGTTTCCATAGTAAGAAAACAACTGGCACAGCTCATCTGAGTCCACCGACACCCTGCTCAGGAACATTGCCTCAACCACTTTCCTGTTGTGACATTTTCTACATCCAGAAAGAGGTGGGGGCCATGATTTCAAATGTATTGCCCACCAGCACCTAAAGCACATTTTCAAGGTTACTTTTAAAGAAAATTGAAAGAATGTATGAAAGGATATTATTATCATTATTTTCTCTCTCTCTCTCTCTCTCTCTCTCTCTCTCTCTGTCACACACACACAAATACACAGAAAAGCGTGAGAGGGGAGGGAGGAGACTTATGGCAATGTCATAAGGGTTTTCTTAGCCAATGAATATTAAGAGATGGTTTTGCCGGTTCCTTCCTCTAAAATATAGCCTAGAGCACCTGATATTCATTGGTGGTCTCCCATCCAAGTAGTAACCAAGGCAGACCCTGCTTAGCTTCCAAGATGAAGGGAAGGAACGGAGATGGTGGGGATTAAGTCTAGCAGATAACTGCTGATTCTTCTGTTCCTCATTGAGCAGGGCAGTGGCAGTTGGGATGGGGAGAAGACCTTTCATTTCCTTCTGGGCCTAGGGATGATGGACCTGTGGCTGCTGCTACTTCTCTTCCTCCAAGGCCAGGGCAGTGGCAGTTGGGATGAAAGGAGGACTTTTCATCTGCTTCTGGCACAAGACATCATGAAACTGTGCTTGCATCTTCTTCTCTTTCTCTGAAGTCAGGACAGTGACAATTGGGATGGAGAGCCACCTTCTGGGCCTAGGCGTGATGGAACTGTGTCTGCTTCTTCTGTCCCTCCAAGGCCACAGCAATGGTAGTTGGGGTGGAGAAAAGACCTTAGATCAGATGGAATCTGGGGCCTTCAGGATATTTGGGCCTCAAATACATTATACTGAAAAATGTAATAACCTTTGCCCAGTAAGAAAAGCAGTAGCACTGAGTTGTTTTTGTCTTCGTCATCATTCAGCCTGCCTGGTTGTGTTTGTCCTTTTCACCAGCTGGTGAATTACAGCTTCCTATTCCTCTGGGGCAACTCTTGACAAATAAGTATCCATAGCCAGGTGACAAAGACAACACATGAACCAAATAATTATATTCATCTTTTAGGGTCGGGGGGACAATTTGCAGAAGTAAATAAGACTTGATATCTACTTCTGACAAAGGTTTTTGTTATCTACATCCTTTTTCTATTCTTCTGTGAGAAAGGATGTCTTGACGTATTTCCACTCTATTTAAAAAACAATACGATCTTTGACTTTTTTTTTGTCCCCGTGCAAAAGCAAAAAGATTTGTACTTTTTGCATCATCAGCACCAGAAGAAGAAAAAAGTTGGAAGAAAAAAATATATTTTGTCTAAAACACATAGATTTTTGCACCAAAAACCTGTGAAATTATTATCAAACAACCACTCCTCCTGAAATGTGAAAAGTCTATGAAAACCAAGCAACAGCTCTTACAGCCTCATCTAGTGATAAGTAATCTGTAGTAATGGTTCATTTTCACATGTACGAATGAAATAAGCACAAAATTTACATTTGACTGGTACAAAACAAAGAAATGGGATGATGCTTAGCTTCATAAAGAAATGTCCATGTGTAAACAGGAAAAAAGACAGTTTTGTGCAGACACTGGAGTTTCATGTACAATATAATGAATAACTTAATTAATGCAACCTCACCTCTCCACATATACAAAAAGACTTCATTTGTCATCTCACAACAGAGGTGAAATCTCTTATTGGAGATCAGATCTCACAAGACACTTGGGCAATCTTGGAGAAAATGTCTCCGAAGACTGAAACAGGCAGTCCTGAATAAGCTCTCAATGACGTGAAGAGTTCTTCACATCCCTACAGAAGACAGTGCTTTATATGATTTGCAGAAATGTTCAGTTCAAATCTAGTTTCCAGGTAAAGAAGGAGAAATGATGGCTTTGAATTTCCCTATCAAGAGTTAGGACCTAGAGAGATCAATATCTTTCGCATTATGTTGAAATATATTAGCCCAAGTTATATGGCTAGTCTTGAATAGAGTGGAACCGTTGACTCAACTAGATTTACTAATGTGTTGATCCATCATTCAGCAATGATTTAATGGATCTATTCTAGTCAGAACTAACTAATAGGATTCCATACAATGTATTTCTATTCAACCACCTCTAGTCCATTGGAAGTAGTTGCATAAGCAGATGTATACCTCTGAAACCTGGTCAATAGCTTTTGAAAAAGCATTTATTATTTATTTATTTATTTATTTACTTGACTGTTAGACCACTAAATAAACAACATCCTTGGGGAAGTTTACAAGTTCATTTTTAAAAAAATAAGATAGGATTTCACAATAAAATGGCACACAATAAATCATCAGCAAGCGTTCACATATCTGTTATAATTTCCACATAGTGGAAGAATGTTAACTTTTGTTTTCTTTCTTGCTAATGAACAATAATGGAAGAAACCTGTTTCACTTTCCAGACAAGCCAAGCAATTGGAAGTGAGCTACTTGCTAGCTCACTTGCTAGCTCACTCACCACCCCCAGTGCGCATCCCACTAAAGTTTCAACCAATACAACACCAATGCCTGAATGTTTTAAATGTCCCTGTATCCTTTAGACTGCATTGATTTCTGCCTCATCTGTCTAACCCTACACCTCCTGTTATCATTATTTTTCTCTAAATTTCCATCCTGGGCTGCCCCCTTCTGCCCCAGGCCACATGTTACTTTATGAGTTATTGAAACTGTGTCAGCTTGGCTTCCTGGTGACAGTAATCCTTTTATCCTTAAAAGTGAAGGCAGAATGAATTTTTCAGTTCTTGATTTGGGCCATTAATGAGTATATGACTGCCCTCTTCCAGGAATTTTGACACATGACTTACTCATATTTTCAAGAGTTGCTTTGTCTAAAAGAAATAAATAATTACTGTAGTTTCAGTTGTTGTTGTTTTATGAATAACATCAGTCAGAATTCACAGATGAAGCTCTTTGAGGCAATCATATGTACAGCAATTAAAATGCCCACTTCCTCCAGCATTTTTATCAAGATATGAACAATAGCTATAATCACTAATTCCTCCCTTCATCAGGAGTCTGTGGAGTTGATTGGCTGCACATGTGGGCTCAGCATTTGTAAGCCAAGGCAACATGGAAACAGAAAGAGCTGCTTTGTCCTCCAGCTGAGTGCAACTATTTTCTATTTTCTTTTATTTTTGTAGAGCCAGCACTTTGTTAAAGAGCAACTCAAAAATATAATATATAATTCTGTTTTAGCTCAGCACACTATTCTGCAATTGTGCTATACACACAAGGGATGATAGAAATTTCATTGGTCTCAAAAGCGGTAATGAAAGCAGCACATTCATGCCTTCTAAGGGCTATCATGAGAAAGTTGTTAACCAACCTCAAGCGTTCATAGATCTGTGTGTCTTACAGGGTGCTTTAGAGAAGCACGTGAATTCCAAACGGTGTGCTTATTGTAAATGTGCTTGACTGAAAAAAAATATATATGCAGAAACACACTTGAGTCAATGCTGAAAGGGATCAAATAGATAAATTGCACAAATGTTTATACAAATTAGGGCAAAGATGCCTGCAATCCCAGATGAAGCATAACCATCCACTTGTGTATCTCTCTCCATTCCCCACCACCACATACAAATTGTGCAACCAATTTGATGCTGGAGACCACCCCAAAAACTAATTAGTGGCAGGGCAAGGGCAGAGTTGCTCAGCTTAGCATTCTCTACATTTCTGTGCTGGGAACTCAGGCATCTTCCTCATAGAACTCCAGTGAGAACTGGAGATCGGGTAGCATGATTTCCTCTTTGTGCTGACTGGCCACCTCTGCCTTCCACCAAACAACACTGGTCAGCCATAGCAGTGCACCCTGACAATTGAAGAACTCAGTTGCACAATGAGGGATCCTCGAGCAAGGAGATCCAACTACCTTATAAACACAAACACAGGCAAAACAGGAGTTTATACTCATGTATGTCATCAACAAGATTCCAGCCAATGTATTGTAAGCATTTCAGTGCAGCAAAAAAACGCAATGGCCAAGAACATGCACCAGAGGCTGCAATGCAGAGCTATGTCACTGACTAGTGAATTGTGATGGTGCACAATGGGGCACTGCAGAAGACATCTTGTTGTGCAACTGCAGTTCCCATTGCACAACTGGAAATGTTGCACTTCAGGACATGTTGCATAATGGCCACACTGCTGAATCGACTTGTGCAATAGTCCCAGTAGTGTAGCTACATCTCTTCCCTACTCCCGAGAATTAGAACACTGCATAAAATTGAATCTCATCATTGTTCAATCACAAGTCAGTTTATGATGACATAACTTCCCAACAGGATGCCAGCAAGTATCTCACAATCTGAGATGAATGAGGGTGAGAAGAAAATACACTTGAGATTCAAAGAAACTAATTGTTACTGTAGTTCCTAGTCTGCATTTGTGGGATATTAGATATCATTTTGATATCAATAATTTGGCCTACTATACCCCTCTTTCCTCCATGTGCTTGCGAGGCCCCCAGATAAGCTCGTATACAGGCATGGCCACTAATCACTGTAATATTCCAAACAAATACAGGCAGGCCAGAAATAGCCAACCCACCACTTCAGGAGACCTCAAGGCAAGTACCACATTATGTATGCATGCTACTTACAAAGAACTCCCTGCCCGGAGCAGGCAGTTTGACTAGCCAAATGCTCAAATGTCAAGAACTCCGTGTTTGCATACTGGTTACTCTATTGACAATTCGGTCTTAACTCAATCATGTAAAATACTGACCTTTCAGAGGCTTTGTCTCCAGCCTGAAACTCATTGTTGTCCTCAAGAATGGACTAGCCTACGGCCACATTTTCCCTTATAAAAACCCCTGACTTTGAGAGCTTCCTCAGATCGCTCCTGGCTTCCATCCTGCCTTGCTGTCGCTTCATTCGGCGAGCCTTCCCCTCAGCTCCATGTGCTGAGAAACTCCATTTCCACGAACTTCTTCTTCTAACTACCCGGGCTTCAGGACAGGTGAAGTATTTCCCATACCAAAACCTCCTCTAAAAATCCCTCTATCCAACTCCAACCTTTATTTCTATAGTTCTCTGTGTAAGTGTGTTGCATACACTTGTTTGGCTGTATATTAATAAAAATAACAATTCCCATTTACTTCTGTTTGCTCCTTGACTCGGCCTGACCCTGTAGACATTGGGTAAAAGATCTCGCTCCATTGCCCTGCCTCTCGTATTGCTAGCTTGTGCTCTTTTGACTAATTCCCAACTTTGTAATTTGAAGCGCACTTAGGTGTCCCTCACGGGAACCCCAGAAGTCAGGGTAACATAATTGAAGTTGAGACTTACAGATTTTCATATCCTAACACACAAATAATTTAGAACACACATACAGTTATTTTGTGGAGAAGACAAGAGACACGACTAGTTAATTAATCTAAAGCTGCTACTTGGAAGATTATTATTTTCCTAAATATAAAACAATTCTGTGTGGAAAATAAAATGAAAGTCATATACAGACCACCGATGTGAAAAGCAAAACCTGAATGCAGCCTACAAATGCAGTTTAAAATAAAATGAGCAAATAGATTTCAAACTATTTACTATATTTAAATGGAGGCAAAACATAATGAGGTTTGATTATGACAGTGCACAGTGAGTTTCTCAAAGGCTACAGTTCTGTACACACGAAGTTGGAAGTAAGTTCCATTGACTGACACTCAGTTAGGTTACAGATAAGGTAGCCTTATGCTAGGGGTGCAAATCAGGTAGTTTTCCAGTTGTGCTGGTCCATAGGTCCCAGCATCCTAGTGAGCACTGCCAAAAGTAAGGAATGTGGGAGTTGCAGTCCAACATCATCTAAAAGACTGCACGATTCCCACTATGCTAAGGACTGTAATGGTGCTAAGTTGCTAGGTAAGATTTGAATTTCCCCAGATTTCTCACTACATAATTTATGTTGTCTATACTGAATATTTTGAGCACAAGCACACATAGGTTTGTGTTGGCTATAGCACTGGAAGAATCCCTTTGGGCCTTTCTGTGCTACACTGTTATAGTGCTGTTATCAACATCCTATGGAATCCTGGGGTTTGCAGTTTAGGGAGGGGCATTTAGAATTCTCAGCCAGAGAGTTCTTTGGCCTCAGTAAACTACAAACCCCAGAATTCCACAGGATGTTGAAAGTGGAATAATAACACTATAATAGTGTAGTGTGGAAAGGCCCTTTGTGTTTGGGCAATAAGCACTGAGGTGATAACATGCACAACAACTGACAGTTCCATACATCCATCACACAACATTTACCTCATAAAGAAAGTGTATACAACCTGTCTCTGTAGAAAGAGCTGTGTAGATTTAAAGTTTAAAATACCTATTCTCTCAGAGGCTTTAGGGATGTCTATATCCCAGTAGGGTTTTGTACATTCTGCACCCACTGTGGATAATCTTCTCTATAGTTAATGTTGCTCTATATAAAGTACATTGCATATAAAAGTATACACATGCATTGGCAGAACTGTGTATGCTTTCTAGTTAATATACAGACTAAATCCTGTTATTCCTGACTAGAATAGAACCACTGAATATATTGGCCTTGCTTATGAGTTGATTCACCATTCAACAATTGACTCTATGGTCCTTTCTGCGTGACACTGTTGTCCTGGCATGGGGACGGGAGAAGAGTGAGACCACAATGATGCTTCTGCATGACGTCATTATGATCCCATCCTTCTCCTGTCCCAGGTGGCATGAGCACAGGTTAAAACATTGATGGGTTTTCCCTGTCAATGACATGCAATCATGTCACCATCCCACACTTCCCTGGTCTGTGGAAGCCCCGGAAGCACAGTGGAGGTGCTTCCTGCCCCAGAGCAGCCTGGGAAAGTTCCTGGCTGTCCTGCAGTAAGAAGAGGCATGTCCATTGTGCTTCCTTCATCAAGGAGCCAGTCTAGTGCAGAGGGGAGTGCTGCTGCCATACTCCTTTCCCAGCAGAGGCACTGCTGGGATCGCCACAGGTTGGGTGTGGAAAGGACCTCATGGTCTGCTCTAGTTGGGATTAACCAAGAAGATTACAGTCATGCACATCTCCAGTCAATATGCATTGAACAAGATCCTATTCCTCTGCTGGTTTAGTTACTATGAAGGCACAGAAGAAGGAAGCAGAAATGAGAAAATAATCCTGATGAGAAAAAAAGATGAAACAACTGAAGCAGCAGCGAGAGGATGAAGCTGTAAGCTGTCAATTTCTTGAATGTTTATGTCTTGACTCAGAATAAGAAATATCTTTGGAGCTCAGATGCAGAGGAGGGAGGGTTGGACAATCACTTGCACCACAGGACAGACTCACAGTCTGCCTTAGTTCTGAATACCCCTCCAGAACTCCCCCCCCGCAAACAAAAAAAAAAAAAAAAAACAGCCAAGCATTCAGTGTTGCTTCCTCCATAAGCAGGCAAAGTGCAAACTACAACTGTAACAAATCAACCATAAAAGGTCTACTCCTAGGCACTGCACTCCAAGCATCTGATTTAAGCCTTCAACAGCTTACGTTACTGACGTCTTTCTCACAGTTGGTCTTAAAGGTGCTACAAGGTCCCTTTTCATACTAGTCCAGACTAACATAGCTATGTCTTTGTATTCTGCCACTCTGGACAACACCAAATTCAGCTGAATGAAGTGGAAATCTATCAGCCTCTTTAAGACACTTGCCCAGGTACAAAAATAATTCACCTTTCTCAACAATTGCAAGCAATAGGATGTCTTTCCAAAAGGCCTGTGAGTGAAGAACCCACTACAGACTACATACTGAACAGACTACAGTGACAAACTGGGTAGCATTCTTTCCAGGAAACTTTTAAAGCATCTGATCAGCACTCTGTACAGCAAACAAGAAAAGCTGAAGAGACAAATGTCTAGTCTAGAAGCAGAAGAACCAGCCTTCTACACAAGTCATTACTGGACATAACTTCTTCAAGAATAGGAAAACTATCTATGAGGCACATTTCTCTCCTGATGAAAAAGACGGAAAATAAATTTTTTATTACTATAAAACTCCACAATTCACTACAGAAGTATCATGAACATAGACAAAAGTATATGCATCAAGCCACATGCTGACTCAAGCAGAGAAGTCTGTTCTGTCACAGGGCTTATCCTTCTGTCCCTCCACTCCCACACTCATGATATATTTCTGTGATGATCTAGAGATTTTCTTCTACTGTCTACACCTCAAGGAATACTTGAATATTATGCCTCAAGGACAGTGACACCAGATGAGACAACAACTCACAAGGATCACCCATATCTCCACAACACAATCATAGACACTACATCAACATACAGCACAATACCTCTCAGAGTAAGAAAAAGAAGAATTCCACATGGACTCCTCCTGATAGTCAGTGCACAGAACTTGACTTCTACACAGAATGCTTCTGCTGCCATGCCTAGAAAGATATAATCAGTAAGAGATGTAATTTACCACACAATCTCAGTCACAAGGAACAAGATGCTACACACAGGCCTTTTCCACACTATACTTTTATAGTGCAATGACTCCACTTTCAACCTCCTATGGAATCCTGGGGTCGGCCCCTCCCGAAACTGCAAACCCCAGGATTCCATAGGAGGTTGAAAGTGGAATCATCGCACTATAAGAGTGTAGTGCGGAAAAGGCCAGAGTCTCAGAAACAATCCCAAGTCATCAAAGAGGCCGACAAAGGAATAACTGTCATGGAGAAATCCGACTACATACAAATCTGAGAAATGACTGTCCAGCACTACATTTTTCAGAATACTGTGTAAAGATTTCACAGATGAATAGTGGAAGGAATTACACAGACTATGCAGGGAATTTCCCATGGAGGTGCAGAACCAAATCCAAATTCCTGCACCCCAGAAGACTCGGCCAGGAACATTCTATCTACTACCGAAAATATATAAACAGGGCAACCCTGTACAGTCCATCTTCTCAAGCATTGGAACACTCAAAGTTGGTATATGGACAATATCCTTAGACCACATGCCACCAACACTCTTAGATTAGTGAAGGACACTACTGACTTCCTGAAGAAATTAAAGTCTATCCACAACCTCCCAGGGAACACCATCTTAACCTCTATGGATGTGGAATCTCACACAAGCATGGATTACAAGCAGTCAAGAACATCATTCCAGGTGGGACTATAGCAGGCCTAGACACCAAGGTCTGCCACTTTGTTCTCACATACAACCTACTTCACTTTTGGTAATAACATTATACCTTCATGTTAACAGTACTCCCATGGACACACACATGACAATACAATATGCCAACACCTTCTTGGCTGACCTGTAAAAATGCTTGCTTTACTTCTGTAACCAGAGACCTCTCCTCTACCTGAAGTACATTGATGATATCTTCATAATTTGAATTCACGAAGAGGACTCACTCAAGACATTTCACCAAATTTCTACAACTTACACCCCATCATCAATTTCAGCCCAGAATTATCAACAGAACAAGTTATTTTCTAGATACAACTAAATAGGTACACAACGGTCATTTAAACATCACACTTTATCACAAACCCACTGACTACTACTCATACTTACATGTCTCCAGTTTCCATCTTGAACACACTATCAAATCCATAGTTTAAGCCAAACAATCTCATGCAATAACATCTGCTCACATCCACAAGACAGGAAAGCCAAACTCATAGAATAACAACAAGCCTTCCTCAAGCTACAGTACCAGCCATATGAAGTAAAAGAATCCAAAAAATCCACAAAAATCCAAATCAACAAGGCAGCACTTTTACCCAGGAATAATCTTTAAAACAGACTAAAGACAGGAAAGGATAGAATCCCACTAGTGGTCACATATACATCCAAACTGAAACCACTTAGATGTATCACCAGCAATCTACAGCCTATTCTGGAGAATAATTCTGCCCTCTCAAGGGCTCTTGGTGGCCTAAAGTCAGCCTCCCAGTCTCAAACAGTTACTTACATAAAGAAGGACACACAACACAGATGGGGAGATAGGTACAAGACTTGGCTACAAATCCAAATGCCAACTCTGCCCACACATCTACTTGGGAAATGTCATCAGAGGAGCTAATCACATCACCCACAATACTGAGGTACTTTCACTTGCTCATCCTCTAATGTGATATATCCTCTGCCATCAATACCCTTCAGCACTCTGCATTAGGCAAACAATCTTTGTGCTAGAGAATAAATGGACATAAATCAGATGTTAGGAATGGGAATACACATTATACACTGAAGAATGCTTCAGTCTTCCTGATTATTCCATCTCAGATCTCAGAATAGACCTTTGAACCAGAAAGAAAGAAAGAAAGAAAGAAAGAAAGAAAGAAAGAAAGAAAGAAAGAAAGAAGAGGAGGAAGAGGAGGAGGAGGAAGAGAAGGGGGAGGGAGAAGATTGTAAAGAGAAACAGCAGTACTGGAGCATATCCACAAACTCCAGTCCATTGACAAAGACAATGGTTTGAACAAAGATGATGTTTTCCTGGCACACTACACATATTATAATACTAATTAACACCCAGCCTCCTGAGAATCTCTATCATATGTCCTTTCTGATTCCCAGCCAACATCACACTATATTCCAATAATTCCTTCCACCATTCATATGGTTATCTGCTCAACTTGGCTTTAGCCAACATCTCTCCTCCTTCATTTCTCCCACAATAAACATAATCAAAACCGAATTTGTCACCTCATCACCATACCTACAAAATTTTAATATCTATTATTATTCACACATACAACATGCTCATTCATAGCTATAAAAATCTGCCCCTGGGCAGTTCACTCCATGCATCTGATGAAGTAGACTTACGTTTACAAAAGCTTATGTTACCAACTTCTTTTTCTCAGTTAGTCTCAAAGGTACTACAATAACCCTTTGCCTAGAACCATAACAGATCATTATTTAATTGGTTTGCTTCTACAGAATTTTGGGCGTAATCCTGAGGAAATATGTCTATCCATTGGTATCTATCTAGCTGCTTTCTTTTTTCTTTCAAGGCAGAAAGAATGAATCTAGGCCAATCAGAAAACCTACCTAAAATTCAATTTCTGAAAAGATCTTAGAGAATGGGAATACATCTTCCAGTCAATATGTGAGCATTTCTAAAATTCTACCAACTTTCTTTTGAAAACAGGAAAGTAAAAACTATCCAAGCATGATAATTTTATGATATATGCCTTTAAAGATAGTGAACCCTATAGCAAAAAAAATAAGGCTAGATTTTTTTTCTACCTCCACATATTACTGGTCTTGAGAACATTTCTAAACTGCCATTTCATGTTTCACATACGATAATAAAATATCTGACAACTGTACATTTGTTTTGAAAAATCAAATTTCTTTCTCTAGCTCTTAAAAGAGCAGCCATGTAAAAATGAGTAAAGAGGTCAAAATAGAGTACTGTTGCAAAGGAGTGAAGTGGAGAGAAAAATAATGACAACAGGTAACAGAGAAAACTTGGTAATAAAAGAGGAAATTGAATGAAAGGAGAAGAGTGAGGTTATCAGACTGTTGCCATCTTTGTTAGCTCACTGCCTCCACTTGTCAAATTTACTAAATGCACAAGAACATAAACAAGAATAATTAGACTGTTCTGTTTTATTCAAAAAACAGCAACTGTACAGTTAACAGATCTCTTCTTGTACAGGGGATGACTGCAATGAGCCCCTTCACAACTGAAAGCTTGTTGCTGTCTACTGTTAAGTACCCACATTCAAGACCTGTCAGAGATGGACAACAGGGAAGAATGAACTGATGTAACACGTTTAAAAAAAGCAACAAAGAAACTCATACATAACTCTGACCCCTGAGTGTGCCAGAAATTATCACAAAAGAGCAACTAAACAATCTATTATCCATTTTAAAATTTTGCTTAAGATGTCTTATTTATATCTTTGCTCTGTTGCAACAACAAATCAATAACTAATAAGCAGTTAAAAATCTAGGTTTATCTATCCTAATCCCCACCTCTCTCATTCTCCCTCAACCTTCCCTGGGCGTGAGACTATTTGTGGTGTTTGTGTGTGTGTGTTCATTTTGTTCCACTTGTTTGTCTTGTTGGCTCCACATTAACTGATCCCCCTCAGGCAGAATCTTCTTCACACAGAAGGCACAATATCTGATAAAGGGCCCCCTCCCATAACAACCAGGGGTTTCAGTCCAGTGGAGGTTTCCATGAATGAAAGACAGTAGGGTGATTTTTGTCAATGCTCTTGTGACTTCAGTCAGTTCCCATATTATTCCAGAGACTAATACTAATCTGCCCTGAAAACCTTCAGGCAGATTTTATGGGTTTAGATGGCTACAAGGAGAAAGTGAATCAGCAAAAAAATATATAAAAAAAATACTGTCTCACTTCAGGTCATGACATCCAAGACCTTCCTTGGCAATAAAAGCCATTTCTGCATGGGGTGAGGGAATCGCCCTGCGCCCCTACTTACCGGATCTTCTGGCGGTACGGTACGGTCCGAGGTGAGGAGGAGCAGTGCGTGGTCGTTGCTCCGCACTGCTCCGGCATCCAAAATGGTGGCTTCTGGTTGGTTATGGGACTTGACCAACCGGTGAAGCTCGCCAGCCTAAAGCCCGCCCTCGGCAGATCGCAGGCACACATTGGTGCGAGCCTGCGAATCTGCACAAGGGAGCAGGCTCGCAGTGGCGCACTCCATGCTTTTGAAAGACTGGAAAAATCAGGTCTTTCAAAAGCACACTGGAGGACCACTTGGGGTTGTTCCAGAGCGGACTGAGGTGCAGATCTATGGTAAGTAGTTCAAACCCAATCCGCTCCAAGGTGCAGATGTCCTCTGTGAAGGATGCACTGCACCGTTTTAAATACTCCGTGTGGAAATGACTTAACAGAAATATGCTTATGGATCACTGGGTAAATCAACCTGTTCATGTGAAAAAGTTCAGAAAAATGATAGTTTATTGCATATTTATAATAGCTCAGTATGAGATTTTCTTCCTCTTGTATCCACGTATCTAGAAATGGGATCATTATTATTGTTGCTATTGTTATTATCATTGTTTGTTTCCCATGTTTTACTCAACATTGGGTCCCAAAGCAGCTTACATGTTAAAACAATACCATTTAAAAACATATAAATAGTACATATTAAAACAGAACTAAACTGTAAAAGGATTAAAGCAGCTAAAAACAGCTAAAAGGAGATTAAAAGAAGCAATTAAAATTAAAACAGCAAAAACTTTCTGTATGAAACCCCTATTGGAATAAAAAAGGTTTAGCCTGCTGCTGGAAGGATAACAAGAGAGGGCATTTTGGTCTCCCTGTGAAGGAAGTTCTAGATTTGGGGGCAGTCACTGAGAAGGCCCTGTCTTTCATCCCTACCACCCATGCTTGCAATATAATGTGCTTATCAGGAATTTGTAGATCTGTTCAGTGAAGCAAAGCAGATATGATGCAGTAAATGTGTGGCTAGGCCCCTCCCTAAACTGCCAACCCCAGGATTCCATAGGATGTTGAAAGTGGAATAAAACAGCGCTATAACAGGCTACTGCAGAAATGCCCACAGTGTGAAAGTTCTGTAGGTAGAATTATACCTCACCTCAAGTATCTTGTCCCTGTAAATCCATCTTCTACATGCTGCCTATACCCAAAATATGGGCAATATAGTGGATGTGGAGAGTGTGGGGATGACTAAGAACCATCTGTGTCCCTGTAACCAGACACATAATGTTGAAGGTGTTCTTCATGGGGCTCCTTCAGAGGCCCTAGAGGATGACGTGAACACTGTGTGTTTGGCAATAGGGACATAGCCAGATGCTTCTCAGACTTCCCCCACTCTACACCAGTCACTATATGTTGGGGTGGGCACCATGAAAAATGTGGTTTTACAGGTGGGTTAGTCATTGTATGAGGGAAGTAGCGCATTCTGAACTCAACAACACAGTCACTAACAGTCTTATTTGTCAAGGACAGTCCTAATTAATCCTCTGCAATCCCACTTGTTCAGCCGCTTTTAAAATGTCCCACTTTCTTTCCTCCCTTTCCACCTTCTGCCTTTGACTTCAGTTTATTTCAATTGCTGCAAATTGAGTCCAAAGTCACAAATAGTTTGCACTCAGTTATCTCAGTGGAGGGGGGATGACAGCAGAGGACAGAAATTTGCCCTTTCCTGTGGAGTCAGACAAAAGCAAACTGCTATAGTATTCTCCACTTCAGTAACTTCTGCTACCTTGACCATCCTTGATGTTGCTGGGCCACACATGTCCCATTTTTTGTCTGTGAAATGTTGGGCAGTGTGCCACAACAACCCAAAAAGGGAGTTACACAGACATGAGTTGGACTTTTGTCAGCATAACTCACTATACTTCTGCACTACATTTCCATACTACCCTATTATAGTGCTATTATTCTACTATCAACATCCAATGGAATCTGCAGTTTAGAGAGGGGCATTTAGAATTCTCAGCCAGAGAGCTCTTTGGCCTCAGTAAACTACAAACCCCAGAATTCCATAAGATGTTGAAAGTGGAATGATAGCAGTATAACGATGTAGTGAGGAATGACCTTAGTGGCTAGATTAACTGGTTAAAAGCATTTTTGTCTACTAAAAAGATCATCCTGATTAATTTAGCAACAGTTTAAAAAAAACAGGCTGCAAATTTACAGTTCCCAGTAGGGCACTCCAGCCCCCCCGCCCCGCCATAGACAACAAACTTATGATAACAACCACAAATGCTTTGTGTATTCAAACATTTCCTGGCCAAAATGGTAATTGGAAGTGGCATCATCCCCAGGGCCATTTGGTGGCTCCCATATTATTGACATAGTAAATTCACTTCATGTTTTAATCCTGGTTTTAAAGAGCTCTTCAAAGTACTAATTCCTTTTCCTAAATAGGTCAATTACTTTGGCTATCTCCTTTAATGCCAGCCCAAACCTGGAATGGATTCATTACCCCACTGACATGCAAATAAGCACCTGCTGATGGTCATTCCTTATTATGTAAGTGATGTCACACAATCAAGAGGAAGAACCGTTTTGAGTCTCATATTACAAGGACAGGCAAGATATTAATTACATATTTACAGCTGTACACATATTCTCAGATCTTTTCCCCAATGTGATTTTTTGGAGGAGTCAGGGGTAAATAAATTGGTGAGCATCAGTGTAACCAATTCACATTGCCAACCTTTCCCCTTCAGAGAAAATTATTTAAAGAAGGGGGTTGAAGGTCACATTCAGATGACATTTTCAATGAGCAAGAAAAATAAAGACTAAATACCACACTACTTCCTAGTATCCAATATAAGGCATAAAACAATATCAGACATCTTTGAACATTATAATGTATAAAGGACCCTAAACAAGTTCCTTTCTGCCCACCTATGTTGAAGTAATGTCCTATTCTCTGCTCTCACCCACACCCATAATGAGAGGAGTCAATGGAAAAGAGTAAACAAGTGTAACAAGGTTCTCTCTTAAAAGCTGATTAAGTACTGCAAGAGTAGCTGATAATACCATGAATGGAAACCCTGGCTACTTGTCCCACACACCACAACTCAAAGAGAACACCAAGCACTTCTGAGAAAAAGAGTGATTAAGGGCCATGATGGATGAGCTCCTCGATTTATTTCCAAAAAACACAGTTTCTTATCTTGCAGCTCAAACCACATGAATCACTCAAACACACATGAATATATGAATTCTTTGCTGAAAAGATAATGTGAGTAATTATATTGTTAAGCCCATCAAATGATGACAAAATTATTTCTAAAGCGTTTGTTTCACTTAGATGTTACAGGCATGCTGACTGATTGCTTGAAAATTGGGAGAATATGAAGGGGGTCTGACTTGATAAACTCTACTTCAAAAGAAAAGACTCTTAAAAAATAGACTATAGCTGGAATTTTCTTGTTTATTTCCAACTAAAGGAGATCCCTGGAATCAATTGTTGAATGGTGAATAAAGACAATAGGTTTCAATAGCTCTGCTTTAGTTGGGGCTAACAATAGGATCTAGGCCTATATTTATCATATGGCTCCTAATGGAAATACATATGGCAACATTCAGATGTAAATAAATAATGTATTGGTAGAAAAATCTCATCAAAATATAACCTAAGATAAAAGCACAGACAGCTGTAAATAGTTTTTTTGAGTTTTTCCACCCTGTGTGGGGGGGAAAGAAATGGAGGAAGAGTTTCATAGAATTTCTCCAGAAAATTGACAAGTAATCCAGTAGATTTTTCCCCACCCTCAAGACTAGGTTTACCATAAGAAATGGCACTAGCATAGCTCCTTTCTTTTTTCCTATAGTTTTATTGTTGTAGTTTCTTGCTGGGATTTCAAGTGCTAGCTTGTGCAGTGGACTGTTGTTGGAATGGTTTGTCATTTTCATTGCTTGCTCCCTGAGGTATCCTGTACCCTGTTCTGCAAGCAGAAGTCATATTTCTAATGGTAATTACTATATATTAAATGAGGAGTAGAAAGAGATCCCGCCTATCTTCATTGATGGGGCTTTTCATTTTGCTAGTATTCAAGAGGATATCTTCTGAAGTGGCAATCTGGCCATCAATTTGCATCTTCTGCAATGTCCAAGTCTAGCATTAGATTATGAGGATGGTAGTCACCACATAGATACATGCCAAAAACCTGTGAGGAACAATTAGGTAAAAATCTATAAAGTGAACTTCTTTTCTAGCAGAGGAAGAAAACAAATGCCTTAAGCTTTCTCAGGAAACTGCTTTCTGAGAAATTTCAGCTCAGCTGTAGATAAAAAAGAACTTGCAGATCAAGAGAACTAGCATCTAGAAGCAAGTTGGAAGGAATGCCTAGTTCTGTGTATTCTCTCCTGTATTTTTGAGATCTCCCAGAGAGATTTCACAGTGGAAGTCCTATCCTACAGTCTGAAACACTAGAGTGGATTTACTAGATGCAGGGTTTTCTCCATGGAAGTACCTAGTCTAGAAGGCATCTTTCCTGGTGGCTATTTCTCTCACCCTGTTGTAAGCTCCCAAACCCACCTAAAAACTATGTCCTGAGGATCCTAATTATTTTATATCAAACATAGTGAGCCATAGAGATATACTGAACGGACACTTAGGCAGTGGAGCTATGGAGATAGATCAAAAGAGTAGCCGGTTTTGTGTCACGCATCCTGGGTAATCTTGCAAATGGCTCACAGGTCATTGGAATGGATTTTCAGCAGTGATCAGGAGACAATAACTCTCTGGGAGCAAATAAACAATGCAAAACAGCCTAGAATGTGACACCTTGAGGTATGTATCCCCAGATGAGATACTCATCTTGCAGGAAACTACAAGGATGTTTGGCTGTATTTTCTTTGAACTACAAAGCTGAAATCCATCTACATAAAACTGCAGCCATCTGTTTCCCATGACATGGGTCAGCTCTATAACTAGGCCCTTTTCCTTCTCCATTTCGGAGTGTTTGGAGTTTGGAGTTCTCTCAGATCCACAAACCATGAAGCTGGTAAGCTCCCCTCAGCCTCAAAAGGTGTGGCTGAGATCGTTTTTCTCCCAGCTGAAGACTTCTGGATTGGTACAGTATTACTCCAAAACCCTTATCCTCTCTCTCTCTCTCTCTTTATTTTCACCTCTTTCTAAATCTCTATAGTCTTGTATGCTTGTCGGAGTGAGTGCAGCTGAGTGACTGTATGGATTTTAACCTCTGTGCCAATAAAATAACTTAAATTTGAACCGTTTGTGTGATTTCTGACTGAGCCTGACCCCATAAACATTGGATTAAAGATCCTTAAATTACCCTGCCCTCTTTGCATTGCTAAAGCAGTGCTCAGAGCTAATTTTCCCCACAAGAGATGATTTTGACAGCCTTTGGGAATCCCCTTAAGGGAGCCCCAAGCAAGCAGTGTAACACTGTTTAGGAAACTGACTTTTATTGCATTTTATTTGTCATATTTGAATTTAAGATGTTTGTACCTCACCTTCCCAAGGCAGCTTCCAGCATAGTTAGGGTATAACACAATATAAACATACAATCATTATTAAAACAAATAAAAATGCAAAACACCAATTGATTAAAACAGCAGGAGAACACATCCATCATTTTAAAACTGACAAGATTTTTGACATATGTGAGTTAGGGAACAACATCTAACAATTGCATCTTGCAAAAAAAAATGAGCACTTGGAAAAGAAGAAACATTATTTTATTCTCTATTTATTTTTAAGAGAACCTTTCTGCAACATGAAAAAGAAAGGAAGATGTTGGCATTTGAATATAACTATAGGTCAGGGATGGGCAACTGTCAGGGGCTGACAACCCACATTGGCACCTAACAGAACAGGCACATCCCTGCCACATATACTCTACACCTCAAAGAAATCTTCACCTTTCTAGGAAAAAAAATTGGAGTCTAATATAATGCCACACACACACACTTCCACCATGCTTTTGGGTCCACTAGGCCCTTTTAATCCCAAGAGAAACCTTTTTGTTTAATTGGAAGTCAATTAGATTGAAAGATTAATATATGTTTCATTGAATGTTCAAAAATGCTTCTTCTGGGTATAAAATAATATGGAGGATAACATAGTAGAATTGTCTCTGTGTCCTCTAAGAACAATTTCAAAAAAAAAAAAAATGGGGCAGAGTGTTTGAGTACCCTGAGAGCTTTGGGAATTTTATGCTGTCTACAGGTCACATTTTCCCCATTCCTGCTCTGGGACAAAAATAAGCCAAATGCTTCTATGATGACAACAATGGTGGTGATGATGATGTCAATAAAAGAAGATAAGTGGGTTCTAAAACTGATTGACAGCCATAATACTGAAAGAACTGAAAACCTGGAGATATGCTTTTTAGAAATACTGCACATAGTCAGTATCAGAAGATACTGAGATCACAGCACTCCTCATGAAAAAGGTACTGAGGATAAACAATGAGGAAGGAGTACATTCAGGGCAAAGTCAACCAGAGAGAGCAGAGGATCAGACAAAAGAAATAAAGCATAACATTGGGAACAAAGACTTGAAACAGCAAAGAAGTTGCATCTTTTGGAGACCAGTTAGGAATATGATGTAGATGAAAGGTGATCAAGACAAAAGCAAACATGATTAGAAGGTTAGAAGTGTTTAGGAGAGGATTAAAAATAAGCATATTAGTCATGTCAGTTTTCTTGTAGGTGTCAGTATAGTAACTTAGATGAATCATTTTAATTAACACTGCGACTTATGAGGCTTTTTGTTATCCCCCCTTTTTTTTCAGAGAACAAAAAGAAATGTAAATGAAAAGGCAGCTAGAACAGAATATGATAATATTACAGAAGTTCCTCACAGCTTGCCACGATATTCTAGAGTGACATTCAAGATTCAACCTTGAGGTCTATCTATACATTAAATAGCACAGTGCTAGGCCATTTCCGCACTAGACTGTTATAGTGCTATTATTACACTTTTGACATCTTACGGAATCCTGGGTTTGCAGTTTGAGGCCTCTACCTAAACTGCAAACCCCAGAATTCTCTGAAATGTTGAAAGTGGAATAATAGCACTATAACAGTCAGTGCGGAAATGGGCTCTAGAATGAGAAAAGGAAAAGGAGGGGGAAGGAAGGAAGGAAGGAAGGAAGGAAGGAAGGAAGGAAGGAAGGAAGGAAGGAAGGAAGGAAGGAAAACAACAATGAGGAAAACAGGGTGAAACTATTATAGGGCAGTATTCTTAAGATGATTAGAAGAATTAGGGCCATTATTCTACGTCAGTTACTGACATAATTGTTCTTTTATTCACATTCACTACTTAGTCACATTTTATGACACTAAAATGACATAATTTCCATCCTCTCCAGCCTACTTTACTGGGCATCTACTGCATGGGGAAAAAGAGGTACATTCTGCTGATGATCAGAGCATGGGTAAATGATGTTTCCATAAGATTAGAAGATGGGGGGGGGGTTCAGCCCAGGAGATGTTACCTAGTTAACTAAGTAGCTGATATAGAATACTGGGCCAGATTCTAAGTTCTCGATGCTTTTAAAAAGGTTGGTGGATTAGATCCAGACTATCATAACAAATAAATTCATATATAACATCCAAGGTACAGTCCCTGCAGAGCTCAAAAGAGTTTTGAATTACAACCTCTAGAATCCTGCACCCAGCACAGTCATGGTGGCTCAGAGTTCTAACATTTCAGTCCAAAAGCTTGGAGTCCCTGCCATCTTCACTGAAAGATTTCAGGTAAGAACCAGCAAAGATCTCTGCCTACTTAATGCCTTCCAGAGGAGAATACTGAATATGGTTGGTCAGTGGTGTAGTACAGCATGGTACAGTTTTGTTCATTCATTGATATTGTGATTTTTATTTGTTCAGTAACTTAACACTTTTCCTTCATGACATGAGCTAAGACCCTGCATCAGAGCATGAAGGACATAATGCACAGGTCCATGTCATTTCCAACTCTGGAAGGCAGTTTTCAAACCCCAAGGGTTCTACCACATTAATTTACTGGTGGGAGGGGAGTGAGACAGCGATCAAACAGAACTTGACTGGAAATCCAGGATAGAAACTGCATTTCTCTGCCCTGATTGTAGAATTGCAACTGGGATGGACAGTACCTGGATTCCTCATCCCAGCCAATAAAAAACCAAGGCACTGCCCTCAGGGCTTGAACACTACCTTGGGATATGTTTGCACAAGGCACTAATCCGTAGCTATTTGCATAATTTTGTACATACTTACCTGTATATAATAGGATTGCAGTCATGTGTTTTTCACTCTTAAGAACATATTTCCTATGATTATTTTATCTTTTCTGATCTTATCTTATAATAGATAAGTTAACAGAGAAGTTAACTTTTGTCACTTTCAGCCTCTGGCAATTAAAACCAGAGTTGTGTGTGCATAGCACCTTCTGAGACTCCACATGATATAAAATCAGTATGAAAAATATGTGCTTTCCTTTATAAGCAACCGTAAGAGTCCCAGACATCTTTAAAGGGGAATTAGACACTGATAGAAGACCAGTCTGTCAAAAGCTGTTAACATCTAGATGTAGCCTCTACTTCAGAACCAATGTGCCTGAGAGACAAACTACATATTCCTTTAAACCCACAGGCCAGAATCCTGTTGGTACATTATGCCAGTGTAACTGTGCTGCTGTAGGCAGTGGTGCTGGAATTGAAAAAGGTAGTAAAATATTGGAAAAATAGGTTGCTCAGCACTTGCAGATTTTATATACCTTCCCTTGCCATTGTTATACAGCTGCAGAAAAAGTAAAACTGATACTATAGTGTATCAGGTAGATTCCAGGCATAATTAATGGCTCTTCTGACTCAACAGTATGCACCAACAATCAATGTAGATAAGAACATGTAAAAGCTAGTTTTTCTGGACTGCAGCTCCAAGAATCTGAAGCCCAGCTGGAGGATTCTGGGGGCCTTTCCGCATTACACAGTTATAGTGCTATTATTCCACTTTCAACATCCTATCAACATCAACATTTAGGGAGGGACATTTAGAATTCTCAGCCAGAGAGCTTTTTGCCTCAGTAAACTACAAACCCCAGAATTCCACAGGATATTGAAAGTCGAATAATAGTACTATACATGTGGTGCAGAAAGGCCCTGCTAGGTAAAATCCAAAAAAAAGTAATCATTTCAAACTCCAATATGTATTGGAGCTGTGTGGGGCCTTTATTTCTCTGCTGTGGCCCCGATCTGAATCAGAGGGCCCTTTTTACATGGCATTTTCCATGCGAAAGAGGGCCTGGAGCATCGCACGATTGTGAGGAGCGATCTGCATGATGCACTCACAATTGTGTGATGCTCCAGGGGCTGGCAGGCACCGATCACGCACCTTTTCATTTTTGGCTAGAAGCTGAAAATGGTGTGTGATCGTGCATTGCTCCCGGGTCCTGCAAGCACTTACCTGGCGTGCGGAGCCTCCAGAGCAGTGCCGGTTGCACTTCCTGCACCAGCACAACCTGGGAAACTCCCAGGCTGCACTGCGGAAGGATGAGGCAGGCTCTCGCATGAGCAGGCAGCTCATGTGGAGCTGAAGGACTCTGGATGCGAGAGCCTCTTGCCAGAGGCTGCTCACACGATCCCCACACCCCAGTACCGGAAAAAGGTAAGGTGCGGAAAGGGCCAGAGGAATGATGCACATGCAATTTACACTGGCAAAAATGGAGTTTTTTGTGTAAATGTTTCACTATAGGACAATGTAAATTGTAGGCACATGAACAATTTTTGAAATTTCTTTTTTTGACTGAATATTCTTTCTCTGTCAGAAGCTTGACTGTTTACATGTAGGTCCTTCTTCTATGTCCCAATCCGATTTTGTTTACACAAAGCTCTTTTCAAGATGTACGAATAAAGTTCAGTTCATTGCTTAACCATTATGTCTTAATACATTTTTACCAAAAAGCACAAAACACTCAAACATAAAATAGAGCAGTCAATGTAATCCAGGAAGGAGATGTAACCAAAGATATCTACATCAGTAAACAGTCACCATAACAACATAGTGCACTTGACTGAATAAAATCAACTCTTTATTTTTGTGCAATAAGTACAAATTGGATAATGCCGTAAGATATAAGCTCGAATGTATCTCTTTAAAAATAGTAAATGCACTGAGCAACTGTTTATGGGGGAGGAGGGGCAGAAGAGAGAAATAAAATGCAGAGCTGCCCTTGCCAACATTTGATAGGTTCAATGGCTTTTTTTTTTTTTTAAGGAGAAAAACAGAAGTTAAATCCTAACTAAAAACAAAAAGGCACTGTACAGGTTAGGATTACTTCCTATAGTAAAATTCTGCTTTTGCCGGCTGCAGAGATCTGTTAGCAGAGCAATCTGCTGGCAGAACTGGTCTTCTGACTAATATCTACCAGCAGAATGGTAAAAAAAAAATGGACAAAAGAAGGCAGCGGTAGATGGAAAAGATACTACATTTTATCTTTATCTCTCTCAGCCCAGGGATACAGCCATACTGCTACAACATTAGGCAAGTAGGAAATGTGTTCTAATTTCCAGAATCTGTATGCTAAGTGTGGTTTGGATTAAGTATAGCTTCAACTGTGTCTCTGGCATTTTGGCCAATTAGGACTCCACTCAAAGGCTCTACCAATGAAGCAGCTTAAAAGAGGAGCCCTGTGCCCATCGTAATGTGTTCAGTTCAGTTTGATAACCAGCCAAGGGTAAGCCTGTAGCAACGTCTCTTGTCCATGGGAAATATATGGACAGAAGAAAACAAGTATTTACAGATGTTCACAACTTTTTTCTAGCAATTAAACGTAAAATCAAAGACAAATAATGCACTGGGAATGGTAAGAAACTACATCAGCTCCATATGTACTTATGAAATGTATCTGATTTTTCACAGTAGAAACAGAAACCTTCCTTTATCATTCTTCCTTTATGGTTATGGTTATGTCCTGGTCTGGAAACCAGAATTAGGTTAGTTCACTCATTCCATAACATCTGTACTAGGCCTGTGAGTTAAACAAGGAAGCAAATGTATGCAACAGGCTGAATCCTCTTGGGTGTCTTCTGCATAAGTTCATTTCACTGTGGAAGTGGTTGGACAGCTCAGACTATGCGTATGGTACCATTACACATGTGTATGAGCATTCTCAGTCAGTACATACCCATCTGTCACTGCTGAAATTAGTAGCAGTAGTCCTTCAGCTGTGCCTTTGTTTGCACATCTCCTTGCTCAGTTTGCCATTCAACACAAGGCACACATGGCACAAACAACATGTAACTTTGCTTGCAAAGAGTTATGCCATTCAACACAAGGCACACATGGCATAAACAACATGTAACTTTGCTTGCAAAGAGTCAGTCTTTCTATAGACTGATTAAGGATCTCAGCCATCATCTAGAGATTTTATGTTCTGACAGGTATAAACAAAGAACTTCAAGAATACCTGTAACCTGAAATGCCTTCATTTGATCACCTTTTGGCAATATAAACCAGCACACTGTAGTAGTTTGAATGCTGAATTAGGATTCTGGGAGACCAGAATTTGCTCAGCTGTGGAAACCCAGTGGACAAGCCAGACTCTCACAGTCTTTGAAAAAAAGCAATAATTAACCTCTTCTGAATAAATCTTGCCAAGAAAACTCTTGGATGGAGTAACCATTAATCAGAGTTGACTTGAAGGCACATAAGGGGGACAATGACATAACCCCTCCCCTGCCAAATCCCAATTAGAAGAAGAGCATGTAACGAAGTATTAAACTTCTTCCATGCTAGAACTCCAGTTCAGAACTTACTTTTTTTCAAAAAGAGGGTGACTGTTAACTCCATCATTAAAGTAGCATGCTGTTTGATCTTTCAAGAAGAGAAGTTTGAAAGCATCTTTTAGGTCAATTCCAATGAGAATTGATAAGTTCATAAATGGAGAAGGGCTTGCTGAACAGGTTTTGGATCCCTGGAGAGCAGCCTTGTTGTAAATCTCAACATGGCATTGATTTTCTCTCTCCTAGAGTGAAGCTCCTGCTTGGATTCTGTAGTCTCCTGCTCACAACATGCCCCAAAAGGAGATGATTGTAATTTTTCTAGCTTAACAGCTGTTCTATAAATATAAGACAGCTTTCTTTCCTTTCCTTGTCCAAGGGGAAATGTGGCAAAAAGTTATATTTGTACATGGGTTCTGTTGCTGTGAATAGATCTTACTGGGAAAAATAGCATCAGCAAAATGCTATCAGGAAAACCTAGAAGGAAAATGGTTTGTCCAGATTTAACAAACTAATTTGTGACTGAAGCCCTTTTGTACTACCGAGGAGGCAAACAGAACCCGAAAGATTAGAGGAATCAATAGCTGAATAAAATCATTGGAAGGCTAGGCACAACATGTGGTGAGGTTATTTCAAAAGCTAATGCATTGTATCATTTTCAAGAAAATATAATGAATTAATTGTTGCTTAAGAGTACCATTACTCATGATTACTAGTGTGTTATCATCTGAATATTTTAATAACTTAATTAATGACCACTGATCTGGTCTGGTCTAAGCCAACTTCTTACATTCCTATGACTCAAGAAGACACAACATGTGCATTATGCAGAATGAGATGAAAAACAGGAAACTTTATCTTTTAAAAAAAGTTATGGGCAATACAGATATGATGAGTTGTATAAAATTATACATGGTATAGAAAAAGTTGATATAGAAATCTCCATCTCTTAAAGTTACTGATGAAGCTGAAAGGTTGAAGATTTGAGACAGGCAAAAAGAAGTAACTGTTCATACAATATATAGTGACTGCAGAATTTCTGACACAAAATGTAATTTATAGGGGTATTTCATGGAGAATAAAGCTACATACAGTGTGCCTGTCATATCCATGAGCTCACGATCTGCAAATTTAACTCACCACAAATTCAAATGTACACAATACTGTACATTTGAATCCATGGTGGAGAGCATGCTAGAAGCCTGCTTCAACCTTCAAGGTGGTGTGGTTCATTCACAAAGCAGAAGTGGGCATCCAGAACCATTCTTAATACAGGCTTTCTGTATAAGCCTCATAAGGTAAGGCTTATACGCTAAGTCCGTATTAAGGATAGTGTAGGGCAGCAGCGGAGGTGGCAGCAAGCCCCAGCTGCTACCCGTCTCACATTCTTCAGGGTCCCTTGCCTCTGGAGAACATGCCAGTCAGGCTCCTTGGAAGTAGAGAAGCCTGAAGAATACAGCATGACTGGCAGCTGTGTCTTGCGGCCTCCACTGCCCTATGCCATTTTTAATAGTGAAGCTGACTTGAACATCCATGATTTTTGGTGTCTGTGAAAGGCTGTGGAACCAATCCCTAGTGGATGCAGCAGGTCCACTGTAGCCACCAGTAGAAAAAGGAGACTGGTCTTCACATGTTTATTAATGGTCTAAATTTATTCTTTTAAAAAGCCTTCTTTTAAAAAAATATTTTTAAAGAATAAATTTAGACCATCGATAAACATGTGGAAACCTGTTGCTGTTTTCTACTTATCCACAACACATGTTTTGCAGTATCTATTGTTGGTCTTGCCACTTTAAGGCATGACTGTCATTGATCTAGAATCAGAGGCACCAGAAGGGAAACAACACTCCATATGTATGCTTTCTATAGACTGTGTTTGGCCATCGGATGCTCAAGTAGATAAGACTCTGTTCTCATCCATGAGTTTCCTTCTTATGTTCTTAGCAGGTTAAAAAGAAATGTTTAGGGTAGCCATCCTTTTAATACCTGGTGTACAGGTAGATTCACATAATGAAGACATTAAAAATATAACCATCATCTATAATTTAAATAAACCCTGAATGCCTCAGCATGGGGACTTATTTTATACAGAACTTAAAGATGGTGGGCCATAGTCTATATTTCCTATTTCCATATGTGTAACTAAGTAGCATCTCCAAACCCAACCACCCTGAAACCTAGTTTACCAGGCAGCATATGCACTGTGAGATGGAGGTCTTTTCAGCTTTGATTGGGGCACAGGGAGATGATGTTTCCACCTCCTCCTACAAGGCTGCAACTGGGAATTGTGGTGGGATCATACTTCCGATTATCACAGCATCTTTTACTTTTTGTGGGATGGAAACACCACCCCCCTCCATCCCATTGCTAGCTGATTGAACTCCCATCTCTCCATGTGGCTGCTCCCTTCTGGGAAGGATTGGGAGGTCATTTATAATTGTAGCAATAGTGACACAATCATGACTATATGTTGTTAGTGAATACAAAGCAATTGCAGATCTGTAACTCTCGGTTATGAATCTGTAACTGCAATGAAGAATGCCAGTCATGTTTTTGGGCTATTATAGCAAAAAAAAATCCCAGCCAGCATTCCCATGCTGATGGATTCTGGAAGCTGAAGCCCACCTCTCCCCCAAGTAACTTTTCTAGTCTTTGATTCTATGTAATGGATAGAGAAAATTTTACTCATTGTTTATCAACCTCACTTACTTTGAGGGGAATCCAATAGATTTTTTCTCAAGTTTCAGTCCATTTTAAGTGTTTCAGCTTACAATCAGGCAGCCCAGTTCGTTGCATATTTGTTTAAGTTATTTCATTAAAATTTTTACTTAATTTATATTTTAGCTTCCTTCCATGTTGTAAATCATTTTGGGAAGGTTCCAAAGGGGTTCACATCATTATTAAAAACTCAGTACAACTAAAAGCACAATAAGTTATCTCGTTAAAATAGTATTAAACAGATTACTGCACTGAGGCAAGTATTGATTTTAAAAAAACATTAAAAACATAATCAGAGGAGAAGTACTTTATTTTTGGAGTAGTCCCAATAAGTTTGGTGGAGATTACATGCAGGTGAGCGTGTATTACAGCCCTTTCCACAGCTTACCTTTTTGCGGAGCTGGAGTGCGGGGATCGTGCGAGCAGCCTCCAGTGGGAGACTCTCGCATCACCATTGCTTCAGCTCTGCAGCTGCTGGCTGCTCATGCGAGAGCCCTGCCTCTTCCTTCCGCAGTGCAGCCTGGGAGTTTCCATGGCTCCAGAGCTCCGCATGCACAACAAGTGCGCGTGGGACCCCGGAGCGATGTGTGATCGCACACCATTTTCAGCTTAAAGCTGAAAATGTAAAAGTGTGCAAGCGGCACCTGCCAGACCCTGGAGCGTCACGCGATTGTGAGTGCATCGTGTGGACTGCTCCTCACATTCACGCGATGCTCGAGGGGCCCTTTCGCATGATAAATGCTGCGCAAAAAGGGCCTACATTTGCAGCCTTAGGGCCAAATTTTATATTATATGTACTGTAAGATTTAATGCAAGCATAGTTTTGAACAACAATCACAAGAGGAAAGGATATCAGTTGTAATCATAGAACACAAAGAGAGGGAATAAAGGCCCATGCACATTACACAGTTATAGCATTATATATCCCTTGAACTGCCATGTCGACATCCAGTGGAACCCTGGGATCTGGAATATAGTGAAATATAGTGCTAAAACTGTGTACAGTGACAGGACCCAAAGTCATCCTTACCCTCCACAGTCCCAATAAAAATCACCTTTGCTTTTCTGTTTTTCAGGAGAGGAAAGTTTCCAAGGAGACCAAGAGGAGTTTTGCTGCCAAGATGAGCTGCGGTTATGAGGAGGCCATTTTTGTTGGAACCAAAGCCAGGGGGGAAAGAGTTAACCCAATCCAGCTCCAGAAGTGTTGTACCGACAATTTTGTTTAAACCTCTACTTATATTAAATGCTATAACACTTTTAATGTAATATGTAGTTGGCCCTTTATTTCTCCAGAGAATCATCTCATCCTATTATGAGTAGAAGGTCCTGATTTTAGAAATAACAAATGGTCTGTGGGTGTAACAACAAATTGCCAGAGATTACTTTTGATGATACAAAATGAGAATCCAATTGTGTAAGAAAAGAAACCAGCTGTTTTTCAAAGGAGTTACAGAAAGTGAGAAGGACTAAATTCCTATGAACTTGCAGCTTGAGTTCCAACATGCTGAAAAAACTCCAGTTCTTATTAGAAACTGGAGCTTTAGTTCCATTCAAAATGGACTCTAAGCCTGGGTGAGGAAAGGGAAATCCTTAACTAATTAGCTACTGATTATAAAGTTCCTGTTGAAGATGTTTTACCTGCTGGGATATTTAAGGATAATATAGATTGGCTGCCTAATTCATACTAAATGATGTACATGTGTTAATGATGCAATAAAAAATCCCAAATGGTTAGACTATGGTTACAGTATGGTTATTTACAGTGTGTATACATGAGAGAGGTAAAGAATTTAGGTCTGCACTGGGACAAAGTATCAGTTGTTATTTTAAAGAATTCATATCTGATTCTATTCTAGAAAAATAAAATGGGAAAAATTAGCATAAATGGCGAGCATAGTTTCAAAGAACAGGCTATTATTATGAAAACTTTGTTATAGTCCAGATAAATAGAACTGGGCTCTTCCAGAGTAGTCTAATGGTAAATGTTCTCATGATATAGCTCCCTAAGATCTGCAGACTTTTGCTAGTTGTTGTTGCCTCCACAATTCGTTTCTAAGGGCTAGTTTTAGTGATTTCTTGGATATATGCTAAAACGCTTCCAAAAGCTTCCTTCATTTTTTTAAAAAAAATTAGGACATGGTTTAATGAGGTGATATTTTCTTCTTGATTCTTCTCTTTTTTTCTCCTCCTTCTCCTCCTCCTCCAGTACTTTTTCTTAACATTCTAGTGCTAAACCAGTGGTTCTCAACCTTCCTAATGCCGCGACCCTTTAATACAGTTCCTCATGTTGTGGTGACCCCCAACCATAAAATTATTTATTTATTATTTACAATGCCTCCGCCCCCCCCCCGGCAAAGGCTGCCTTGCCGGCCAGGAACAGAAGGGGCAGGCAGGGAGGGAGGGAAAGAGGAGCCATGCATCTCCCCTGGGAAAAAACTCCAAGACCCCCCCGGGCTCTGCTTCTGCTTCGCTCTCGTTTCTGCTGGAGGGGGCAGTGTGGGAAAAGTTTCCAGAGTGTCGACCCTGGATGGGGGGAGGAATCCCAGTGCCTTTGTCTTTTGCACCGGGTGCAGCTTGCCCCCCTGGAAAAGCGCCGCCTTGCAGCCCCCCGGCCCTTCCATAGCGCCCCCCTCCATGGCAAGTGGGGCAGGGGCCGTGACGAGGAGGGGGACTGCCCCCCGTGCTGCCGCCGCCCCCCAAGCTGGCCCATCAGATGGGAGGTTCTCCCAGTAGTGGAAAAGGGGAGCAATTTCAGTCCTTTCTGAACAGGGGGCAGGAGGATGCAAGCGCGTGGCTCGCACTTGCGCACCACCATCGAGGACGGAATGAAGCCTAAGACCATTGGAAATATGTATTTTCCGATGGTCTTAGGCAACCCCTGTGAAAGGGTCATTCGACCCCCAAAGGGGTCATGACCCACAGGTTGAGAACTGCTGTGCTAAACTATCATTTCACTGAGGCACTGTAACAGTACAACTCTAAGAATCTAAAAGAGAAAGAGAGAGAAGTCCCCCCCCCAATATGTTGTAGAATTATAAATACACACATTCAAAGATGGAATAAAATGTTGTAACTGGGATAAGAAATTACAAGACAATAGTCTGGGACAACAGAAATGTTATTTGGATATTTTAAAACAAATCTGACAACTACAGGAACTAATAGTACTTCTCTCGATAGCTTGCCCTATCTGAAGGAACCCTATATCTGTCAATATTTGTATTGTGAGCTTGTTCAGATGATAATAAGCAAAATTAGGTTCATGAAACCTTATTTCACTTCTGAAATTTGGTAGTTACTCCATTATAGTGAATAAACTGATGATACTGAATTGAATAACAAGGACTTGTTTAGAATGGGATGGAAGCAAATTTAAGCACTTGCAATCTATCCCCTTTATCGAGGGACCATGAGCAGTCTGGATGACAGGCTAAAGTGATACAGCACATATGAAGAAAGCTCTAGCTTACTGATGACTCCATCAGTCCATGCCAAAATTTGCAATTTGAAGAGCCCTGACAAATATGCAGCCCAATGCACAGGTTCTTGGGCTTCACCATTTATGTCCTGCACGCGGATTCCGTGATATGGAAAGCTCTGCTATAGTTGCACCATGCCAGCCATCTCCTTCCCAGAAGCATCATGGATTTTCAGGCTTCCTCGAATGGCGACACTGGCCAGCTAATTAGGTGGGAGATTAGTTAGATGAGAAGAGCATATTGCAGACATCAGACAGGGAATTCCACCTGGAGAGCATAAAACTATTCCCTTCCCCAGCACATCACTTAATTTGGTGCTGGATCATCTTTGTCTCTTCCTTGCTTTATTTTTATTGCAGATGGGTTATTATGTCACACCCAAAATATAGCAGGGATTGCTCCCACAGCTTTGGAAGCATGTCCACCAGCAGAGAATAACTTAGCAGCAATGCACTGTAGCCAGGAAAAACTCACCCACGCCAATTGTTCTCTTCCATCAAGGAGGCAATTTATTCTTCAGTTACAATGTGTACATATTTACAAGAATCTCCAGAAGGCATTCCAGCATCCCCCTGCTTGCTCTTTCTGGCAGAGCCTCCAGCAGACATGTCAGGCACTGTGTGCAACTTGCTGGCTAGCTCTCAGCTATATTTATATTCACACTAGCTGATGCAATCCTGCCAGCCTTTGCATTCTCCCCACACCTTATGCAACCTTCTTCCCTGATTGCTAATCAGCATGACTCAGCATGGCCATGGCTTTACAGTCCCTTTTGATATGCCCCTGCTTGCCGCACTACAGGTTTGATCCAACCTTTTCTTGACATATTAATGGTAATTGTGGTCATGATTCTGTTACAACTTGATTTCCTTTTTGTCACAGCATTACACAGTTTTGACAACATGCTGCATCTAGTTTAAGGAGAGAGAGGACCTGCATGTCCAATAGTACCCAGTTCAGTTGTCTCCTTAAAGGATTGTGGGACCATTCAGGGGCATGGTCTACATAGGGACTATGAACCTGCCTCTTTCTCAGATAGGCAAGGATTCCGTAGAAGTGAAAGCTGACACTCCAACTTTCTTTCAAAAATCAGTCTAGCAGGCAGTTCACCCAGTGTATAGATCTTTACCCCATGCTAAATCAAGCTAAGACATTGGCTCTTTTATTCCAATTTAGTCCAATGTAGTCAATGCTGCACTCTGCCCCAACTTACTGCTACAACAGCAGTGCATGTTGCACTGTATAAGTGTGTTTCCTTTCTCATCAACCATATGGTATATATCTTTGTCCAACAGCATTCTGGGGAAATGGCTTGCTCATCTATACTACCTATGACTAAATATTTCCACATTTAAAAGGATGGCAGACCATACTGATTCATGCTGTGTTATTAAAATAGTAAGATAATTAGCAGATTATCTTATCACAAATGAGACACATGATTGCTAGATGCCCCAGGAACAAATGCAATTTATGGTAAAAATGCAGTGTGTCAATTTCACTTACTAGATTTTCAGACAGAATGCCTGGTCAATGGCATTATCTGTTGAAATGACTTGTTAGCAAGTGTTATCCAAATCTGGCTACTAAAGCCGATGAATGGCATCTTAGAAAAAGAATGCAATTTTGTCTCCTTGCCAATTACAGAGTGATTCCTGGCCCAAGCACTGACATACTGAAGCGGCAGAGAGACACTGATATTCAACAACCCTTTAGATCCTATGCTAGAAGTTGCTGGTTGCTCTGCCTATCTCATCCTTTATAACCTTATTCCTTGGGTGTCCCTGAACATCCAGGTTAATATCTCTTCTCATACCAATTCTGGGATCAAGATTTTAGATAGCATCAAAGTATAAAGATTGATTCTACTTCATGC
Organism: Ctenosaura bakeri; assembly: GCA_948474755.1. Taxonomy (NCBI): domain Eukaryota; kingdom Metazoa; phylum Chordata; class Lepidosauria; order Squamata; family Iguanidae; genus Ctenosaura; species Ctenosaura bakeri. The sequence continues at coordinate 110,691 of CAOLHI010001543.1, forward strand.
CATCTTCCCATTGTTTTATCACAGAAGATTAGAGTAGGTAGCAGGCTTGGAAATATTTGGGTTCTACAAGTCCAAGATACTCATTCATTGAAATTGCTTTGTCTTTGAAATTCCAAGATTGTGATACCATTGTTTTAATTTAGCGCCTTCCAGCCAAAATATATTTTCCCTTTTGCATACATTTTCTCACAGTAATGTCATCACAAAGACGTATCAAAAACCTAACCATGCCAAAAAATGAAATGATGGATGCATCTACTTTTCATGTATTATGACTCTACATCTCCACATTTCTGTTGAGCTCAATATTGTAAACATAAGATGAAAAGATATTTCATGTCTGAAGAAATGTGTGAATCTTTTGTATTCTGTGAAAAATAACAGGAACTGTTTTTTCAGCTAATAATTTTCCTCCTAGTACACTTTCTATATTATAGCAAATTATTTTCAAGCCTTTCACTTATGCATAAATAGAAATAAAATGCTTCTAATCTGCAAGAGAAATATAACTGATTTTTTACACCTTATGATTACTCTGGTTTTTTAAATTAATTCCTTGGGATTATTTAAAAAGTAACAGTCTTTTGTGGCATGTGAAAGTTAGACACTAGCCAGAACATGTTGGTTAGTCTTTATTAGCCTAGACTCATTCAATCAGCTATTGAATGGCAAGTCAATACATAGGTAAATTCAGTTAATTCAGTTCCCTTCTTCCAGTCAGAACTAATAACAGGATTTAAGTCATAAAAGACATCCATGCATCCCTAATAAAACATATGAACTAACTAACTAACTAACTAATTAATTAATTAATTAATAAACTAATAAACTAATTAATACAAAGATTTTGGGAATTTGTGCTTTATGAAATAGGCAGCCTCCTTGTGTTGCTTTTAAAAATAAAAGTCCCAGAGAAGCCAACAGTTACCAAAAATCACCAAGCAAACCTTCATACATCATATGATATCTAGGAATGAGATAACTTTGCTTTCTCTGGTTTTGAATCTCAAGTTCTTTCTGCATTTTTATAAATTTGTGAATCTAGAAAATCCCCCCCCCAAAAAAAAACCCTCTTAAGTTCTCCTTCTGAACTGAGCCTGTATATAGAAGATTCTCTCTACTGGATTTGTAAAGTTGGGGCTCGTTCACACTATACAATTATAGCATTATTATTCCACCTTAATGACCATGGTTCCATCATATGGACTCCTGGGATTTATAGTTTAGTAAGCTTCTGGATTGCTAGGGCTAAGAATTCTAAATCACCCTATCTAAACTGCCTGTTCCAGGATTCCATAGTATGAGATCACAGCACTTAAAGTGGAACCTGTAAATCTATGGTATGTATGGGCCCTTGGAAATGCAGCAAGGTTATGATAGACTGACCCAAAAGAGACCTAAGCATTTCTATCTGTGTCTGCTGAGCAAGTGCTGTACATACTGAATATGTTAACACATATGAAATGAGCTTTAAGGTGTTGTAAACATCAGGTGAATAAATGTGGTTCAGTTCTAACTTTCATCCAGTGCACACATCACTAGAGCATTAATGCACAAATCACGTTTCATTGCACTTTAAATACAACTGCAGATTTTTGAGATTAAATGAGAGAGCATTCAACTGCAAGGTACACAATGCAAACTTCATCAAACATGCAGGACATTTCCCTACCTTTTAGTATGTGTTGGCATTCACACTGTATTTGGGAACTGTTAGAATCCTGACTCTTTTGTGTCTTAAATAAGAATTTACATATTCAATTAAATCCAAGGATGGGCCATGTCAACCTGCAGCCTTCATGTGGCTATCTGAATACTGATTGCATTTGTTTCTAGGGATGAGCCAAATGAGGTCTAATCAGTATGCAAGTGCTGCTCAAGAGACAGATTGGAGAGTCAATGGAATCAAAAAGGCTTAATCCTCTAGCACCAACCAACATTAGTGAGCACTATTGGGATGAGAGAAAAGGCAGTGAAAATGCATGAAACAGAAGTGAAGCAATACGCTTTAATCGCTCTGAGATACACTGCAGCAAGAGTATGCTCTTCCAAAGAGTACGATCTTCTTGACAATGTAGTGACAGAAACTGGGCATTTCTGCTTAGTCACTTTCCAGAAGAATTGGATTTGATTCACAAGCAGATGTTCCACTTGCGGTAGACCAGGCCGTTGTTCTGCAGTAAATAAACAACTGCCTAAATTCCTTCCTTCTGTGTTCGCATTATTAGGATTATCCAAAGTTTCATCAAGCTTTGAGGAAGCTTAAGGTCCATCCAGTTTTGAATATGGCTGGTGGATGCTTACATAAAACTTGGTAATATCCACACACACACACATACAGGCAAGCAAACATCAGACTTTTTTTATATCAGTGATCTCTGTGTTGCTACTCTCCTACCACCCATCTCAGGGTACATACAGGAAAAGATCAGCATGTTCAGTTAACTGCTCTAACCTAACCTCTTATTAAATAAAAATACATTATTTCTGGAAGTTTTCAAGTCTGAACTCTTCAGTAAACTTTCAATTGAAGAGAATTTCAGAGGTAAGGAAACTTTCAGGTTCTGAATGGTTCAGCACATGCCTCCACTGTCAATACTGTAATGATAATCCAAAATTTATTTGGGGCTAAATACAAACATTATAGAGGAAACATATGGACAGAGTCATCCTGGAAGGCAAACAGGAAGACCAATGTTATTTGGTACCATATTCCTCAAACCAGACCTTGGAAGAGCTTTGGACTTTCCCTAGCCAGCATGGTGATGTCCAAAAAAAGAATTTTTCTATGCTTTGCATCAGAACAGCTATGCCCAGAAATCTGTAGCAAAGCAACAATAACAGTTGGAATAATTCATGTGCTACCACATTTCTTCTTAACTCCTTTCTTTTCCAAGTGATGTGTCATTTATTATGGAAGTTCTGTTAACTATGTTTCTGCTGGCCTCAGGGACCATGGAGCTTGGTTGTTTTTCAAAATGAAAAAGAAGCTGATTCAAGTGAAAGCTATAGGTATATGAGGATGTTGCATTAAGCACAGAAACAAATAAAGGGGTTATGAATGTACTATAAAGGGAAGAATGAGCAACAGTAATTTTCCCATCATGCAAAACACATCAACAGTCTAAAATCTGTTCAACTGAGCCCTTGCATAAAAACATAAAATCAACTGTAAGATTTCTGTGTGTGTGTGTGTGTGTGTGTGTGTAAAATGGACTATAAATAAGCCGTATCTGGAACAAGTTAATTATGTTTCTAACAGTTTCCTGTGCATTTTCCTACAGATAAAAACTGAAATTACATTATTATCAGAATCTGGAAAGCAACAAAACAACAAACAAAATTATGAGTTTCTGTTCAAAATAAATAAAATAGCATTGTGAAGCTTGTCTCGAGGGACAGGAAGGACTGAGTCATTTGAGTCCTGAGGAGGCATATCTGCTTAATGATGGATATTCTGTAAAGTGCTAGACATTGAGCACATGCTGTGTGATCAGCTGCCCATGTCGGCAGTCTCAGAAAATTCAAGCAATATGAACTGTAGATACAAAAAGGCAATAATAGCAAAACTTCCAAATGCTTAGCGGATAGGAAATATTCATCGGTAAACAACCAAGACAGCACCTTTGGCTGTTGTCCAGTGTTAGTGTTTTTGCAGATATATATGTGTACATACAAATACACTAAAATAATTATTTAGTCAAGAAATGAGGAATAAGCATACAACTTAACAGATACATATGGGACTCATTTGTTTTCTATGTCCCACCGTACACTACATAATCTTTTATTATTATAGATAATTGATTTCCATCAAAGACCACCAGAGTGTCACTTGTGCAGAAAACAATAATGGTTGGAATCTGCAAAACCTGCCCCCTCAAAAAAAAAAACTTAAAACAATCAAATCATATCTGAAAATGAATAGAAAAAAGAGAAAGAGAGTATAACTAAAAAAAAATTGTCTTCATGTTTCATGTAAATATGCTGTGCACTGTAAGAAAATACCTGTGCCACAATAGTTATGACAGTAATAAAAGTATCTGTCACCCTAATTGAGATGGCACTTTCATTGCTCTTAAAACTAGCCTAACAATATTTCCTAATGATATGGCTAGCCTAAGTTAGAAGAACCAGGTGATTAACAACTTAATCCAAAAATAGACATTTAGATGTAAGATCCACTATGTTCAGTGGAACTTTCTCCCTAGTAAATGTCTTTAGGAATTATGACAACAGCATGAGAAGTAATTGTGAACAGCTCAGTGCCATAGGGCAGAAAGCAGGGCCAGAAAAATAAACATAACAGTTGGATCAGAGAAAGCTGGTGTCACCTATCTCAGTAAAGCAGTGGCAGAAGGAATATGAACAATTTTAATATTATCATCATAGAAAAGAAAGCTCATATAATAAAAGAGACATACACAAAATTTTAATAAAACTGGAAATGAAACAGGAAGTAGTAAAGGATAATGTGAATAAATGGGTGCAGAATATTGGCCACACAATTCAACTTGGAAATTAGGAAAAATCAAGGAGTCGAAATCTGAAGTTTACTAAATGTTCAAATTTAATAGAAAATTATTATAAAATGCTACATACACTTATTTGATTAGGGAAAATTGATTTTAAAAAATTAAAGATACATGTTAAATATGTGAAAAAATTGGAACTTATTACCATATGTGGTGGCAATGTTCTAAAGCAAATAAATTTTGGGAAAAGATGCATGCTCTAACTATGAGTACGATAAAGCTAGAAATTCCATTGTATCCAGAACTCTTTTTGTTGAATATGTTGGACAGTTTAGATGATAAAACATGGCAGGGTGCTTTTATATATGACAATAGCAGCCAGACTGATTTATTATCAAAATTGGAAGAATATCTTCTGAGATATCTTCTGAGGATGAATGGTATTTTAACTACTAGACATGTATCAAATGGATAAATTAATGACATTGTTAAATAATACAGCTTGAAATCAACTGAAACTAGATTGGAAGGAACTGACACAAACATGGGACATGAAATGGAGAATTGATCTTGCGGATTTAGAAGATACAGGGTTATATGTAATTGGAATAGGTTTATGAGGCACAAGGAAGTTGCTTTTGGGGTTAATATGATGTGGTGTAATTTGTTGTTGTTATTGTTGTAGGGATAAAGTTTAATACCTTGGATAGCTCATTCAAGACCAGGATTGGGTTTACCCTGCCTATTGACATCAAAACCAACATCTCCATTGGGTAGCAAGGCTGATTACAAGATCCCAATTACAATACCAGGGCCAGTTTCATGATCAAAAGCCTTGCTATCATGGCAAGACGATTTATTTTTTCAGTCCCACAAAAAAAATCGGCCGTGGAAAAGATAACATAGTCCCACTTTCTTAGTAGTTTTGTCTACTAAGTTAATACAGTTGTTGAAACTTCTACCTCTGGCAGGTTCATTGTCCAAAACCAAAAGAACTACTTGTCTCTGTCAAAACAACCTCAAATTGTGCTGAAGTTTCTTACTACTACATTCTTGTACAATTGTTGGATCTCTCAGGCATTCAGAAAAGCTCATTCATATGCTCCGATCACTTACAGTGATTACACTATTAGGTTATCAGCCAATCATGGCCATTAGCTGGTCCACTGCTCTATAATCTTCCTAATGATGTTTGCTAGCCTTGTAATAAAGATTAAGTGACAAAGAAATTAATGAAGAGATGCTAAGTCAGCAGGATGGTATTTAAAAAGGAAGTTAAAAATTATTTGGTTAATGCAAATACTGATGATTACATTAGGGAAAGGGGTTCTTATTTTGTGTCTTGTTTTGTTCACCATCCAAGCAGAATGAAAGGAAGGGGGGACAGAGCTGATGATATATCTTTAACTGAGCTTTGAAATGCTTTGTAATGTTGCTAGCCCAACAAAAGCAAATAAAACATTTTTAAAGCCATTCATCACTTTGTAACATGGCATAAGTTCATTAAAATTTTGCTGAACACAATTAGAAGTTACACAAATAGTGATGCCAGAAATGATAATGAGATAAAACTTGGAATCCCCATCTCTTAGACCTAGTACTCAGTGAATTTGTTCTACTTTGAGCTACATGTGGCAGCCCACCTAAGTAAATGCATTTCCTCTTAAAATAATTTCCTGCACCTACAAAAATGTCTGTATCCAAAGGAAATACATCACTACTTCACTTGGCAAATTATACCAACATGTAGTATTTGAACTGAACATCTGAACATTTGACTAGGGACTATTTAAGAAGCTCACTGTTTTCTTCCTGTAAATTGTCCAGTGACAAAGGCAGAAATACTAAAGTCAGAATCATGCAGGTCATAATATTTCCATTTTTTATGAATGGTTATGATTGTTGAACAGTTAAGAAAGCTGACAGGAAGATAATTAACTGATCTGAATGTGGTGCTGGGGAAAGGTTCTACAGACACCATACACCACTGAAAAAACAAATAAATGACTCTGAACAAATCAAGCCTAAAATTTCACAAAAAGCAAGGATGACTAAACTGAGGCTGTCATACACTAGACATATTATGAGACAACATGATTCATTGAAAAAATGATAATGGTTGATAATGTGGATGGCAGTAGGAAAAGAGGAAGACTGCATGTTGGGTAGATTGATTCAATCATGGAATCCACAACCTTAATTTGTAAGACCTATGGAGAGGAGCTAATAACAGGGAGACTTTGGAGACCTCTCATTCTTAAGATCACCATAAGCAGAAGTGCACTTCATGGCAAATAACGACAACCCGCCTAAGACTGTATAGTGCAGAGGTGGACTAACATGTGGATTCAAATCTTGTCCCCCATCACATAAACTCAGCCTAAACCTCTTATGCTACTAGGAGTAATTCTGCCCGCCTGTATACTGCTCAGAATTCCTGAAAAAGAAAGAGTTAGGACAGAGATGTGAAAAATAAATAAGTCCATTGTTAGGTTGCTGTGTACCTGAAAATATTGTCTCTCTATTAGCAAAAGCTTGGAAACTTTTAGAGTTACAGAGACTGCAAAATCATTATGACAGATGAGAAATAATAAGACCATCTATGCTTCTGATGTATTAAAATATACTTCCTGTCTCCAGAATAGCAACAAAACAAAGCAAACCTGTCAGTTGCAAACTGAGTCAGAATTAAATTATACCCAAATTGGAAAAGAAAAAAGAAAGAAAGAGAGAAAGAAAGAGAGTTACAGTCTAAAGAAACAGCAAACCCATATGGACAACAGTTTGCTTTAATGAGATAATTAACCATTAAAATGGAATAGATTTACCTCCTATGAGTGATGCAGAGTTTAATTATTAATGTTTTGTAAAGCAGTTTGGTATCCAAAAGATGAAAGCTGCTATATGCTATAAATATTAAGTATGATTAGCCTCACATTCTTATTGTGGTTAATCTGGCTTGGAAGTACAAAGTCTGAGCTACCAACATTAGCATGCTTTGAAAGATTGTAAGGAATTCATTGGCATTGACCTCAGTTTTATTTTCTTTAAAGGGAGAAACAAGAACATTAACGGGGTTTAATGGTAAGTTTTAAAAGGAGGAAAGACAAGTATTGTGAAAAACAATTTTCTTAAGAAAACAATGGTCCCTGATCCCACTAAAGATATTTTCGATATGTGTAACACTCCTGTATAGCCTACCTATTCAATCTGAAGGAAGTACTGCTGAGTTCAACCAGGTAAATGGCATGGGATTGCAATCTAGGGCCTTTCCATGCTACACTGTTATAGTGCTATTATTCCACTTTCAACATCCTGTGGAATTCTGGGGTTTGTAGTTTACTGAGGCCAGAGAACTCTCTTGCTGAGAATTCTAAATGACCATCGATAAACTGCAAAGCTCAGGATTCCACAGGATGTTGAAAGTGGAATAATAGCACTAGAACAGCGTTGTGAGGAAAGGTTCCCCAATTCCACTGAAATCAATGGAACAAGATAAAGTCCTTATACAAACCCAGTTTCTCAGAACCCAGTGACATCAGCCTTCCTCTACGTGGTGTGCTGGAATGTTTTAGCCTATCCTTGCCATCATCCCCTGAACAGAATTATTTCAAAAAAATCATGTAGAAAAATTACCTGGGAAATTACCAGGAACTTCCCCTTTTTTCGATACAGGGTTTTTAAATTTATATTTTTAAAAACCTCTTTGCCACTGATATTAGTGCAAGTCTCTGTAGCTTTCCAGCAGCCATACCTTCTGGAGTGCCACACTGTGTCACATGTTCCTCCTGGGAATTTCTGGAAAACGGTGCAATCGGGAAGTTACTGAAAGAGCATTGTGTCAATATGTATCTTCCAGAGAGGGAAAAAACTTTAAAAGCAAAAGAGAAATGTTATACCCAGCTAGAGTAAGGACTGAAGGATTGTCCACAATTTTTTTATTCCTGTTTTTTTAAAAAAAAATGGTTTCCTGACAGTCAGAAAATCAGGTCAGGAAGAATAACAGAGCAGTAATACCTTCAAACAGTTTTCTCCTAATAATCAAAGATCCTGAAGTGTTCCAGAGGATTATTCTGCACAATAAATCACATGGCTTTGTTGTGCAAACACATGTTTTCTGCACTATCTACAATAAACAAAACTTTATTTTACGATTCATAGATCCAACACAACAAGATCTGAGTGGTACAGCATTAGGTATAAGAAAGGTACATCTGATAAAAATAGGATAAAAATGCATAAAATAAATTAATATTATAAAGAATATGGATTATTAAGTAAAATATAGACAGGCATTCATTAATTCCATTTCAATAACACAATGAAATTGGATTGATCTTACAGTATGTTATCAGTATCCTGACGTTTTGATAATTCTCTTTCTTTAATCTTAATAACCAATGACAGAAATTGGGCAACTGATAGGGTTATATTCAGACAGATGTCCTCCTACAGAATTTTAACATAAAACTTTTCTGAACATCCTGCCATATAGCTCAATTATCTGCTGGAATACTTTAAGATGCTTGAACATAAAGAGAATATCCTGCAGAAATATTTGTCTTCTCCTGCACTAAGAAAAAACAAACCTATGGCAATCATTCATCTTTACATGGAATGACAAAATAGTTGAGGATTTACCTACCTATGCTAGGGTACGCTAAACTAGAGCCATTGAATAGTAAGTCATCTAATACTCAGGTAACCCTAATGTAATTGGGATTAACAGTTGAGCAAAGAACATGCACTTCAACCAATACAGTTCATTTCCATTTTACAAGCTGATATTCATAGATGTCCAATGTATAGGAATTTGATGGAGACAAGGGACAAAATTAAGTACTCTTAGGTAATGAAAGTAAGCTCTACTATGAAATGATAAGGCAGTTCTTTTCCAAACTTGAATTCTTGGTGTCTCCTTGCCTCTCTTTTTTTGTTGTTGTGCTACAGACTGTAACCTGTACTGCTGGTTCTTGGATATTACACGCTTTGCAAACTTTATAGGTGTCTTTATCCATAGGCAATATAAGCCTTCTGTAAAGAGACTATAAAAATGATCCCATATTCAGAGATACAAGGGACAGGTTTTTTGGCTGCATGTAGCAACTGATTACAATAAAAAGACCTCAAGCTGCACCAGTAAAAGATAGGCAGGAAAGTTAAAATCTCAGGCAGAAGGATATGTGCAGTAGTTTCCAATAAAGGAATCTTTGACTGGTTGATTGCCATTCTGTAATGTCATGACACATTACCTTTTACAAGCATTAACCACACCAGCCTGTGCCTAGAGATTATCACAGCAGCTCACAGCTGAATGGAAAAAGAGTCTAAACAGCATATCGCAATAAGGGGAAATTTGATTTCACAAAAAAAGACACCCTCATGATATTCAAAGAATCCTGTTACCATATCATACACCCACACTCTGCAGATGTACTAGTTTCATAATTGGACAGATTAATGGCTAAAACATATGTTTGAAAGTGTGCTGGCTGTAAGCAAGTTGCCAGATCAGGATGACTTCACATATGATCAGATCATAAGTTCAGAGATGATTAGGTGGGAAAACCAGATGCTAATGGGCTTGTGATAATCCTTTCAAAAACTGCAAGCTATGAGCATTCCCAAAATCAATAGAAGGCAAAACTACCCACGTGAACCAATCATAGGTCCTACTGCGATCATATCCTACAGAGACCTTCCCTATTCACACTACCTGACCAAACATTAAAGAGATTCTCAGGACTCCCATCAATGTTTTGTCACCTTGAGTTAAGACGATCAGCCCATTCTGGACTCTTTTGTCAACCCTGTGATAAAGCCATTACCGCTTTGTCCGTGCATCCTCCTTAGGGCAGGAAATAGGGTGTAAAAACCCCAACTTTCACCCCAGAAAATTGTAGTACTTGGACATAATACACAATGGCCAGACTTCTGTTTGTTTCCACTACCCTCAGATGAGGCACTGAGTGTGATAACTGAAGCCCCTGTCAGAGCTGCAGTTGATGAGCAGCAGCTGTTGGTCCCTGTGGCTCTGGATGGAGATGAGTCCTGCAGCTCAAGAGCTCCCCCTACTGCCAGGGACCAAGCAGGCTTGGATGTTCCTCTGCCTGCTCCTTTAGGGCAATAGGGATCTGATTCTGAAGATGGTCTGGAGCCTGTGCCAATCAGCCCACAAACAAGGCAGAGGCTTAAGAGAGCTGAGCAAAGGGAGGCTTCCTTAAGTTCAAGAAGCAGTGACTAGCCGCACCTGTGTCTTGGGCTATATAACTGCCTGCCTGGAAGCCTTCCTTTGCTTGTGGCAAACTTCTTTCAAGCCCTCCTCTTGCCTGGTTCTTGGTCCCAGCACCTGGTTTGTGCTACCTTGAATTGACCTCTTGACCCTTGGCTTTTGGAGCTCTGACTATGGCTTTTGCTTGACATTCTAGTAAATGAACTCCCTTGTGTGAAGTGCTTGCTTGTCTCCTCCTGGCTGGACTTTGCTGGCTCTCACACTCCCTTCTCTGGGCTGGCTCACTGTCCAGGTCTCTGACCTTGACACTGAGGCACTCTGCTTCTAACTTCTGCTTCAGGATTGGTTACTGTCACCCTTTCTCCCAATCTCTCTCTTCCCAACCTCTTCTCACTTTCCAATAGCTTTGTATGGTTCTGATTTCTGAGAAAGAGTTTCTGATTTCTTGTGTGTTTGTTAATTCCTGGTGAAATACTTCCTGGTGAAACTTTTAACTAGAGTCCTCTCTACAGTTAGTACTGATATACACAGGTGAAAAGATCCTGTCATTGCCTTCCTCTTGCAGGCCTCCTTTGAGCTATAATTCCCCCAAGATTCTAAGGAGACACTGGCATTTCAGGTAGACCTCAAAGTCCCCCACCTCTTAGGGTATCTGATGCACCAATGCATTTTTAAGTTGCTCATTATGTTCCTTTTTTAATTGCTTCATCTTCCCTTTCGATCCTGAGAATTTCGCCATTCAGATAACTTCTTCCCTTTTAAAAAATATCAGCCACTTTTGACTTGGTAAGTATCCAAAGTTTCATATTTTCCACAGCCATTAACTGATTAGACTTTAAAAGAAAAATCAAAGGAATGCGCACAACTTTTTGCTGGATCCAGATTTGCTTTCCTTTTATCCTATCTTGGGATTTGGATACCAAAATTAACATCTTGGATTGGGCCCTGTAGCTCACAGGCCCTCTACACCAGCTGCACCATCTAGACTCCCTTTAAAGAAATCCCCATGTAGAATGCATTATAATAGTCCAGTTGGAAAGGTATCAGAGTATGGACTGCTGCAGCTATGCTGTATGATTGGCTGGTCCAGGAATGAAGGATAATGACAGACTTCTACATGTTCCTTTCTGCCAAAAAAAAACTAAAAAACATACACATTCACACAGAAACTCAAGAAGAGTCAAAACTCCAAAACTGAACCACTGATAATCCTCCAGGCTGGCCTATCCATGGTCCAATTGACACAATTGTTCCAGGCTTCTCAGAAGCTGTGAAGTGACAGTGGGGAAATAAAAATATGTAGTTTGCCTTCTCTTTCTCCCCAGTCACATTCTGCATCTCCTAGTATTTCTGATATGATTATTATTCTGTCTTTTACTTAAGTAATTGAATAGAATTACTGCACAGTATCAGGCTGTTAATCTCAGTAATGTTGTAGGGCTGAAAATGAAATCACACATAAAGAGTCTTGTGCCTATTATACTTAGTATTTTACAATAATTAACTAATTAATTTCTATGCCACTACATGCACAAAAGGTCACACCTGTGGAAAGAGGGGCCTGTTTCAAGAGATGCTCCAGGAAACCACAATAATCTAGCCTTGCTTCTTACAAAGTTTGGCTGGACCTCAGGCTCTGGCTCTGAGATTCAGATTATGGAATCTATTTCCAGGGCACCTGGTCCAGATGTAAGTTAAATTTCAGGATCACAAACTAGTCTGGCATTCCTGGAAACTTTGATGTATCTTTCCACATCAGGTCTGTCAGACTTGCATATCTATCCTCTACATTTACACCCTGCCCTGCATATGTAACATGGAAAAGCAGCAGTGTACAGCTGCTATGATTAGACAACTGTAATGCGCTCTGTGTGAGGCTGCTCTTGAAAAGTTTTTGGTAGTTGCAGCTAGTGCAAAATGCAGCAGCCATACTGGTGTCAGCTGTGCAAGATTTAGGACAGTATTTAAACATTCTTAGCTAAACAGTATAATAGCTATAGTATCCCCCTTTGTAAAGTGGGATTTTTTCTCTGGATTCTTTTGTGTGTCTTGTTTTCCATGAAAAAATTATGTGAGAGTAAGACATTATTACATAAATGCCCTGCATATTTTTTTTATAAATAATAGTCTTTATTACAATTTACAACATAATTAAAAACATACAAAACAAAAAAACAATAAAAACAACAACGACAACAACAACAAGAAACAGTTTCATTGCATATTGTTCTCATAGCCACTTTACATCACTCGTTTCATCTTTACCTCTTATACTGCGTGTTACTTATATATCTTAAGTTCTTTCCTTACATATATTCTTTCTCTCAAATCCTTTTCATTCATTCTTGCTGTTCGGGTGATAATCCATGGTTATGTTAGTTCCTAGGTAATCTTTCCTACCTGATTTACTTCCTCAGTATCACCTTGTCTCTTATCTTTCGAACTGTACAATGTTTCTCTGCTTACGTTCCCCCAACCCGGGGTTTCCCACAATCAACATTACTTACTTTTTTTTTGTTTTGTTTTGTTACATACACTTTTATATTTTGTCTCATTCCATAAGACCTATTAAATCGCCTGTACACCGCAGCCATTCCCAATAATATATTTGTATTTCATCTCTTATTGTCCATGTCCATTACAATCTTACCCGCTCTCTTTAATATTCTTTAATACTTTTATTATTATTAGTAGTAGTAGTAGACATTTCCATTAAAGTTCCTTCTTAAATTTTTCTAATTTAACATATTCTTCTACTTTGTACCACCTTTCTATATGTCGGCTCTGCATTTTACCCTGAATTGTCCCCGATAACATATCCATTTCTTTCATCTCTATTACCTTTGTCAGCCATTCTCCCATTTGGGGTATAATTTTGCTTTTCCATTTTTGCGCGTATATAAGCCTCGCTGCTGTTATCATATATAAAATAACCCTCCAATGTCTTCTTTCACCCTCTCTCTCTATTTTATGAGTCATATTCAGCAAAAATAATTCTGGTATAAGTGGTATCTTAATTTGTAATATTTTAGTCATTTCATTTTGAATATCTTTCCAGTAACTTTTGGCCCTGTCACATGTCCACCAAAGGTGAAAAAAAGTTCCGTTTTCTTTATTACATTTCCAGCAATTATTTTCTTTCAGTTTGTAAATCTTACTTAATTTTACCGGATCCAAGTGCCATCGGTAAAGCATCTTAATGTAATTTTCCTTCAATTTTTGAGCTACTGTAAATTTATTTGTATTTGTCCAACTTTTTTCCCACTGCTCAAGTTGAATTTCAGATCCGATATTTTGAGACCATTTCACCATGACCTCTTTTATTCGTTCTGTTTCTAATTCTCTCTCTAACATTAATTTATAAAGCTTTGAGGTCATTTGTTTCTGAGATTCGAATATAATTTTAGCGAAGACGTCTCTCTTCCTGTCTGTTTCTATGCCTTCTGAATTTTTGTCCATTATAAATCTTTCTTTCAGCTGTCTGTACAGAAACCAATGATATCTAAATCCCTCTTGTTCTATCTCTTCTTTTAATTTCAACTTATAATCTCGATTTTGTTCCACTTTCAAAATGTTTTCATATCGTAACCAACTGTCTTGTGGCTCCCTCCACCTTCCATACAGGGCCTCATGCAGGGATAGCCAGGAGGGTTTTTTAACGTAATATTTTTTCTTAAAATGTAGCCATATCGCCAGGAGAGCTCTTCTTAAATAGTGATTTTCAAATTCTTTATCTATTTTTTGCTTTCCGTACCCCATGTATGCGTGCCAACCCATTCTTTTGCCAGTTCCTTCTAAATTCAACAGATCTTCATCTCGTAGCACAATCCATTCTTTAATCCATGTAAGTCCGGCGGCATAATAATAGATTTTTAAATCAGGCACTCCAAAACCTCCCTTTTCTTTTATCTCCGTTAGTAATTTCCACTTGATTCTAGGTTTTTTATTGTCCCATATAAACTTAGATAATTCCTTTTGCCAGTCTTTGAGAGGTTTAACATTGATTATGATAGGTACATTTTGAAACAGGAAATTTAATCGAGGCAGGACGTTCATTTTAACTGCTGATACACGACCCAATAACGATAGTCTTAAGGGTCTCCAGCTTTCTAATGAATTTTTTATATCCTTCCACACTTTTTTATAGTTGTTTTCAAAAAGTTCATTATTTTTCTTAGAGATCCAAATTCCAAGATATTTAACTCTGTTTTCTACCTTAAAACCAGTCTTCTGTGCTAACTTTTCCTCCTCCTCCTTTCTTACATTCTTAGTTATGATTTTTGTCTTGTCTTTATTGATTTTTAATCCCGCGACTTCCCCGTACTGTTCCATGGTCCGCATTAAGGTTTCTATGCATTTACTTGGTTCTTCCAGAATTATCATCATGTCGTCGGCATAGGCTCTCAATTTGTATTCGCACTCCTTAATCTTGCATCCTTTTATACCTGAGTTGTTTCTGATTGCGGTTAAGAGCACCTCTAATGTTATTATAAATAGCAACGGAGAAAGTGGGCATCCTTGTCTCGTTCCCTTTTCTATTTTAAAATTTTTAGTTTTATCCCCATTAATAATTAGTGTCGCTCTTTGATCTTTGTAAATTTCTTTAATCCAATTTAAAAAAGAATCTCCAAAATCCATCTTCTCTAGTACTTTCATCATGAAGTCCCAACATATATTGTCGAAAGCTTTCTCCGCGTCAATAAAAATTAAAGCCAATTTCTTCTCATTGTTTCTCTTGTAATATTCAATTATATTCAGGGCTGTCCTAATATTTTTTTTAATTTGTCTATCTGGAAGGAATCCGTTTTGATCTTTGTGTATTATTTCTTGTAAGATTAACTTCATCCTCTCTGCTAGTATGATCGTAAAAAGTTTATAATCGATGTTAAGAAGCGAGATAGGCCGGTAATTTCCTGGCTGCCTTAAGTCTTTTTCCTCTTTCGGGATCAGAGTTATATATGCCTCCCTCCACGAGTCAGGAATACCATTCTCCCTAATGTCATTGAACAGTTTCTCCAATGGATCAAGGATATGTTCTTGAAGTCTCTTATAGTATATTGCAGTTATACCGTCCGGGCCCGGTGCTTTAGACGTATTCAGTTTTTGAATTGCTTCTTTTATCTCTTGCCTCGTTATCTTTCTGTTCAGCATCTGCCTTAGGTCTTCCTTTATTTGTATAATTTTTTGATTTTTCAGAAACTCTTCTATCTTCTTTTGTAACTGACCATATACTTTCGCTTTATACAAGTTTTTATAATAATTATAAAAAGTTTTTTTTATTTCCTCTAGATTCGTGGTTATATTATTTCCATTGTCTATCTCTAACACCAATCTTCTTTCTCTCTCTTTCCTTAACTTGTAGGCCAGCCACCTACCTGGCTTGTCTGCATATTCGAAATATCTTTGCTTCAACCATGTCAGTTTTCTGTTTATTTCATATTGATTTCCAGCTTTCACCTGTTCTTGTAGTATTTTTAAAGCTGTCTGTGTTTCTTTATCTGAAGGGTTTTCTCTCAGCTTTGTTTCTTGTAATTTTATTTTGTCTAACAGTTCTTGGTATCTTTCCCGTCTTTTTCTTTTGAGTTCTGAGCCTAATTTAATAAGATGCCCTCTTAGAACCGCTTTACTAGCATCCCATATTGTTTTCATCTTCAGGTCCTCCGTCATATTTTCTTTAAAGTAATATTTTACTGTCTCTTTTATTTTCTTCAGACATTCATCGTTTTGAAAAATAGTGTCATTCAATCTCCATCTCGCTTTCCTCTGTACCAATTTCAGTTCCAATTGAATGGAATTGTGATCTGAAAGAATTCTTGGGAGGATCTCCATGTCTTTCACAATTTGTTGGAGATTTTTTGATATCAAAAACATGTCGATTCGTGACATGGATTTGTATGTATCTGAAAAAAAGGTATATCCATGTGAATCCTTATGGATCCCTCTCCACACGTCCTGTAATGTCATCATCTTCAACAATTTGAAAAAAGATTGAGGGAGCTTCCCCTGTTGTTTCCCACTTGATGTATTTATTGATCTGTCTCTTTTTGAATCCATCACTCCATTCATATCCCCCAGCATTAAATAGTTCTCTTGATTACTTTCTTCCGAATAATTCAAGATCTCCCGATGTACTTTTTCATAGAATTTACTTTTTTCTTCCGTCGGGGCATAAATCCCTATCAGTAACAGCTTCTGTTCCGGTAATTGCACTTCTACACCGACAAAGTGACCTTTGTTATCTTTGAATTTCAATTCTGAGGGATATTTTTGTTTAATATATAAAACTACTCCCTTTTTCTTCTTAGAAGACATAGACGCATAACATTTGCCTAGCTTTGGGTTTCTCAGATATTTTTCGTCTCCCTCTTTAATTTTTGTTTCTTGCAGACATATCACATCTGTATTGCTTTTTTCTACATAATGGAAGACCTGCCTCCTTTTATAATTAGAGTTCAGTCCTTTTACGTTCCATGATAAGAACTTTATAGTCATCTTCTTCTATCTAATGCCTGTTTTTCTTTCCTCTTAGATGTCTTCCTCCTCTACATATAGGTCTTCTAATTCTAGCTCCGCTCTCTGTTGGTCTATTTCTTCCTCTTGTTCTATATCTGAATTGGAGTAACTCCTTGTTTCTTCTTTCCTCTCCTTCTCCTTGCTTCCTGAAATATATTCCTCTTCACCAGTCTCTGCTCTTTCTTCCTGACTGCTTTGTACCTCCCTTTGTCTTCTAATCTCTTCTCGATCTTTTGGGTTTTCCAGTTCTTTTCTTAACTTTTCATAAATCTCTCTTGCTCTTATTACATTTGTAATTTTGTATCTTCTTTGTTTATACGAATAGGACAACCCCTCCAATCTTTCCCATTTATATTGAATTCCATGTTTTTGTAAAAGTTGGGTCATGAATCTGTATTCCTGTCTCTTTTTCAAAATTTCAAATGGAATGTCCTTGTATATTTTTATGATTCTTCCTTCCAACACAAGTTGTTTTCCATAATTTGTCTGAAGGATCTTCTCTTAACCCGGGTCCTGACAAAACAGACAACGACATCTCTCGGCAAGTTTCTCTCCCTTGCAATCTTCGAATTTGCTCTGAATACTCGATCGATTTCCCGCTCCATGTCCTCCTCTTTCATGCCTATAAAGCTTGCCAGTGCCGTGATGATTTTTCCTTCTAGACATTCCCCAGGTGATTCCTCTATACCTCTCATCTTAATACACTTTTCGCGATATCTCATTTCTTGTTGGTTCACCTTCACTTCTTCTTGTCTTTGATTTTCTGACAGGGTTTCCTTCTCTTTTTCCAGTCTATCTGTCTTTTCTTGGACCTCTTTAATATCATCTTTCATTTTCTTCATATCTTTGGTCATACTATCCATTTTCTTTGCTAGGCCATCAAGTTCTTTCCTAAAGTCTGCTTTCATTTCTTCCCGTGTTTCCTTCATCTCCTTCCTCATTTCTTTCTTTAAACTTTTTATTTCGTTTAGAACTTCTACTATAGAATTTCCCACATCCATTGATGCCCTTCTGGATGTGTCTATCAGTTGTAGTTGTGTCTGTGTTTGTGTCCTGGTTCCTTTTCTAACTCCTGAAGCCATTATCTCTCTCTCTCTCTCTCTCTCTCTCTCTCTCTCTCTCACTCACTCTTTTTTTTTTAATTTATGGTTTACAAGTAGTGTTCAATAAGTATTTAGTAAGTGTTCTCTTAACCCACCAGATGGCACTGTTGTTCCTTTTCTTTCTTTCTTTCTTTTTTTTTTTTCTTATTGGCACTTCAGGAGTTAATTTACAAACAGTCTTATCACAGTCCCTTTCTTATATACTAATCAAGTCCCAAGGTCAATTCCAACAGCCAAAATTATTAACCACCTCTTCCACTCCTCCCCTTTTAAGCAGTGTTTTATACTCTCTCTCCCCAAGAGAAAAAAGAAAATTAAACAATTCTCAGTGTTTCAATTCTTTTTGTGGTTAATTAATTAACCCCCACCCCTATATTTATATCAGCTTAACTTTGTCTATTATATATTATTACAATTCAAATTCTATTTCTTGCGTTTGTACACCTATATCAGTATTAGATTATCTTATTGTGAATTATTACTGTACACAATAGCACACAATAGCAAATAGCACAATAGCAAATATCAACCCTCTGGGAATAACCCAATTCCCACTTATGAGAACTGCTTGATTCTCCCAATGATCAGTTGTCTATAATCTTACTGTTTGCCCTCTGAGAAATCTTCCAGTGAACTCAAGCGTCTTGATCACGAGCTCAAGCTGCTTTCGGCAAACTTTCTCTGGTTCTTACTTTGTCTCTGTCCGTCGCTACAGTCCTAGCTCCCCACTTGCTCTCTCCAACGCTGTTGCTCTAACTCTCCAGCGCTCTCCAATGCTGTTGAAATATCCCTCCACAGTCTTTTTCTGTCTCAGCCACGATCCTTCTCCGTCGACTCTCTCCACCGTCACCACTGTAGTTCCCCACTGTCTCTCTTCCCCTCTTTCGCTGAAAGTCGCTCAGTCTCTCTCCGTCTCGTCCACCACGCTTCCCCCACTCCTTTTCTTTTTACCGCTGCGAGACTCTCCCTTGGCTATCTCTCTCTCTGTCTCCACCGTCGCTTCCACTGTAAATCCCCAGCGTCTCTTTCCGTCACAGCCGCCGAGATTCCTCGCTTTCCTCTCCTTCAATGCCAATCTCTCTCACCACTTTCTCAGTTCTTTCTACTTGGTGGAATCACAGTCTTAATAAAATCACAATCTTTTGGCACTCAGTGTATTCAACTTTTTTAGGCGTTTTACAGCTCAGCGAGCTCCAGCGTTACCGCGAGCTCAACTGGATTTCTTCAGTCCCCGCTGTCCTCAAACCGCCGCCATTACTGTTCTTTCGTACTGCGATCCATCCACCCCAGCTCTGGTCCTATTCATTTAGCTCATCTGACTCGCTTAGTCCTCTTCTTTTATTTAATTTGCAAAGCCAAATCGCTCCCTTCCCTTCTTCAATCTCCACCAATCTCTCCCACTATACAGCTTTACTATGGACTGAGAGACTACACTGCCAGCGTCTCTGTCTTTATTCCAAACTGTCTTTTTACCTTCGTCTCTCAGCCCCAAGAAAGTTTTCCCCACTCACCACAGTCAAACGTTTAGGACAGGCTCTCTCCGTTGAGAAACAAGTTGAGATGCCGGTGATAACTGCTCTTCTTGGAAAACTATTCGGTGTTCTTTAAAAGTTAAAAAGTCTCTGGCGTTATTTAGCTGCCTGAGAGGGCAGATGCCCAGGCGGGCGGGAAACTCTTCGACCCTCACTTTCGGGCTCCGAGGACATCAGCCTCCAGCCCGTAAAGGAAATTGGGTCCCCGCCGAGTACCTCTGGTCCCCCTTTACCGGGGGGGGGGCACTTTCCCGGGTATATTTTCTCCGGAGTACCCACCTGGGATGACGGAGACAACGAGCGCTTGTCGTTGTCGCCGCCGCTCACGACGCCATCGAGACCATAAATGCCCTGCATATTAAACAGACAAGACACAGTTCCAAAATCTAGTAACATGCAAGCAAGGAGTGATTTGACCAGTTCTCTCCACTCAGGCAGCAAAAAGTACTTTCTTTCAGGATCAATTACTACACAGACAACCCATGCTGATCTTCAATTACTGGGTCTAAATCAGCTCAAAAGGGATATAAACAGGAGAGCTATTTGGATAACCAAAGCAGCTGGCACAAAGTACTGGCTCAATGAAGACTGAAATTTCAGCCCAGAGCTGAGATTTCCAGTGAATCATGCTCATGTTGAGGGATGTGCTAAAAGTCTGAGATTCGGATCTCCTACTAGTAATTTCTAGCCACCAGTGGTGATCAAGCGTCATATTCACTGCATGCCTTGGGTACCTCAATATCCAATCTTTGAGAAAAGTAAGGATACAGGATTTCAGTTGCCTCTGGCACATGCAATTTTTATACCAGGGCTGTGTCAATGTTCAAGGAAAATGTTTCAAAACAAAAAAGAAGTCCTAGGTAATACACATCTAGTAGAGGAAATTCAGTCAGCTTTAAGATAGCTTGATCTTCCCAGCTATCCAATATACTACTATTTATAATATAAAATCTGTAGGCTATAATATAGGAGGTACGGGCTCAAATTAAACACCCTGAGTAATTCTTGGCTGCTTTTAAAGCCATTTCACTTTTCCAGCTGCCTTTGGATACCATAACAAATGATCATTTTTTAGTTTTTTTCCACCTCCCTGGCAGCTCAGTTTGTACACAGAGCTTTCATTAGGTAACATCACCTTTCTGCTCCTCGTTGATATGCAGTAGCACCAACCTGTCATTATTTCCAGCATTGCTGAGCAGGGCATTGTTTGCTCAGAGATGTACCCTTTCCATCCTTTCCCCTTTCTTGCAATACTGTGAGGGTATCAACAGAAAATCTTGTCACTTTTATATAAATTTTATATCAGTTTTTCATTTGTATCCCTCTCTTGCTCCAACTCCAAGTCTTCATTTTGAAGAACATGTTTACATACCATGGTGTTCTGCCTGGCTCCAGGCAGTTTTGTGTTTTGTTTCCAAAGTTGCCACCCAAAATTGTTTGTCAAAATCTTGTATAGCATTTGGTTACTTCCATCATTTTTTTTTAATTATAAGTGTCAGCAGTAGTTAGTTATATCCCTTCGTATTGTATTGTTACCTTTATACCCTGCCTTTATCCTAAAGCCACTGAAGATGACTTACCAGGAAAGAAAAAAAAGGAAAGACATACATGACACACAGAGATAAAACACGCATAGATAAAAACACACAAAATATTCCGTTACAGGGTATTAAACTGTCTGTAGAATTAAATCCATTTACAACATATCCCATTAATACCAAATAATAAATATAAAACAGTTATAAAAGATTTTTTTTCTGTTTCTTTCTTTCTTTTCTCCACTTTTTTTTTTTTTTTACCCAAAACATTGTGGTCTAAAAAAGTCTTCTTCTGCTAATGAAAGGACAGATTCTTCCTCAGGATGGCTGTTCCAGAGCTTGGGAGTAACCAACTAGGAGGTTCTCCCTGCCCTTTATCATCTCCCCTCAGACTGAGCAAGGATACCCAGAGAATGGCCACATCATGAAATCATATCTTAATATAATGGTATCTTGTTTATAGACCAAAGATGTTGGGTCTTCTGGATGATTTCAACCACTTAGATCTCACCACGGGCCAACTCACCATGCTTATTAAAATATGGTGGTCCAGCAACATCTGGAACAATTTAGAAAAGCACTTCCACTTTCAACCAGTGGCATTTTTGCACTAAAACAAAGTCCATGATGCCTATAAAAGAGGAAAGGTAGCAATGACCCCATGGGTTAGAAAATAACCAAAGAAGTTGCTCATCCCTGATCTATAGGATAAAAGGCATTTCTCAAAGCAATATGATACTATGCCTGATTTCGCATTTGAAAAAGAAAACTAGAAGTGAATAGCCATTGCTTAATGCCATGGTTATTACTCAGTAGCTTTACTCCAAAGCTGGTCCTACCATTGGGCATGGTGAGGCAAGCACCTCAGGTAGCAACTGTCATCTGACATTTTTTCTGATATTGCAACAATATTGTATATATTATTTTACATGAAGTCCTGGCATTATGAAAGGGTGCTTCATCAGGGAAATCATTATATGATAGTTCAGTTGTTTTAAGCTCATAGTCATTCCAGTTGCCATGTATTAAACAATTGGGATAAAGAATTACAGACTCAGTTGTGCAAAATCAGACTTTCCTTCCTAAACTAAGAATATGAGATTGGTTGTTGCTGCTCCTTAAGTTCCACTGCTGCATAACATACACATTCCAAGAAACTAATATTCCAATTAAATTATATAAGACTTGATCAATCACAAATAGTTAGCATAATAATCATAGTAAAATTGAGGGGGTGGAGGAAAGACAAGTTGTGTGGAGCTTTAGAACTAGCGAGGAAAAAGCATTAGATCAGGACAAGGGATACAGCAAGTTATTCACCAGAGAGGGGTGAGATAAGAGGATAAAGCAGGGCTTTCCAATCGGTGTGCCATGACACGTTAGTGTATCTCCTGAAGTATGTAGGTGTGTCACCTACAATCATGGAAATGTATGTTATCATATATTTTAAAAAATATATGACAGGTTTTCATGAGATATCTTGTGTCCCCATATATTTTGATATTACAATTTATGTATGTGTCTGTATCTCTTACAAGGGGTTAGTTTAACCTCCGGTTTGCTAGTAAAACTGAATTACTGTGTCACAAAATGATGCATGTCTAAAAAGTGTGTCACCAACATGAAAGTCTGAAAAGCTCTGGGATAAAGGCTCAGTGAAGCATCTGAATTAAGAAGGACAGTGAAGTTTTGGGAAAGAATGGGGTCTATTTCAGGAAAGAAGGGAGGGAGACAGACCAAGAAGCCAATCTTTGGCTCAAGATAGCAAGCAGCAAAACAAGGAGTGTTCCTAACCAGCATGCACACAATCGTACAAAAACATGCTTACCTCCAAACCTGAAGATCAATCTAGGCAGGACAGGCATAGAAAGGAGAACAGCATCAGTGCAGAATCTTATAGTTTTGCTCCACCTAGTTCCAGTTATCCAAGGAGGGGTTTGTTGTTGTTTTTTAAATCCTTCTCATCTCCTTTGGCATCTGGGTGTAAGCAACTTACAAGTTTCATTCAGGTGGTTCTGGTTCCTAGGTGCTCACTTGAATTCAAAGTAGATGTTTTGTAGTCCTCATACCCTCTCTCCAAGTCCTTCAGACAGCTTTTTCAAAGCTAGAGTAAAGTTTGTATCAAGGGTTTCTCTGTTTACTCCTTATCTTTTCAAATGTTCATCTTTCTTCTTCTTCTGGTCAGACAGTTCTCCCTCTTTCTCCAGGCCCCCAGGACATGCATTTATTCTTTGTCACATACATATAAACACATTCCCTCACATCTTTGTACACCTACCTTATAAGACCCAAATTCATATGTGGTCTTGAGGTTGTTTACCAAGAGTAATAACAGCCTCTCTTAGCTGCTTTGTTTGAGGGTTCAATATTGCCATAAAATACATATAAATTATGTTTACTCAAAATGTGAAATTACAAATCTTATATTCCAGTGTTACACTTGTTTGTTGTTATGCACCTTCAAGTCAACTCTGACTTGGGGCAGAGAGTTTACTTAGCAAGTTTGATATAGGAGGCTTGTTATTACCTTACTTTAAAGGTGAGAGAGGTTGACTTGTTCAAAGTCACCCAGTGAATTTCCATGAATGAACAGGGATTTGAATTCTGGTCTCCCAGAGTCTTTGTCCAACACCTCAGTTACTACATCTGACTCTTGTTACACTTGTTCATGAGTAATGTGCTCATTTATTATGCATCTAATAAAATCCATGTCATAGTATTTCCAGTTTCTATGCAAAAAAGACAAACAAATAGGTCCTAAAGCAACTCTCACTACATGCCAAATGAGACTATCATACTTTAGACATATCTTAACTCATTGCAAAAGATAATAATACTGGGAAAAGTGAAGGCACTAGGAAAAGAGGAAGACTACATTTAGGGATGAGAAGAATCCAGAATTTTCCAAATCCAGATCCGAATCCCTGGAAGGTTCTGGGAATCCATGAATCTCACGAATCTCTCAAATCCTTTTTTTAAAAAGCAAGGGGAAAAAAGCACCTCTATTGAAGAGTGTTTTTGAAGCAGAATTTGACATATTTGTTTAATGAAAAATAAATAAATAATAGTTTTCACTTTCAGAAGAACTTTCAAGATCCTCGGATCACCCCACCCCTGTGGGAGAAGAGTGGCAACATGGGATTGCACTCCCCACAAGCTTCTCACGCCCTCCTCACCAGTCAGGCTGGCGGCAGGTGGGAAAAGAGCAGGGAGCATGCACCCTGCAAACTTCTGCCACCTGCCCAGGACAGGATCTGGTGGGGGGGTAAAGAGCAGGGAGCATGGGATCGCACTCCCCACAAGCTTCTGCCGCCCACCTGGGGCAAGTGGGAAAAGAGTGGGGAGAAAGGGATTGCACTCCCTGAAAGTTTCTCACGCCCACCTGGGGCAGGATCCAGCTGGCAGTGGGTGGGGAAAAAGCAGACAGCATGTGATTGCTCTCCCCGTAAGCTTCTCACACATCCCTCACAGGGTCAGGCCAGCAGTGGGTGGGAAAAGAGGAGGGCAGGATCATGTTCCCCACAAGTTTCTGCCATTCACCTGGGACAGGATCAGGCTGGGGGTGGGCAGGTAAAGAGCAGGGAGCATGGGATCACACTCCTGCAAGCTTCTGCCATTCGCCCGGGGCAGGATCGGACAGAAGTGGGTGGGAAAAGAGCAGGGAGCAAGGGATCACACTTCCTGCTATTTCTCATGTCCACCTGGGGCAGGATCCGGCTGGCAGCGGGTGGGAGAAGAGCAGAGAGCACGAGATTGCACTCCCTGCAAGCTTCTCATGCCTGCCACTGGCAGGATTCAAAAGATTTGATTCGCCTATTTTGTTGAATCCTTGCCCAGGACTGAAGGATTCAGTTGGCCCATCTCTAACTACATTACAGATAGATTGATTCAATAAAAGAAGCTACAACACTGAGTTTGTAAGACATGAACAGGGCTTTTGATGACTGGAAGTTTCTTATTTCTAGAGTCACTACAAGTCAGTGCTGACTTTATGGCAAACAACAGCAACAACAATCTAACAAAAATGATAAAACCAAAGAACAATAATTAAAAAAAAAATATGGCTTTGCTGAGACTGGGATGTTGATGATGAAATGTGACTGCTTGTGAGAAGTCAGTACTGTTGCACCAATTAGCTCAAATCTTGGTCACCTACATATACAGGACTGTAATTGTATCCATGGTAGCCTATTATTTATTCATTTAGTTAGTCAGTTAACTAATTTATGTCCCACCTCTTTCCTATCACAGGATTCAAGGCACTCTACAACATTTGAAAACATAGTACAACTAAAAAAACCCTACTAAAATAAAAGTTAAAACATGATCAAACCAAAGTTATATTTTTTAAAAAAATTAAAAATCAGACTATCAGAACTTCCTGACAGTCAGAGCTGTTCGGCAGTGGAATATGCTGCCTCGGACTGTAGTGGAGTCTCCTTCTTTGGAGGATTTTAAGCTGAGGTTGGATGACCATCAGTTTGGAATACTTTGATGGGTGTTCCTGCATAGCAGGAGGGTGGAGTGGATGACCCCTGTGGTCTCTTCCAACTCTATGATTCTACGATTCTATCACAAGTTGAAAACAGGTTTAAAAACATATTTTAAATGTAGCAGAATAGGAACACTATAAGAAGTTCCAGCTCCCACAAAATTTTCAAAAGCAAATGCCTACTTAAATAAAAAGGGTCCTTGCCTCTCATTGGAAAGACAAAAACACAAGGCACTGTAGGTCAGTGTGAAAATCATGCAGATATTTTAACTGGACACCACTTTAAGGGAAGTCTGAAAGTCAAAGGAAAGGCCATGCCAAATTGTGATCCATGACATGCTCATTTTCTGCAGTTCCTCGCCCAACTACAGCCTTCGTTAGTACATACCAAGAAAAAACTGTAGCCCTGGGTTGAACATCCCACAATTTATACAACAGCCCTTTTTGCATAAACCAAGCTGTGTAACTCATTAGCCCTTTCCGCACCTTACCTTTTTTCAGCGCTGGGGTGCGGGGATCATGTGAGCACCCTCCAGCAAGAGGCTATCATGTCCCTGCTGCTTCAGCTCTGCACAAGCTGCCTGCTCCCAAGCAGGTAGCATGAGAGTTCCACTTCTTCCTTCCACAGCACAGCCTGGGAGTTTCCCAGACTGCGCTGGGGCAGGAAGCATGACCGCCATGGCTCCAGAGGCTCCACATACACAGCAAGTGCATGTGGGGCCCTGGAGCAACCATTTTCGGCTCAAAATCGAAAATGAAAAAGTGCACGAGCAGCACCTGCCAGGCCCTGGAGCGCCGCATGATTGTCAGTGTGTCATGCAGATCGCTCCTCACAATCATGCAACACTCGAGGGGCCCTTTTGCATGGCAAATATCTTGTGAAAAGGGCCGGTGAAAAGTTCCAAATTGAAGACCTGGGCCCCATCAAACAGTACCTGGGTATTGAGGTACAGAGAACAGAGAATGGATTTCTGCTTAGCCAGAAGCAGAAAATATTGCAACTGCTGCAAAAGTTCAACATGCTTGATTGCAAAGGTGTGCAAACCTTTGCAATCAAGCATGCAATCAAGCATGAGTGCATCATGCTGATCGTGCCTCACAATCTCACAATGTTCCAGGTGCCTTTTTGCATGGCAAATGCCGTGCGAAGAGGCCCATTGGCTCTGCAAGCACCAAGTCCGGTTGTTCTTGTTTGCCTTAAGTCAAGTTCAGACTTATGACGACCCTAAGATAAACCTATCACAGGGATTTCTGGGGTTGAGAGTGTATGACACACCTGAGGTCATTCAGTAGGGTTCCATGGCCAAGCTGGCTCTCAACAAAGTCTACATGTATAGGTATAGCAGTAGATTTTCTTCATATGATTGGGATCCCTCCTTGTACAGATGACATGCAGAGTCTGTGTTCAGAGCATGGAATCTCTGCTTATAAGAATGGAAATAAAGGTTTGTATCTAAGTCCCACATGAAGATTAATACCCAGACTAGACAGAATTAATACATGGATTTGTTGTTAGCTGACTTATGCAGAACAAAAACAGGCCAAGAATAAAATCTCATTGGTTACTCACAGCCTTTGGTTGTGATACTAGTCTAGACTTAGAGGAATGTAATGCAATGGATCATTTAGTGCTGTTCTCCAGTATCTCTTTTTATGTTTACAGATGCAGTGTAACATGGAGATAAGTTTATTCTAGTCACAGTCTGCTCTTTCAGAGAAGGCGCAATTTGTTAAAATGTCATGTTCAAGGAAAAGGTGGAGCCACTGCTTGCATTGCACAGTGGAATGAGTGTTCTCTCTCTTTCCTTTTGAATGTGCAGATTTATGAACTGCATGCACTATTCCTTAGGAGATTCTTGACCTCTTGTAGGCTGCACATTTGTTTCTCTTCAAAGAAAAACACTGAAGGATTATTAAAGGAGGTTCATTGTGTTCATGTATTATGAATTAGCTCTTATGGTTTCAACCAGTGTGCCTCAGCAATATTTGAACGGACATCAATGTGTAGAATTGTTTGCTTATTTTATTTTTATATTCTGCTGAGCAAGGACAGCTCGGGTTGCAAAATAATATGAAACTAGGATAAGAGAACCTATCACAAAGTCAATTGAAGGGAGCAAAGGAGGGAGGGAAGTCTGCATATATTTACATCCCTAAATTCAATGTTTTTGTGCAACACTATCAAACATTAGGTCAACTTCCTTCTGGCTGTACTCTCTTCCTTGTATAATCATCCATCTGATTTCATTATGAATTTCTGTATCAGATTTGAGAGCCAATGTGGTATAATGGTTGAATGTTGAACTATGACTCTGAAGACCAGAGTTTGAACACCTACTTGGCCATGAAAACTCACTGGGTGACTTTGGGCAAGTCACATTTTCTTACTCTCAGAGGAAGGTAGTGGCAAACCCCCTCTGAACAAATCTTGCCATGATAGGTTTGCCTTCAGGTCTCCATGAATCAGAAATGAACCGAAGGTATACAACAACAAAAACAGCACACCAGATTTGCTCTGAGCTGTGTGTGATAGAAAACATAGTGAAAATGATGATAAAGGTGTGGGTCAGTATGGGTGTGGTGTAAAATCAGATCCCAGAAGGATTATTTTTTAATTTACAAGTCTCTCTCTCTCACACGTGTGCGTGCACGCACTCACACACGCACACACAGATCCCCAGGCACTGGGGATTCTGGAAGTAATAGTCCAAAAAAGTAAGACCATTTCCACACTAGGCTGTTATAGCGCAATGATTCCACTTTCAACCTCCTATGGAATCCTGGAGTTTGCAGTTTAGAGAGGGGCCAGCTGGTGTAAGATTGCCATCCTGTAAAGCATATATATATATATATATATATATATATATAAAATTTTTGGTATATAATGGGTAACATTCAGCTATCCGTTCAAAAGACTTCATTATGTTTGAAATGATGTGCCTGCGTTCCCCACCTATGCATGCACACACACACAGAGACACCTATATGAGCCAAATTGTAGCTGAGTCACTTGTCTCCTGGAAAGTGAGCCAGAAAGGCAAGCAAAATGAACAGGCAACATCAAAACCCGCTGGGCTTTGTCATCTACAACTCAGTGTGACCTGGATCTCTGAGGGCTTCAAAGGGAGAAAGAAAAAAGCACACAGGTGGGAAGCATAATTTTGCTGTGACTGCTGAACAGAAAATATTTCATCCATACATGAAGTCACAGTGATTTTTTCCCCTTTAATACAATAATCTTAGCAAGCCCCAAGAGCACCCCAGGACAGCCTTTAAATATTTTACTCTAGCACATTTTGTTGCAGAGGAAACATATTTTGTATCCAGTTTGCAAGGATTTCTATTGAAAAAAATCTTTGGTGGTCCTTCCTTCTAGTTCCCTCTCTCTATTCATCTGTGATTTGTGAATAGGGACAAATTTGTTGTTGTTCATTGCTTTCAAGTTCATCTTCAATTTATGATGACCCTATAAATAAAAGGCCTCTATAATACCTGGTCATCAACTGCTCTGTTCAGACCTTGCAAACTCAAGAACCTGGCTTCTTTGATTGATGCTATCCATCTGCAGGTCTTCCTCTTCTCCTACTACCTTATGCTTTAACAAGCATTATTGCTTTTTCTAATGAGTCATGTCTTCTCATGGTACGTCCAAAGTACAACAGCCTCAGTTTAGTCTCTGCTTTTTGAGAAAGTGCCAGCTTCATTTCCTTGTGGATCCATTTATTTGTCTTTTTAGCAGTCTGCGGTATCTGCAGAACTCTTCCCTGGCACCACATTTCAAATAAGTTGACTCTCTTCTTATCAGTTTTCTTTACTGTCTAGCTTTCACAACTATTTGTAGAAACAGGAAATACAATGGCATGGATAAATATATAGTACCCTTTGTAAACATCCATGTGAAAAATGGGTATACTCAATATTCCCTACCTACAGAATATAGTAGTGGTTGTAAATTTCCCATTCCTGTGAAATTGCTGTCTCCAGTTTGTACTATGCAACAGTGAAGTCAAGTAACAATACCAAAGAACATGCTGGATGGGCTAGTATTTGGCATGTGTTGTAACAGAAGGATCATCCAGCAACCATAAGAGAAGAAAGAGTGCTATGTTGGATCATACCAAAAACCAATCTAATCCAGAATTTTCTTTCCACACCAGCCAATCAGATGCCTATGCAAAGAATACATGGAAGACATGGCATACAACCACTCAGTTGTGCTCCCAAGCAAGTGGTGTACAGAGCCCATATAATCTCTGATACTGGAGGTAATACATTCCAAGAATGACAATTATCCATTGACAGCCTTGCCCTGAACTTTCTGTGAAAGCCAAGATGACTGAACTGAGACTGTTGTGCATTGGATATATCATGAAAATGCATAACTATCTAGGAAAGATAGTGATGCTTGGCAAGGTAAAAAGCAGTAGGAAACGAGGAAGACTCCATTACAGATGGATAAACTCAATAAAGGAAACCACAGCTCTGAGTCTGAAAGACCTGAGCAGGGCTGTTGATCACGGGTTACTCGGAGTCTGTCATTCCTAGGGTCACCATAAGTCGAAGTCAGCTTGATAGCAGTTAAAAACAACCTTATCTTCCATTTATTTTTCAAATCCCTCTTTAAAGCCATACAAACTGAAGGTCATCACTACATGTTATAGTGATAAATTCTGCCACTTATGAGCTATCTGAAGAGGTTTTCCTTTTGCATAACCTGAATATCTTGCTGTTCAACTTCAATACTTTTTAAGATGATGTTCCCCA
This sequence comes from Ctenosaura bakeri, assembly GCA_948474755.1. Classification (NCBI taxonomy): domain Eukaryota; kingdom Metazoa; phylum Chordata; class Lepidosauria; order Squamata; family Iguanidae; genus Ctenosaura; species Ctenosaura bakeri. The sequence goes on from CAOLHI010001543.1 coordinate 141,340, forward strand.
CTTCTGAACAAAGCCTTTTCAGATTCCCAGACATGAGAGCCTGATTTCCCGCTCTGTCTGTGCACAATCTGGTTTCCATTCTCCCTATGATTAAACCTTGACTTTCTTCTTCCTACAACATATGGTAATTATGTGGTGTCTAATTTGCAAATTCCATTACTTGGTGAGCTATGGCTCTTTCAAGGATAGCATAGAACATATTCATTTTCACGGTTAAGAATGAGAGAAAGATAGTCTCTCTTAGCTTCTATGGTTAAAATTTCTTGCTTTCTATCATTAAGGCCCTTTCCTCAGGATGTTGTCATCCCACACTGGAGATGAGAGAAGGACGGGCACAGACGATGGTTCTGCAAGACACCATCCAGGTCCCATCCTTCTCCTGTTCCCAAGTGGTGAAATTGCATCACAAATCATTGATGGGTTTTCACTATCAATGACCGGCATTTGCGCAGTCCTCCCACTGTCTGCACTTACTTGATGTGCGGAGGTCCTAGAAGTGCAATGGCTTCACTTCCTGCCCCAGTGCAGCCTGGAACAGTACTCAGATGCACTGAGAAAGGAAAAGGTGGCACCATTGCACTTCCTCTGTTTGCAGAGGCAGCCAGTGCAGAGAGGAGCATTCCTGTCACACACCCCTCCCAGCAGAAACAATGCCAGAACCTGCACCAGATGTCTCCAGAACAAGGTAAGCTGAAGAAAGGACCTAAAATTTCGAGCAGCCAAGGAAACAAAGGAGGAAGAAGGCTTACATATAGCCTTCCTTCATGATCTGAGTACAAAGTTTTCAGAAAGCTACAACTTTCTCATCTATTTTGTGAGATCCATTGTGGCTGATATACTGGTCAGATAACTAGTGTGATCTTATGTTTTGAGTGTTGAATTAGAATCTGGAAGGTTCATGTACCCCCAGAGTCATGAGACTCACAGGTAACCATTTGTCATTTACTCTCTCTCTATCTGACCTTCCATATAGAGTTTCTGTTAAAACACAAGAGGAAAGAGAAATATTATCTATGTTGCCTTGAGCATATTACAGCGAAGGTGGGATGTTAATGTACTTAATTATAAATAAGTGGTGCACTGGAGTCTAGAATCCTGAGTGCTAGTGCTGCCAAAGTTAGGAGATAATAGATTTGGAACTTGAATCAGCCCAACTCATAATGCCTATGTATGCATTCCAAAAGAAGCCCCTCAAGCTTCAGAATTTTTCTTGTTCTTGGGCTGCAAAACAATTGTTTTTGGATGATCTTGTACCTGCATTCATCAGGTTAGGCATTCAGAGCTCACAACTGCCAGCAGTACTTGTTCAGAAGTTGATTAATCCTTTACTCTCTATTAAATAATCATCGATTGCTGGCATTGACTAGAACATCTTAAACAATATTTTGGCTCCTGACCAGCCCAATGGTCTGGGAATGTCCAGTGTTTTTGTTTTGGTTTTGGTTTTCAAAGAAAGGAACAATGATCAGGCATGCACCAAATGAATGTTGCTATTAAAATAACAATGGACCCTCCCATACAAACAACCCCTAATGAATGAAACAAAAGAAAAAAATCAATATTTGAGTTGACTGTATTGCATACTGACAAAGTCATATATGCGCATGAGACCAACAAGAACTTTGAAATACATTTCTCAAGTAGCAGTGTAAGAATATACATACCTACAGTTTGAAAAGGAAAAACATGCATATCTTTTGGAAATAATTGTGTACCAGCAAGGAGAATTTGAAATAATAGTTCAGTTTTCTTTTCTAGGACTTTCTAATGAAGTTCTGAATCAGCTGCTAAGCCAAAGTTGCAGAGCCAGTTCTGAAACAAGTGTAGGAGAATTCACCCCTGAGTAATCCTGAATTCTAATTTCATCTCAGCTGTATTACAGATATTTGCTAAGCTGGCCTCATTTTTGAAAACACATGCTTCCCTGGCACCAAGAGCATTTCATCTCTTAGGCCATTTCTGCACAGGGCGAGGAAATCGCCCTGTGCCGGTACTTACCGGACTTCTTGGCTCCACGCTTGAGTCCAGGCTGGTCCAGAGCAGTGCGTGGCCACTGCTCCACACTGCTCTGGGGACTAAAATGGCAGCTTCCGGTTGGTCGAGGCTCTCCACCAACCGCTGAAGCTCACCAGCCTAAAGCCCACCCCCAGCAGATCGCAGGCTTGCACTGGTGCGAGCCTGCAAATCTGCACTGGAGCACGAGCACAGAGTGGTGCACTTCATGCTTTTGAAAGACCTGTTTCAAGCGGTCTTTCAAAAGCACGCTGGACGACCACTTTGGGTCATTCCAGAGTGGGCTGAGGTACGGAACTACACTAAGTAGATCTGACCCAGTCTGCTCCCAGGTGCAGACGTCCTCCCTGGAGGACGCTTTGCACCGTTTCTTTAAACCCGTGCAGAAATGGCCTTGGCTTGTCAATGAACTAGAACCAGTAATCCATTCTGCATGACATAATAAGTTGCCCCTTCTCTATTTTGGCCATAGTTGCTGTATCCATACAAATTCCAATGAATCTAAGGATGCTTCATAGGTGGCCCTCAGTATGTAACTTGCTACTCCATTTATCTCCTCAGTTCTTTCCTGTTTGCAATATGTAAATAAATAAATATCCAGATGAAAGACCTTATGTTTCTCCTGTTGAGACACACCAAAGAAGGTTTGATTTTCCACCTTACATAATGACTGTACAAGATGGATGACCATGAAACCCACTCTAACAACAATTCTGAATTTCTGGGACTTGGATCTAACTTCTTATCTGTAAAGATCTTCTTTTCATATTGCATTGCCCATAACCAGCATTCCTGAATGTGGATTACATCTTTAGAACTGAGAGAAACTTATAAGGTATCTCCCAAATTCTCCTTCTCTTCCACTCAGAGGTAGTGTTTCGATTCCCCAGCTACTAAATGCAGTTATATTATCCAGAACTTCAGTTCTTTTAAAAGCTGAGTGAATCTTAAACAGTGGACATCAACCATCTTCCTTAACACAAAGATTCTCCCAGCTTCATCAAGCAACAGTTTATCAAGAAAAAGAAAACTTATTTGGCACAAGGTTGGCGCTGTAAGTTATATTTCAGAGTAATTAGCTACAGATGTGAACCTGGGAGCTTCACTTGTGCACCTGGAATTAAAGAAGCAGCTTTTGCACTTGTCAAGTGGAGCTGTTTATTCTCTTTCACAAGGTACACAATGGCAACTGGATAGCTTCTTGCACTCTCACAATCAATCAGTGATTGAGGGGAAGGAGGTATGCCTGGAAGTCTTAAATGTTGTTCTTCACCAAGGGGAGAAGAAGTTATTGCCCACTGACATAGCTACACTGGCAGAAAACTCAGACAACATGACTATTGGATTACAGCCATAGCATGATAGTTTTAGAAACAAATTTTAACTGAATGCAAGCTAGAGATGATAGAATTGAACCTCTTAATATCTTAAAAGTTCAGTAGTTTAATGCTGGAATGTCTATTTGGAGTTTCTTTGGCCTTTTTCTTTTTAGAGGTTTTTAAAAAGCATGGAGTGCTCGACTTCGTGTCGCTCCATCGCTGCACTCTGGTGAAAATTTGCAGGCGCACACAAGTGCATGCCTGCAGATTTGCCGGGGATGGGCTTTCGGCTGACGAGCTTCTCCGGTTGGTGGAGAGCCTCCCCCAACCAGAAGCTGCCATTTTAGGCGCTGGAGCAGTGCGGAGCGACCAGCTCACACTGCTCCTTGTTCCACCGGACTCGCCTGGACCCACCAAATAGCCAGTGAGTAGCGGTGGGGAGGATTTCCCTTGCGTGCGGAAAGGGCCTTTGTTGAACAACAGTTCTTTTAAGTTATGAAGTGTTCTAAGAGGTTGACATGTCCCTCCTCCAGTTTTTGAATATTCCCCTTTTTGGTTGCCCTGTTGGAGGAGTCCGTATCAGGAGATGAAATCCAAGATAGGAGGTGCCAAGTGGTAAAATGAGAATTGAGGTCTGAGCCAGAAGTGTCAGCTGACAGCTCCATAGAATCTCTGCACTAATTCAGCCACATCAAAAGCAATTGTCTGTGGGAACAGCACACTATACTAGATAATACAAAAACTCAGCGCTTGGTGAGTTTCAGTGCATGCCTTCCTCTATGTGATTTCCATTTCTCAGTGTTCATAAAGCTTTTCAGATATCCTGGATGTTCAGTCCTGGCATGTTTACTAGATGCTACCTTCCCCTTCTTCTCTGCCTGAAATACGTACAACCTGTTAAGAAACTATTCTGGTGGAATTATCACCAGCAAGAAATCCTGCCACTCTGTTACTCCAACTAATCCCACTCATGTTAAATCTCTGTGTATTGAACCAGACCTGTCCCTAATTCTCTCAGCACAATCCTCTTGTAAATGTTCTTTGTGAAAAAGACTCCATTGGCAAGCCATGGCACTTAACGATTGTAAAACAGGACAGATGTCACATTTGTGTCCATTCATTAGTTTGCCTAGAGATCCACCTGTTTGTCCTATGCAGACTGTAAAAGAGCATTTCTGGCAGATGATGGCTAATATCGCACTGGAAGATGAGGAGATGAATGAAACTGAGGTTATTGGTGACAACATTAGGCCCTATAATTGTACTACCGGAGTAGACATGGGGACAGAGCTCACATTTCAGTCTACTGAGGGCCATATCTCTATTTTCAAGTTGTTGTCACTACAAAGTAGCTGTTCTAGGTTTGGAAAGTATCTGTAAGCAAGTGCAGAGCTAACCCTGAAGGCCTATGATAGGCATATGTCATAGTCATAGAGATGGAAAGTAGATCCTCAGTGATAAACTTTTACACTAATGGTGAGTCTAGGTCTCTCTCTAGTAGATTATTCCTGGAAATTCATCTAACCTTATTAATGTTTTATTTTCAGACATGTCTGAGCGAATGCAATTTTTTTGTTAAAGTCAGCCATAGACAAGGGATTTAGTGGTGTGTCCTGGCTAGAACGCTGGCACATATATGTACAGCAGTTTGGAGAAAAAGAGAAGTAAATGTCAAGAAGAAACATGAGGAAAGTCTGACCTTCATAAAATGAGATTCCAGCTTTAAAAAAATCAATCACTAAAACTTGTCTCATAAATTTTCCTAGCCAGTTATCTCATCAGAGCATGAGATATGGGTGTCAAAGCAAGAGGGTAAGTGTCAGACACGGCCAGGAGAAAGGTTAAATAACTTTAGGTAGATATTGGCCAGAATCTTGTATGGGATTTATGTAAACATAAGCACTGTAGTTATGGTGCTACACAGTGAATCTGGCCCAACTCCCCTGTTCCACAGTGTCCACTTAGCAGACAATAGTTGATGGCATCAGTGGTGGTCTTGGTTCCTTGGTCACTCATGAAGCAGCTGACTGCCATGTCCTCTCCTTCCCACGAGTGAGTGATAGCTGCTGTGACAGGTAGAAGGAGGTCCCTGTTGCAATTTCCCCTTGCACCAGAGATTGCTTATGCAAGAGCAATCAACAAGCTATGTAGAGATAGTGAATATGTAACAGTCACAAGGGCAAACTTCTAAGTTATGCATTCATAACTGTCACAGAGGATTCTAGCCAGCCCATAACAAATATAATAATAATAGGTGTAGACAAATCTTCTCAATAATCCTTCTCAGTAATCCTTACAATTGGGTGGAAACTCTTGGCCCTCCAGATATTTTATACTTTTAACTCTGAGAAGTGTTACCTGATGATAAAGCCAGCATGCCTGATGATAAAGAATTATGGAAGTTGCGATCCAAAACATCTGGAGGGCAAAGATTTCTCACACTTCCTACATTACAATAATCCTGCAAATTTGGTTAGTTTTCTGAGTGGGTCTGAGAAATGGGCTTGCCTAAAGCCTTGCAAAGAATTTGTGATAAAAGTAAAGACTGGAATGGAGAACTGAGTGAGCTAGTTTACAGCTCCAGTCTTCCAGTGACTAAATTATGTTAGGTCTCAAAAGTGATATTTACCTTACAAAGAATGTTCAGGATGATATAGATCCCAGTATTTCGTTTAGACAAGCAGTAGCATAACTGCCAGTTAAAAAGCTGACAATTCTAGTTGCATACTCCTTCAAAATCCTTAAATATCAGTATTTTATACTCTAAAAATCTCTTTGAATATGTTCACAACAACAGTTCTTCTGTTTGTGTTCCCACTTTGTTCTGGGGTGGCTGTGTGCACAGATATAACATAGCTAGCTATTCCTAGAAGATAGCCTTCCCTCCTTCTTCCCTACACTTTCAATTATTAAAATAACTGCCATACATTCATCTCACTAAATAATGCATTGCTTGTCAGTCAAAGTTCACGAAAGGTATTATCTTAATGCAGTTTGTGCATTAAACATGAATATAATCCATTAAAGGATCTGTGTATTACTTGCTGCTCATGTGTGGGTACCATTAATTCTGTTAGAGATTTTATCTCTCTCTCTCTCACACACACACACACACACACCACCATTCTTGGGCAAATTGTTTAACCTCTTGTCACTTACATTTTGCTATCTATGGGGGGAAAAGATTCCATCTTGTTATTATACTTTAAAATGTGAAGAAAGTTATGAAGTAATAATGCATAATGCTTTGCTTATTAAAACTACACCCCTAGTGTATGCCTTCAGAAGAAACTGAAAATATATGGTGCAGCTAACAGAATACAGGCAAGTTGAACTTACCTGGATCCTGTTGGTGACTTAAAATGGCATAAGTTAATTTTTGGTCACTAGAGATCATGCAATGCTCAAATTTTTTCCCATCTGCCATTTAGCTGCAGGAGACTCACTCCACTGCCATTTAGTAGGTCATGGAGAGCAGGAAGCATCACAGATGTGTCTGCCTAATTTCTTTGAACAAGACACAGAACAATGATGACATAATCATTGCAGGTATGGATATACTTATCCTCCACCATTTTTTGTACTTGACAAGCTGTTAGAGTACTGTATTCAGAGAGGCCCGTGTTCTGGGCAATGTGCATTTCCCAGAGTGTCTGACAAACAATTATTTGATATAAGGAAATTATTTTTCCCATGGCACTCTGCATACTCTTCTGTCAACTGTTATGTGCTAAGAAAGAATTGTGTTGACAAAGAGGGAATGTAATTACAGAACATATATTGGGAGGCTGAAATCCTCTGAGCAATTCTTGGAGCAGTCGAGAGGAAAAGAAAGACAAGAAAGGTAGAGGAATATTTTTCTAAAAAATGAACTACCAGAGCTGCCATCGTAGCAGTTGCCATAGGAAGTTAGTAACTGGCCTGTGAGGTGGGAGTTCCTTGGATTGGGTGACTATGGGAGAAGAAGTCATGAAAGATTATTGCTGAGCCATCACCAGTGACCTCTAATATATTATTGTCATGTGGTCAGAAAGCTCCCCTTCACAAGGATAAGTCATTATTCTGCATAATTGCTGTTAGCATTCCAAATGGAACCTAGGGAACTCATCCACACACTACATGCAACATATGAAATAGCACACAATAGACTACTAGCATGAGTGTTAATCAGAAATCATTGTATTTTGATGGAAACAAGTATGCGAACTGTCAGCATACTGCTAGAAACTTTTCACCTGCCTTCCATTGTTTTCCATAACTGAACTCAGAGTACAGATTTTCTCCACAGACATTAATGTTAAAATGATAAAAAATATTCTTTGATGCTTTCTCCGCCCCCTCAAATGATACCGCTAACATTCAGATATCCATATCACGTACATCCAAAAACTGCAGGAGACAAACACATAGTGGTACATATAATCTCTCTAGATCACTGATACCTCAGTGGGAGGGTAAATCATTCTACCAGGCTTTCCACATTTTGGAGATCATATTTTGAGATGGGGAAAATCAATACACTTTTGACAAGAAAGAAATTACACTTTGCAGCAAAGTGGCAGGCTGTTTTTCTCTTAACAAGAAAATAGGATCAGGACCATGAATATTAGATCATTGTAAATGTATTTTACTTTGGTTAGTAGGATCCCATGAAAGGATACACAGGACAGGTTAAAAATATTATCATCACATGGGGTAATTGTTTAAAGCTGAAAATTGTGTAGGTTTGTAGAACAAATAAAATGAGAAGTGATTGTTTGTCAAGCAAGCATGCCTATTGGTTTGAGTGCTGGATTGAAACTCAAGGAGACAATGGTTTAAACAACCTCTCAACCATGGAAAACCACTGAGAGACTTTGGGAAGACATATTATCTCAGCCTAAGAAGAAGGCAATGACAAACCACCTCTGAATAAAACATGCCCAGAAAATCCAACAACTGACATTTTTTTTAAAAAAAAAGTTTTATTTAGATTATAAATTACAAATGCAATGTCTTTCAAACAGGAAGAAAGGTATATATCACCTATTGAAGGGTGTGAGAAAAGAAAGCCGCAAAATATCAATATTAACAAAATGCATATTTCCCAAAGAAATAAGTGGACAACAAAGTCTGTGGTGTCATGATTTTCAAAACATGTAAAAGTGGGTTGTGTTTCCACAAATGATTCTGAGTCATGTTGAGTCTGCTTTATTGATAGTATTATGAGGAAACTAAAGACCAATTAAGGTAGATGATAGGGTAAGAGAGATTAATTATTGTGAGTCTCCCTCCAAATGGGGGCCAACAGTCGAAAAAAGTCTGGTTCTTTGGATGGCATGTCAAAACTTCAAGCCCAAACAGTCATAGAGTTGAAAGAAATCTGAATGCTCATCTAGCCTAATCCCCCTATCATTGCTGAAGTCCTTTACAATAGCTGTTAGGGATTAATTGTACAAGTGTGATTACTTTTTTTTCATTTATTATACTCTCAGTAGACTTCATTATTCTTTAAGAGAAACTGCCTTGAGGGATTGTTAGTCTAAATTACTGAGATTAGAGTGTTGACCTAGGATTGCAGAGATGTGAGTTCAAATAGGCATCCACCATTAAATTCACACTGTGTGAGCTTAGATCTATCACTATCTCCCAGTCTCACAGGACAGGTCTGAGGATAAAATGGAAAGAGACCCATGTTTGCTGCCATTGTTGAAGAAAAGGTGAGGCATACATGTCACAAGAGAAGAAATACTGAAGCTGGCTCAAGGCTCCATTTCATGCCTGTGATACTTCATCCTACCAACCTCTGATGGGTTTTTTTCTTCTTTTGTCCCTTGCCCACATGTCTTTCTTCAATACACATAAGCCATGCTGAGCAGAACACTTTCACCCTGCTTTCCTTTCTTAGTAGTTAAACCAGGCAGCTCATATATCTTACCTATTCTTTTCTTTCTATTGCTGATTGGGTTCAGCCTGCCCACTTTAACTAATGTAAGAAACTGGAAAACTGAGCATTTTTATCTGCTGAAGAACCTCAACACATTCTTCCTGCTCACTAGGTTACGAATCCTTAAGTGCAACACAGAATGTCAGCCATGATTTTTAAAGCTGCCATGTAAATTACCAGCATAAACAAACCCAGAGAAACAAAAGAAAGAAGTATAAATCCTCACCCTGATTATTTTATTCATTCACTTACTCCCTGTAACACTGCTCTGTTATAAGCAATAGTAAAACTGGAAAGCTTTGTTATCACCTGCATTCTCTTTCAGAGCAAGTGGTAACCCTCAGTTATCCTCATGCTTCACACATGGTTTCACTGTTTCTGCTCTGAAAGAAAGAAAAAGGCTGAGAACTGGGCTTCCAAACATTTCCCCTCTAATTAGGAAGGCAGACAATTTCTACACCACTAACAAGGGAATCAGAGAATCATGCAGTTCGTTGTTGCCAATCCAAAGTGGTGCAGAGCAGAGCAAAACAAATTTTATTGTATGGGCTACAATTTGTGTAGATCAGTTCTGAATGTGTGGGGTGGAGAATGGAAAGAAACACAGCATATTATCCTGTAATTATAATTACCCATTTGAACTTATTGAAATCGTTTTAACTCTCTTCAAGAGTATAGCTTGTAGAATCATGAGCAAAATTTTAATGAAAGGCATGTGCCATCCATCTGTTCAGGCTGGCAAGTGTGCTGTTCAAATATCACTTCTCTGTAGTTGCCGCAGAAAAGATTACAATCTCCCAGCATACTAACAGTAGCTGTTTCACTGAAAGAAAAAGAAAGCAGCCCTAGAAGCTTAAAAATATCCATTTTTCCTGTATGGTATACAGTGGAAATAAGAAAGAACCTTTTGCAAACTTGCACATCTGTCACATTTCTCAGTGTTGCTGTAAAAACCAGGGGTTGGGAGGCTGTTGTTTTCTTTTGAAAAATAATTTCCCCAAGGAAATAAATCCAAAATCACAGTGGCATTGTTTTGTTTTTATATTGTTCAACTGCATGTGCAAGGCTCTAAGAATAAAATTATCTGCACCACATGTAAACTGACAGCTAACTCAATTTTAATATTGATAAGATGTAGGGAAAAGATTATAATTTCTGATGAAATCTTCGTTCAAATAATGCATATTATTACTACTGATAAAATCCTACAATGTTGACTTCTGTATATTTAGCCATCTTTCTCTAAAGCAGTAGATAGCAGCTCTATATTTTTCTCTTTCTTATTCAAAAGTGAACACTGGGTCAAGAGCTTAAATTCTAGCATTGAGTGTGGGGGAAAAAGATTTTAAGTCTGCAGCAGGATGTTCCTGATTTTGTACCCCCTTATGCAAGGAATATACCGGTATGCTCCAAAAAACTGATCTATTTGTTAGAACAGTGAATTTTTTAGAAATATACTGTAATGTTCTGTCTCAATCTAACTCAATAACCAGGCTTCATGGGTGAATCCAGAAAGGATTTATTAAAGATCAAATGCAGCACATGGGTAACACTTTTGACAGGACTGAAAACACAGCACAGGAATTGATTTTAAGAAATCCCTGCTCCCACTCCTAGAGGTTTCACATTCTCTCCCACACTACACTAGACTGCGCCAAATAACCTTGAGTCCCAGGCTCTGGCCTGCATACCCATCCCAACACCCAAACAGCAAAGCAGTCAAAGCAATACAGCAACAGAGCGGTAACTAGCATTGCAATCTAACTAGCATTGCAAAGAAGCCAAACTTGGTGGCTCCCTGACATATACATTTTGAGTTACCACATCGAGCAGCAAAAACTTAACTACATCTTTAAAACAATGTGCAGTTTTAATGTAATGTTATAGAAGCATGTCCTCCAACATTTCCCAAGGTAAAACCAGGACATGTGTGACCATGCAACATCACAGTTTGGTCAAGGTGGCAAAAGCTATAAAAGAGGAGGAGCACACAAGTTAGGAGGGGCTGCAGCAGTTAGCTTTTGCTTGAATCTGCTGAGGAAATCAAAACTCTGTCCTCTCATGTTCCTCTCTCTGCACTGGATGAACTGTGTGCAAACTACTTTTTCACTTTAAACTCAGTTTGCACCAGTTGATATAAGCCAAGGACTAAGGGAAGGGGGACATAGAAGAAAGAGAGAGAAAACAATATTTTAAAAGCAGATGGGGAGGGGGACAGGATGAAAGAGAAATAGCTGGTACCGTCCCCACCAAACAGGGACAGTTGGGGAATACATAGCAATAGGGAAAAAAATAAAATAAGTTCACATTAGGTGAGGACATAAGACAGGGTTTTTTTGGTAGTTGCACCCAAACTATGGAGCTTACTTCCAAGAGATGGTACATTGTACCTCTTCCCCGTTGTCCTTCCACCAACAGATAAATAGACCTTTCTATTCAGGCAGGCCTTTGGCAACTAATTGACTGCAAAGAATAAGAGGTTTAACAGATGAGCTGAACTTCTTTTTTAAAAAAAAAAATAGCATAGATGTACTTTATAAATATTTTTACTTAATTGTGTCTTAATATTATAACTAACTTCGTGGTCATTTAATATTTATCTTTTTCTGTTTTAGTGGTATTGCTTTTCTTTTTAACTAAGCTGTAAACTATCCTGGATTCCAGTTCTGGGAGAAAGGTGAGAAACAAATCAAATCAGATCAAATCAAATCAATAAATAATAGGTTGAAAGATGGTGACTGACACTTGGCAGAGTACAGTGGCTGGGCCAATGGATATAGGTGGAGATTTCAAGTTCAAATTCTAGCTTAGTCAAGGAATGGATTTTGCACAGGACTGTTGCTGAGGGACAGAAAGAAATACTGAAGTGCTGCATCCAGGCATATGTGCTGAACAGATATGTACTGACAAGATTCTGTATAATTTGGACATGCTCATTCAAACATCTGAGCAGACAGGTTGTCTTTATAAAATCTGTTTAGTTGTTGTTGCTGTCTCAGAATGATCAGGTACAGAGAGCCATATTCACCAATTTGTCCATGGAACACACAGATTTACACAGTTTGGTACTCCCAGTTTACGAACTCCTATCCACAGATGTTAGAAATCTGAACTGATGTTGTGATGCATCAGCACTTGAGACAGGATGTTAGAACATCCACTATCCAAGTCACACGCTGATGGTTGTGAAATGTGAAGAGTGAAGAAAGCTGATAGTAAGAAAATCACCTCATTTGAAATGTGGTGCTGGAAGAGAGTTCTACAGAGACCATAGACTGCTTTTAAAAAAAGAATGAGGCCAAGAACAAATCAAGATAGAACTCTTCCTAGAAGCCAAGATGACTAAAGTAAGACCCTTGTATTTTGAACGTATCCTGTGGAGACAATACTTATTAGAAAAGACAAGAATACTTTGTAAGATACATAAACCCATTTAAGGAAGCCACAGCCCTGAGTTTGCAAGATGTAAGCAGGGCTGTTGATGGCTTGGATAATCTCTTGTTCATAGGGTCACCAGAAGGTGAAATCCGCTTGATGGCAATTAACAACAAAACCAATAGCATGAGCCACTATGATCTTCAGGAGCACCTTGTGGTCCACTCTATGACTCACAGATTTCCATGTAGCAGTGATATAGAGATATGCCTTCTTTTTCCACACTACACAACCTCTGGGATGATGTCTCCTCTACAGTATGTCAGGCTTCAGTGCTGGCATGTGTTAGATGGACTGTATATGAAAACATATCTTAAGCCTTTGCTTTTCCCCAGGCATGAGCTATTTTGAGCTTTCTCATATGTTGCAAGATTTAGTTTTTATTGGATTTTATGGTGCTCCTGCAAAGCATGCCAGGTTTCGTGCCAATGAGAAGCACTATTAAAATATTGCTAAGAAGAACCTGAAGAAGTGGAGGAAGAAAAAGAGGAGGGGGAGAATGGAGAAAAAGAGTAAAAGGAACAGGGAAAAGAAGTAGGAAAAGATTAAGAAAAGAGAGAAGGAAAGGGGATAAGGAAGAGGAAGGACAAATATGGATAAAACAGAGGCAATAGGAACTTGGGGGCAAATGAGACAAATGTGGAAAAAGAAAGAAAGCATAAGGTATGGGAGGAGAAACAACAGAAGTACAGACATACCTCAGAAAATAAAGGCTCTGACAGAGAAGCTTTTCTTTACAAAGTATTTTTATGGAAACCCAGCCCAGTCCCCCTTTTCTTGTCTTCTGTCTAGTTGGAAAGGTGTTTTTGTTTTGTTTTGTTTTTGTTTTTGTTTTTCAGCATTGGGAAGGGAAGGATGGTGAAGGCGAGCTGGAGAAAGACATGCTTTCAGTGTTGGGTTGCAGCAGTGTGTCTGCAGTAAACAATACAATAAAGCTTGACTTTGGAAAGGATGGGATTTTGCTTTAAGTGATCCAACCATGGTTATGTGGGCTTACATACGACGAGGTAAACAGCTGCCTCAGAATCACTTCCTGAACATGTACAAATAACAAAATAGAATGGAAAGAGGAATGCAGATTAGCCTGCCTCACCAGTTACTCGGGCATGTTGAAAAAGCATTGATCTATAAGTTTTGCCACGAAAATGGAAATCATATGAAAAATGGAGAATGTTGAAAGGAAATAAAAATTGAAATGATTCCAGGGGGCATTTTGGAAGAAGCTTTCAAGTGGTCTCTAGAAGATTCAAAATGGCTTAATGACTTGGTTGTTTCATTTCATATGTGCATGTTAGTTTTGAATAAAAAGTCTGGTGAAGCATGTTTAATTGCTTGTCTTTTTTATGGTGTCAGGGTATATCCCTATTCTTTCCATGTTATTTCTTTCTGGTACCAAAGTTTCTGTTAAAGAAGTAAAAGCCCAGGAACACATCTACTTCATTAACTGAGATATACCTGTACAGACTGTTTCATGGGAGTAGAATAGCAGAATTAAGCAATATTGATTATAAACACTGGCTAAACATTTTATTTCAGAAGAAAAACTGCATTTTTGTTCAGTGTCAATGTATGGCTTGGAGTCAGGTGTCTTCTTTTATAGAGGACATTCCTCTGTTTGAAGTGCTTTCTAATGCAAGTCTGACTTAAAGATAAAAAGCCATCAGAAGAGACATCAGGGACCTTGAAGTTTCCATTTATTTATTTAGTACATTTGTATATTCAAAATAGTGCTCAAAGCAGCTAGCAACTTTGCTAAAAATGACAGAGATTTCTTACAGAGCTTACTAAATACACTAAAAGCTTTGTAAATAATTTTCAAAGACCACAATAGGGATGAAGGCATCATTTTATTTTGCAACTCTTTTATCCCCACAGTGAAATCTGCTTCTAGATTTTGGCATAGAAACTGAGAACTCAGCTTTGCTACAAAGAGTCGAAAGCCAAATCAACCAGAGTTCTTTAACATGTTAGCATGTTCTCTTTCTTCTGCCACTGAAATGCTTCTGTTATGAGACCCATCAGCACTTAACACCTGGATGGCAAACTCTGGAGGCAAAAAACTTATCCATACTCATTTATAGTTGTCTTCACTGTTGTATACCTATATCATCTTACAGTAATTATGTCTAAATATAGTTCTGTAGATATAAATTAGCATGGTTAAATTTTCTATAAATCTGTGTCATCACTATCATCTTTTTGTTTTCTTTTTGGGGTGTGGGAATGTGTTTCCTATTTTTTGACAATATGGTTCACAACATGAAACAGGCCTGTGGTTGGATTTTAACATAATGGATACCCTTGATTTCTGAGAAAAATAGTAGGACCTGGAAGATATAGCACTAGTGTGGAGTCCTGGTTTGAGTGTTCCACTAGTACTTAGGAAGGTCAGGATTCAAATCCCCAGTCAACCATGAGAACCTATTAGGAGACCTGAAGTAAACCTAAAGCCTTTTCCACAGCCTACCTTATTCTGGTGAGATCCAGTGCTGGTCTCAATTTTGTCTCTGCCAGAAGAGGTCCCCCCCGCCTAAACTGCAAACCCCAGGATTCCATAGGATGTTGAAAGTGGAATAATAGCACTATAATAGGCTAGTGAGGAAATGGCCCCAGTTTTAAAAAATTGGAAGGCTAGAAGTTGTTCACTTTTGGTGCAAGACACATTCTCTATCCATCCAAATCATCCACGTCTCAACAGCTCCAAGAGACCATGAAGCAGCAGCACAAGGCACAGCATGAGCCAACACTTGAACCATGCAATATCCCTCCTCCACTATGTATTATATTGTATTGTATTGTATATATGTATTATATTTATTTGTCCCACCATTACTGCATAAATGGGACTAAACATGGCTTAGAATAAAACAGTATAAATAGCCTTTTAAACCTAAAACACAATTTGAAGCCATACTAGTTTAAAAAAAAAATTGCAGCACCCTTTCAATTACAAGTCCCTTCTGCAGCAAGCCAGTTCAGTTGCTTTCTGCCTGAAGGGGAAAAAATCTTTCATTTTCCAGTGGAAAGACATCCTGAAGGGAGAAAGGTGGAAGTTCCTGCATCTCAGGGTGGCTACCTCATTTATTGAGCAACACTCCTGTTAGAATAAGAATAACTGAAACAGCATAATTACACCCCCAAAATGAGTGAAGTTATGCCTCATTCAGTTCAAATGGCAATACCTTAATATTGAGTAGAAACTATGAGAAACTACTTGTTTGTAACTTGTTGTTTGATATTTTAATTATCTACTTCCAAACTATGGGTATGAGAGAACTGGGGTAAGAGCAATCACTTCAGCACAGCAGGAAAAGGACAAAGAACCTTGCTGCATATTCTGCATGTTATGCTTGATCCTCAGAACTGAGGACAGTGGAACAAGCATGTGCCACTATGGGCATCTTCTCTTCCAAACCTGCAGAATAAGGATAGGGATGGGTGCTGGAAAACAGGAGTGGAGTAGTATGTTTCCTCGTCTCTGGAATGATTTGGGAAGATTAAGTTTCTGCACATAAGCAATTGTAATGGTTCAGAGTAGCTATAGTGTATTTGAAGGTGATCTATAAAAATGTTGGTAACAAATAAAAGTCTTGTTGTCTGCATGGTAAACAAACTGCATCCAAAACAGATTATCCTCCTCTACCCCCCAAGAATGCATAATGCATCCTCCTGACAAGTCATATGCACAAAATCTTGAAACTGTCTTGGTTTCATTAATGCTTCTTTGTGGGATTGAAGAATTTTCATGCTTTGCAGGTGAATCTTCAAATAAAACTTGACAAATATTCAAGGAGAACAGCATTAGAACATCAGGTGGAGGAGACTAGAATACGCCTCTGTCAAAAACAAAAAAAAAACTTGTGGGCACAGCATGTGAAATAAAATGTCTAAAGGTAGCAGCATCTTCAATAAAAGAATAATTTGCTCCTTGCCAAATGTAGAGTGAACTGAAAATCAAATTAGACTCAATAACATTGGTATCCTTAGAAGGTATAGAAGGACATAATCAGTTTTTCAGACTGCTAGAGCAGAAGAATATTTCATCTTAGTGTCATAAAGTACCTTGATGCAATGAAAGAGCCCTTCAGTGTACCAAAAAAAAAAGAAGAAGAAGAAGAAGAAGAAAAGAGGCAGGTAAGAATAGAAAGAACAATTTCCTATGCACTTTTTGCAGAAATATTAAACATAAATAAGGACGCTTGTTTTAGCTATACAAATACTGTGCATAAGACACACTCAATAACATCAGTATCATTAGAAGGAGCAGAAGGACACCATTTTGCATGCTGGGTCAAGTAAAAATTTTTTTTAATTAAAAAACCTAAATGTATGTTTTTACATTTTTCAATTATATTAATGTATTTTTTAAAAAAAATACTGGTTTTACATGAAGTCTAAATGCAGAACATCTATGCAAGTAGATTTCCACCTGTCATTATTAGATGATGTGGAAACCAGCCTTGAGTAAGTAATTTTGTGGCAGTGGCCATACCACATAGGGAAGATAGGGGCTTGCCTAAATATCAGGTGATAGGGTGTGCACCCAACTTTGGATGAAGCCTGGAGACCAAACTGATATTGGAATGCAGTCTCAATCAACAGTGTGCCTCAAGGATGAGAACCATGAAGTCCTCCAGAAGTTGTTGAATGGCAGCTCCCAGTATTCCTTTGTGAAATGTAGTGCTGGCTAGAGCTACTGTGATCTGCAATTTGAAAACATCTGGAGGAAGCATGGCTCCCATCCTGAATCTAGGAACTTTTTTGGAGCTGCTGCAATACTCAGTAGTCTTCAAAGGCAGCCAAATGTACAATGTGCTGCACTTTCTAATCATGTTGCTACTTGATGGCTTTTGCCTCACTCAATTAACACTCTGGTTAATAAATAAAATCTGACATTTGTGCTTATGAAGGCAAAGGGGGGTTATTCTCCCACTCGATGCTGACTCCTGCCCTCGAGTAGCGGATGGGAACTCCCCCTTTCCCCTTGGAAATCTTGCTGCCACCACATACTGATTTTATCCCCCTTTCTTATGACTCAATAGGAAGCCACTAGGGAAAAGGATCTCTAAACTTAGAACCCTTTCCTACCCCCACCCTCTGTCACAAAAGGTCATGAAGGCTACTTCCTCCAGGCATTACTTAGTAGTTACAAGTTACAGACAAGTCTAAGTCATTTCAGCCAGAGTTTTAGAAGAACAAAACTCCCTTACACGACTAGCTAAGAACATTCCTATCTACTCTGTTACCCAGATGCTGGGATGGCGGGGGGTGGAGGAGGAAGCCAGAAGGCTGGGCCTAGCATCGCCCCCAGCCTACCTGTGTCTTGTAGAAGGTCCTTTCTCTCTCTCTCCACCTCATGGTCTCTCAGGACTTTTTAAAATTTCTTGACCAAAGCATCTTGAAGCTTCTCACCTTTTCTCCTATGTGTGGTCTTGCTGATTGGGCAATTGACTCTCATGACCTCTGATGTCCTCTGTGATGCTGACCCCCTATAAAATGTAACCTAACCCCCCCCCCGCACTTCATTAACCCCTTGTTTACCTGGAGCAAGAAACATCCCCCATCAGCTATGTTGCCTAAATAATGCGGGGAGCCCATTATCACAGTGCTACATAGCCAATTTTATGCAGTGTCAGGGAAATCAGGATTTACACAAGCAGGGGCACTATATCTAGCCCACCAAGCACGTTTTGTCCATCCCTGAATTGCAGAATTGCAGTGAAGAAGCCCAGTGAGCTGTTGTGCCAATACCAATGCTATCAGTTTCCTCAATACCAGTGCTAGAGGTTTGCTTCTGGAGTCAGTGAGGATTTAGCTATAAACACTGCAGGCCCTGTGATTCTGAATTGTCTATCACTTTGAGATATGTCACGGGAAACCCGATGTGAGGTTTGAGGCTGTAAATAAGTAATAATTGGCAAACTGCAGAAGTCAGTGGATGTATTATGGATGTTCTGTCTGAAGACTGAAGTGAAATGTTTTATTTTTGTTCTTTGAGAAAAGTCTGTCAAAGATATATTTCCCAAACATTTATTCCCTGGGGTGATTTTGCTCCCCCTCCAACCCATTCTCATGAGTTTCCAGTCTCCATTCATTTCATCATCTCCTCTTTAAAGACAAATAAATATTTAATCTTGTCTCTCTTTGTCTTATAGAACAAATGTCGTTGAACAGGATTTCACATCCAGATTGTTTCTAGGTTTTTAAAACAGCTATCGTGTCAAACTGGCTTTGCTAATATGATCAACATATTTTAGCTTCAAACAGAAAATAAGGATTACATACCCATTTCAGTTGAAAACTGATCCTGCCACTAGAAGCTAAATATTGTCAAGTCAATAACACCACCTGAAAACTGCTGCTGTCACCAGGAGTCAAAGGAACATCAACCAACTGTAATATACCAGGTTGAGAGTTGAAATAGCAGCCAGAGATAAACTTCACTTACCTGGTCTCACATACAATGTTTTGGAAACAGCATTTTTAATACAAAGTAAAATGTTCTCTGTCCACAAAAAGCATGTCTATTTCTACTGAAATGAATTTGCCATCCTTGCTTGAAACCAATGTCCAGTTTAAAAAATACTATATATCATCCCAGAGACCCACAAAGACAAAACAAATTCCAGTATGCAGATGACACCCAACTCTACTACTCCTTTCTACCACAAATCCAAAGAAGTTGTTTTGGTTCTAAAACTGGTCTGTCATCAGTAATGGACTGGATGAAGGCAAACAAATTGAAACTTAAGGCAGATAAGACAGAGGTGCCTCTGGTCAGTCAAAAGGCAGATCAGGGGATGAGGATTCAGCCTGTGCTGGATAGGGTTAAACTACCCATGAAGACATGGATTCACAGCTTGCGTGTGCTTTTGGATTCAACGCTGAGCATGGAAGTTCAGGTTTCAGCAGTAGGCATGAGTGTATTTGCACAGTTAGGGCCATCCTAAGATAAAGGTAGGATATACATCCAATAAATAAAATGTGTGCCAGCTGCATCCATTCCTTGAGATATCAGATCTGGCCACCATGACTTTAGTTACTTTAGTTACATCTTGGTTGGACTTAAGTTACATCTTGGTTGGATAACTGTGACATGATCTACATGAGGCTGCCTTTAAAAAAGTATTCAGAAATTTCAGCTGATCCAAAGAGCTGCAGCCAGATTGCCAGCTAGAGCTGGCTATAGGAAGCATACAACTCCCTAGTTGCAATAGCTCCACAGGTTGCCAGTCTGTTTCCAGGCACTTTCCAAAGTGCTGGTTTTGACCTATAACATTCTATATAGCTCAGTTCCAGTTTATTTGAAGGACTGGATTCTCCCTAACAAACCTGCCTGTTTTGAGATATTCTGGGAAGGCCCTTCTCTCTGTCCTACCACCCTCATGGGTGGGAATATAGGAGAAGGACTTTCTCAAAGAGGTTAGATTGGCACTGTCCCTATTGTTTCCTGTAAACAACTGAAGACTTTTCTATTTCAACAGGCCCTTGAGGACTGATTATTTGGGTGGGACAGGTTTTGTACAATCTGACTGACTTATTTTTCTTGTGCTATTGTGCTTTTTATGGTTTATGTTTTTAACTGTTTTTAATTTTTCTGATAGTTTAATCACTTTTTAATTTTTATATTTTGTGAATTTTTAACTATTTTTTAAAAAAAACTATTGTAAGACATCTTGAAGCCCAAACTGGGGGGTACTATTATTGTTGTTGTTTCTGGTTTGTTCATCTTTAAATATCTAGTGTCAATTGAGATGGCTACTGATTCACTTGTCTCTTTATTATTGCACCTGTTCTTCCTTGGAAGCAGGGAAGATTATCTGCATGGAGTCAGCATCTGCAATGCATTCATCGATATTCATAGGGCTTAGTTATCTACTATATTGAATTATTGGGAGAGTGGATAACTCCCTAGAGTGAGAGAGATAACTTTCTAGGCTCACTGGACTCCCCAGAATCCACCAGTAAATTTGCCACTATCATAGTTGCTCCTAAATTTAATTTCTCTGTGTCCACGAAGGTACAAAAGCATCCTTCCAAACCACAGAGCCCAATGAGACCACAGAGCATGATATCCTTTTTTCCTTCTCTTGATAAAGGAAAGGGAAGGTGAAACTGCTGTGATTTCTATGTCCAAATGGCAATGGCTAGTTTCTATGGGGTGCCATAGGGGGCAGCTAAAAGGGCTGGAGAAGATAAATGTGACCCCTAACTGTTTTATAGTCATTAGTACAGGGAATGTGCTTTTAAAAACTGTTCACTGTAAAACTTTTTTCTAACACAGTTGGCTGAAATCCAGGGTAATAATTCACCTAAATATATACAGTAGCTATCTGCTTTCTTCTCACAGAACTGCATCATAACATAGCACTCTACAGTCTTCCTTTCCACACTTCACCTTTTTCCATATTCCCATCTCTGAACACTATTAGTTGTTGATGTTTAAGGTGACCTTTGCAATGGTGAGTATATTTTCACAGGGCTGGTACAAACCGCAAGGGCAACTAGAGAACCAGTAAGTCTAAATGACAATCATAACTGCATGTGTTCCAAGTTGAATATGTAATCTTGTGGCAGAATATCTAAGTGAACAGAAAGCATTTCAAGCTGTGTATGTATTAAAAAAAAATAAAACTCTCCAAATCTGAATGCTATAAAATGATTTCATGAATATAGGTCATTTCTTTTTATTAAGGAACAATGTAAGGTTCAAAGTTGGATAAGTAACTGCTTAACCTTCAAACAGTTTAAAAAGATTGCAGTTGAATATGGCATTCCCTTTGTGTCTCATCAAATTCTATGCTGTGATAATTTCTAAAATTGTCTGTAGGGACATTCTTGTTCGAACTGATATAGACCAATAGAGAAGAAAATCCGGTTATCCCTGTCTGGTGAGGGATACATTATATGGTCCAGATGTTATGGGAGGCACAGTACAAGGGATGTTCATAAAAATGGTAACACACATTTTGAATGGTAAAAAATATTTGAGAAATGCCTAACTGAAATCTATGCACATTGACTGCTTTGTCTTATAGCAGTTTGTCTGTTCTTTGCCACTGATCTGCCCTCAGGTGTGGTAGAGAATACTGTTGCATCAACACTTGTAGTAAGATTCAACTGGCAGCCTGGCCCATTTTTCAACATGGAATAACCTTTGGCTCAGGATGAAAAATGTCTTAGGCTGTTGCTAAACTGGCACTAATTCCTGCAATATTAATATACCAGTACACCCAAAATAGCCCTGGTGCTGCCTTCTGATTCAAGCATACAGTTGATTCTGTTTTATGTGAAATAAACTCAAGAAGTCTTCCCTAAGCCATTGAGGCTGAATGGTCAGAATTAACAAACTAAATCCAAAAATAAAGTCGAAGGCTTTCACGGCCAGAATCCATGGGTTGCTGTGGGTTTTTCAGGCTATGAGGCTTCTGATGCTTCTGATGTTTTTGCCTGCATCTGTGGCTGGCATCTTCAGAGGATCTGGAGACACGGAGGTGGAATGGAGTATTACGCTTGTGTGACCCCCGAGTGGGAGAGATTTGCATTTGTGATGCATTAGTGATGCAGCTGGTCTGTGAGATAGCCCACTGTTGGGTGGACTAGCCCTCAGGATTGTGTTGTTAGTTAGGGGATATGCATAACAGTTCTGTGTGCATTTAAGTACTCGTTAGCAATCCATTGTGTTGTTTCCTGTAGAGAGACCTCCTGAGTCTGGGCGGTGTTCATTGCCATATTTTTGAGTCTTGATTGTAGTGTTTTTCAGTGCTGGTAGCCAACTTTTGTTTACTTTCTGAGTTTCTTCTTTCCTGTTAAAATTGTCCAGGTGTTTATGGATTTCAATGGCCTCTCTTTATAGTCTGACATAGTAGTTATCCAAATGGTCCAGAATTTCTGTGCTTTCAAGTAGCATTCTGTGTCCAGGTCGGTTTATAACATATTCTGCTACTGCTGATTTTTCTGGCTGGATCAGTCTGCAGTGTCTTTCATGAACATGGCCTCATAGCCCGAAAAACCTACAACAGCCCATAAATCCAAAGATTTCATATCAAGCACTTTGCATAGTGGTCTGTGAGAAAAAATGGTTGGTGGGATTTAATCATTTATTTGGACATGATGCAAATTTGTGAGTCAGTTTTCTGTAAAATAATTTATGGCACACTGAAAATGAGACCATCTTTAAACACACACACACACACACACACACACACAGAATCAGTGACACTATTGCTTCCAAAACCATATTTCTGTCTATCATGGTATAAATTTGTTTTAAAAGATCTTAGCTATCTATCTTATCCTCTACTTTAAAAAAAAATAGCAGATCACATTTCATAGAGTTTAACGAGCAATATTTCCTGGAAGAGAGTTTTCCTTTCAATTTCCTAATAAGTGATTTGACCAATTCCTTCAACAAACTTAATACACACCAGTAAGTCCTCCAGTTTCTACACTTAGGCACTTTCCACTCTGCAGTCTATATGCACCACACTAACCTATTCCTTGCCACTGAATTTTGACACATTTCTGTTAATGTTCTGATGTGTGTTTTAGTCTAACTATGGTGTTCATTAACTAGTGACCTTTTGTTTAAATTGTTTGGCTGACTTCAGTGCTAATAAGCTGAAGGATGAGGTGGCTAATGAATCCAGTATATAGAAATAATGATAGATTACTTATTTGGAATTCTACAAACACAGCACAGTGGAGCTACCGAGGAGTCTCTGGAAATGAACCAATCTCACCGCTGGAAGTTTTATTGATTATACTGAGAGAGCACATTTTAATCATTTTTACAACACTGTACAGCCTGAAGTAGCAAAATCCATTAAACAAGGATTATAAACTTTGTTTTAAACCAGATCCTAAATTGTTTCTTGATGTACAGTCCACAGTATTTTGGACAATCAATCTCTGTTAGTAAGGTATATTAAAATCAACATGTTTGATTTTAATTGCTTGTATGTCCAAACCTCTGTGGAACACTTGTTCATAAAGTTAAACCGCTTTCTCAAAGATGGAAGCTACATTTCAGTTTATGTTAGACTCCCCACTCTTCATCTAACTAACCCTCATTTCATTTGCCTGTCCTCCCTTTTCTTCATCCATGGGCACAGTTTTCTTTCCTCTACAGTTTTCTCCCTATGCTTTCAATCCTCATTAGTAGAGTGTTCCCTTGGTAATAAATCAACTTTAATAAAGCAGGTGGATTATTTGAAACAGTTGATTTGAATTTGCAGGCCTGAAGGCTTTAGGGAGGGGAGTTTGTTACATGTATAATTATGTTCACAGACACCTAATCATAGCATGAAAGCTTTTGGCAATGGTGATAAAAACATTCACATCAAGTTTTCATATTAATTTCCAGGTGTGATAATTTTCACACTTTGAACTCTTTGGACATTTTCATAAAATATTTCCATGAAGCTGTTAAGTATCAATATTGTAATACTAGAAAGGAAAGGAAAGATTTGCGATTATCCTTTTTTTTAAAAAAAGAATTTAGATCTTTTAAGTTTCCACCTATTGATACCTATTGAGCAGCAAATGCAAATGCAATAAAGTAAAAGGAGTAGTGAAAGCAGTATTATTATTATTATTATTATTATTATTATTATTATTATTATTATTATTATTATTAGCATCATTATTATCCCTCCTTTTTCTCAATTTGGAATTCAAGGTGACTTATAACAGATTTTTTAAAAAAACTATTAAAAATGTATAGAATACAAAAGTTGGAAAGTGGTTAAACTATCCAGAAAAATAGCACAACAAAAATAACAAATAGAAAATCCAGCACATTATACAAGGACTGTCCCAGCCTGTCGAAACAGAAGAGTCTTCACCTGTTTAGGAAAGAGAGGACACTTCCACACTTGATCTTAGCCAAAAGGCCAGGAAGCAAGAGTAGGAGATGACACTTCTAACCTCTCTGGGAATGGAGTTCTAAAGCCTGGGGGACAACCATTGAGAAGGTCTTTTCCAATTTCCCTACCAAATGTACCTATGAGTGTGGTGGGATACCAAGTAGGGCCTCCCTGGAAAATCTCAAAACACAGGCAGGTTCATAAGGAATAGCATGGTCCTTCAAATAAACTAGACCTGAGCCACAAAACCTAGTAGCATAAATAAGTTGTTCACAGATGCTTACATGGAGTCCTGGACTGCAGTCCTAAATTTGTAAATTCTACTACAGATGGGAAGGCTATTTAAAAATATTTTAAAAAAACATGTTTCTTGAGTGTCAAGAAACCCTTATGAGAAGTATCCTGGACTGATGAGAATCTCTGCAGTTCAGCACTTAAAATACACATGTGGTAGCTTTGTGCAAAATAGAGAGTAGCTCTCTGCACTCCATCCAAAGAGGGATATATGTCAGTATCAGTAACACTTACATATGGCTAAGTGACTAAAAAGATGGTGGCCATTGTTTGTAGAATCATTGTTATTATTTATACTTGGCATACTTACATACATTTTACTATATTCATCATGACTCTTGACTGTCATTGAAAATTAATAATTAGCTATTTTTTTCCTGTTATTGCTGAGTGCCTTTAAGTTGTTTCTGACTTATGGTGACTCTAAGCAAACCTATCACGGTGTTTTCTGAGGGTTGAGAGTAGGTGACATTCCATGGCAGAGCAGAGAATCAAACCCTGGTCTCCAGGATCATAGCCTAACACTCAAACCACTACACCATGCTGGCTTTCTATGTGGGGATTATGTATTCCAAATACCAGTCAAAAAGGTGCAAAGCAAGTTTGTACTGCGTGCCTTTGCCTGTTTGATCATTTTGGAAAGGGAACTGCCAAGAATACCTGTGAATATAAACTGTGAGTGAAGTATTCAGATTCAGATTCTGTTTACTCAAAGCCCTGTTTCAATTTTGACAGCTCCTAAATTTGTCCAGATTCACTTCTGCTTTATTTTGGGAGTAACTGTACAAACTTGTGGAGGTCTATAAAACACCCTGTACATAAGAAATTAGTATATCTAATATACTAACAGCATTTATAGGCCAGGATCCTATTGATGACATAGGCACACAGTTGTCCTAGGTTACATGTGCATGCCAATGGGGGGAGCGGTTTACAAAGGAATTATTCAGTATATCCTTCATAACATTTACAGAGAAGAGGTTAATTTCCATGTGCTGGAATATGCTGCTGTGGCCAGGAAAGGAAAACAAGAAGCTCCATATAGCATGCATTCAGTTCTGCAGTCAGTAGAAAAGGGCTGATGGTGCCCTTTCAGATCGTCTCCCTCTTGGATCTCCAGCTGTCTTCTAGGTGTACTAGGCATGTGAAACTACACAGATGGAGTGTTATGCTCCACCTGCACAATACAGAACACCAGTGGCAATTATTTATTCTTAAGTTTACAGAAATAAAATATCATTGTTCCTTGGTTGGTTGGTTGGTTGGTTGGGATCTTCTTAATACAGCAGATCAAAGTAGCCAGTGAAAAGTAAATCAGCTACATTCATACACAGAAGTGAAAAGGAAGTAAAATGGGGGAAAGGGAGGAGCCTGAAGCCCCCAGAATGAAGCTAAATCTGGAGAGGAATGTGCTTGTCTAGTACACATAAGAAGAATGGGGAAGGGAGGGGGAAAATCAATAGAATCAATCTGTCCTCACACCTTCTTCTGTTTCAGCTAAACCTACTTCCTTTCAACTGTGAAAAAGTTGGTTGAATTGGGGATGGAAGGATGTCTTCTGCCAAAACATGGAAGCCTTAAGGTTGCTGAAGACACAAGAAATGGATTTAGAAACTAAAAACTTGAGAAGAGATCAACAAAAAGAAACTGAGGCACTGTGGAAACTAGAATTAAAATACAGAAATAAATGTGTGAAAATAAGAGGTCTACCGGAACAAACAGTGGAAAATTTGTATGAGAGAGTGACGGAAATGTTAGCTATATTCTTAGGACAAAGAGTGGAGAAATTTGAATTAGAGATAGATAAAATGTTTCTGGTGGTTTCACCAATTGCTAAAAAGAAACAACTACCATGAGATATAGTGGTTTAATTCACTAGAGAGAGGACTAAAGACCTTGTATTGGAACAGAGTTACCGGGAAAAATTGATGATAGAAGATAAAAGAAATAAAGATATTTAAAGACATACCAGCAGCAATATTGAGACAGAGAAGAGAGTACTCTTTCCTAACAAGACAGTTACAAAGATTAAATATAAGATATAGGTCAGAGATTCCAGAAGGGATCTTCTTCTACTTTAGAGATAAACCACAAAAAATTACAACAATAGACCAAGCAAAAGAATTTTATAAAAAATATATGCAAGAAGAGCATACAGACAGAAGAGAAGAAAGGAAAAAAGACTGATAAAGAACAGTAAGTACAAAAAAAGATTCCAGTATTCAACAGGAAGGAAAAGAACAAGAAAGAAGAGTAGACATCATAAGTCTATCTGATCAAGAAGAAGACTTGAGAAGAGAAGAGGAAAAACTATTAGTAGATACCTCGGACTAAGAGAAGAGTAAGGAAAAAGAAAGTCAGGATGAAGATAGTCTCCTGGAACATTCACAGCATAAATTCACAATACAAAAGAAGGCAGGTGTTTCATCAGTTACAGAAAATAAAAGCGGAAATGATATGCCTTCAGGAAACTCATGTAGATAGAGAAAATGAGAAATATTTGAAGAACAGAAAATTAGGAGAATTGGCACTTTACGAAAAGAAAAAAAGAGGAGGAGGAGTATATGTTCGTAAAAAGATTCCAGTAAAACCAATATTTAAAGATGAAGAGGGAAGGATCGTTGGAACAGAGATTCAGATCAATAAGAAGAAAGCATTATTTGTTGGAATACACGTCCCTAATGGGGAAAAAAAGAGAAATTCTATAAAAAATTAGATGATTTGGTTCAAGAATACGATATGTACAATTAGTGTATAATAAGTAATATGTAAACACATTATATATATACATTTTAGCTTATATGGAATTTAATAAAAACTATTAAACTGAAATAAAAAGTTGCTCCCATGCCAAAACACACTCAAATAGAAAATGGCCACTCAAATGGGAGGGGGGTCCAACAAGAGGAAGAGGAGGAGGAGGATGGGAAGAGAGACAGAGGGCCTTTCTGTCCTACATTGTTATAGTGCTATTATTCCATTTCCAACATCCTATGGAATCCTGGGATTTGCAGTTTAGGGAGGGTCATTTAGAATTCTCAACCAGAGAGCTCTTGGCCTCAGTAAACTACAAACCCCAGAATTCCACAGGATGTTGAAAGTGGAATAATAGCACTATAAAAGTACAGGGCAGAAAGGCTCAGAGAAAAAGAGGAAGAGAGAGAATTAGTAGCCAAGGGATAGGAAGAGGCAGGAATAGTTTCCAGGCGGTAACCCAGGTAAAAAGGTTTAAAATCTTGATAAAATGCAACTAAAGTAGTACTGCAAATTCTCAGTTCACGTAAATATAAACACACTTTTTATTTTGTTTTGTTTATTTATTTTATATTACTTTCATTCTTTTTTTGTATATTTTCTTCTCCCAATATACTCTCTGCATGCCATACTCTCTTTTCTCTCTGCATGCCATTTTGTTGTCATTCTGTAAAAAAACACAAAAACCTTTAAAATAAATTGCATATTTAAAAATAAAAAACAGTGTCTCCAAAATCAACTATCAAGAGATCCCATTTCTGTCACCCTTTTTAAGTTAGTTCTGTCCTCTCTCTCTGCAGCTAGGAGTCAGTCATGACACCTTCATCTACAAACATTTCAAATGTAACATGTTATTTTTATTTTAAAGGTGGGTTGTCTTGTCCCCCTCTTCCTGGTTTTTGAATCTGTATCTGGGTCGTTTTTAAAGACATCCAGGAACTCTGCACAGATCACATTAACATTCAAATTCACCCCAACCTTAAGCTTTTTCTGCCCACAAGTATGCCATTAAACTGAAAATTCTATCATAGTAGACTTAGACACAGGATAGGAAGGTACAAAACAGGCCAGTTTCTTCATTTCTCTGCCATTAGCCACTTGACATTGGTGTAAAAACCTCCAGCCACCTGTGATCTATGTTCACTTTCTCAGATACAGTCTCTTTTCTTATTTGTTGTAAGTCACAATTGTCATCATAAAGCTTGTCAATGTCAGTCTCAGTCTGGAGTACCACGGCAAGAGCCTGTAAATCTGCCCATTTCACATCATTGTGAAAGGAATATACTACCATTTGTTTTATAAATGTGATGTTTCAACATCACACTATTTCTCAGGATTTTCAATGCACCATCCCTGTGTCTTTCCAGTTTGCTGTCTTTTTCTGTCAGCTGTAGATAATGTGGACTGCTATTTGTCCTCTTCAGTTTTGGAGGCCATCCCTGATACCATAAGTTCAGTAGAACTGACTTTGTTATATTCCAGTTGTAGATTATATGACATTTTTATCCTGCTTGCATCAGGTAGTTATTAAACTGTTTTAGTTTCTGATAAACTGACTTCTGTGTTCCAAAATTTACAAACGCATGGTCAACAACATGGAATACACACTGCTTCTGTAGAATATTGCTTACAACTGTGACACTTATCTCATCATATCCATTAATCAAGTGATGATTAATTTCCTCTGTCCCAGAAAAGTAACATAGAGTTAATAGGAAGAAGTTCCTGTGTATCTTCCTGAAGAAACCACACCCAACTCAAAAGAGAAAAAAACCCTGCATATTGTCCAAATCCTTTAGATTTCTTCATAAACTTTGAGGATGTTTGTTTAGCATTTAAGTTTATCACCAATGTTTATTTGTTTGAGTTTTTAAAAACTGTTTTGAATAACCCAGATGAATTCTTCTGATTTGAGATCTTCTGGGTGAAACAGAAAAGATATATTTTACAAATAAAAGAATTACAAATGCTACATGCTTAAATTAATATATTTTGATATTTTGGAAAATTTCTAAGGCATAGAGATGGAAAATCTGTAATGCATTACAGTAGTTGAAAAGGTAGCGAGCTGACTTTTGTTGTTAAATGTTGTCAAGACAACTTCATCTTATGATGATTCTATGAATCAGAGACCTCCAAGTTACCTGATTATCAACAGCCCTGCTCAGGTTTTGTAGACTCAGGGCTGTCCCTTCCTTAATTGAGTCTATCCATCTGCAAGGTAGTCTTCCTCTTTTCCTACAGCCTTCCACGTTGCCAAACACTATTGTATTGTCTAGGAAGTCACATCTCATACTATGGACAAATTATGCCATTCTCAGTTTAGTCATCTTCAATTCTAGGGAAAGAGGCTTAACTTGTTCTAGACCTATTTGTCATTTTAGCAGTCTATGGTATTTGAAGAAATCTTCTCCAATGCCACATTTCAAATGAGTTGGTGTTCTTCTTATCAACTTTTTTCACTGCCCAAAACTTTCATAACCATACATAAAACGGTATGGACAGTCTTAACTTTAGTGTTCAGTGATGATCTTATTTAGTTCATATTTAGTTCTTTCAATCCCATCACCATGGAAAGGTAGTACCATGTTGGGGAAGCTGACTTGTACTAAGTACCTTTTCATTTCCTGCAGTGTTGTCTTCTTCCAACCTGTTTTCCATGCTATTGTCATTTGCCTAGAATATCCTGAATTTAACACAGGAATGCTACTGCATGAAAGAAAACTGATATGCAGCATTAAAAATGTTCAACAGGTAGAACAAGTTTGACTTCCCCATTCCTCCCTGGTCTCTAGCATGGTGTTTATCACACTGAGGGAAATGCCAAGGCAAATAGAAGGAAATAAACAGAAATATCATGTTAATTTCATGCTCCATTAGAATCATGGAGAAAAGTCCATGTTTGCTAAATGAAAATGGATGAAAAAAGCTATTTTTAATATTAAAACTCCTGGACTCCATAGGAAAATTACAAATGGTGGCATTAACTGCTTGGGTTATGCCTTCCAATGCATCTCTGTATGCCTTGACTGTCACGAGTAAAAGTCACAGTTCCTCTAGATCCCCAGTTTCATTTATGAGGTGTTCTGTAATCAGAATTTCTCTATCTGTCCCCTTTTTGCTTTTTCACTTTAAAAAAAAATCATCCTTGCACATTGCAAATGGCTAAAATTTGTTTAAATTGGTTACAACAGAATGAAGCTTCTGAAACAAAATGCATTCTGCGGGACTAAGCCTTCCCATCCTACTACAGGAGGGTTAAATTAGGAAATCAGTGTTTTAGAGAAAAGGTTTGACTTGAACACTTCTTCCTGACATGTTCAATCTTTTTTCAGAGGAATATTGCATGGAAAAACATTCAAGCCATGTCAGCCCACTGGTGGATTCCAGCATTGTTTTATTATTTACCTACATGTATTGGTTTGATTTCTCAAATCTAATGGTTTACTATTTCACCCATACTTTGTGTGAACTAGGCAACCCTTTAACTAATACAAAGAAATGTGAGACTGACTACCTCTTGAATAGTCATAGTTGGCCTAATAAGGATGTTTCTTCTTGTGTTATCTGAAGCAATTCATCTTCCTATATGAGGCTGTGTGAGCTCTAAGATATTCAGGGAAACTCTTCTCTCAGTCCTCCACCTTCCCAAGTATGTTTGATGGGCACAAGGGAAAAAGGTTCTTGGTGGTTAATCCTAGACTTTGGAACTTCCTCCCTAGGGAGTCTAGATCTCTTTCTTCAGGGCATCGGTATCCCACATTGAAGATGGGAGAAGGGTGGGTCCTGGACAGCACTTATGCACGACGTCATCCATGTCTCATCCTTCTCCCATTTCCAGGCAGTGCGATCATGCTGCAAATCATTGATGGTTTTACCCATCAATAACCAGCGATTGCGCAGCCCTCCTGCCACCCTTCTTCACTTACCTGAACTGCAGAGTGTCAGGAAGCATGATGACCATACTTTCTGCCCCAGCGCAGCTTGGGACAGTGCCCGCCTGTGCTGCAGAAGGAAGAGGCATGGCCATCACATCTCCTCCATTCCAGCAGTCAGCCGGTGCAGAGGGGAGTGCTCCTGTTGTGCTCCCTGCGTGGGAGAGGCTCTCCCAGGATCCCTGAGGGACACCACCAGAATTCAGGATCTTGTAGAAAGGACTAGGATAGCTCCCTCCTTGTCCTTCTTCTGTCAGCAGGAGAAAACTTGTCTGTTCCAGCAGGCTTTCAGAAACTGATTGTAATGGACTTTTGATTATTGTGTTGTTTTTAATTGTCTATCATTTACTGAATTTTAATGGTTTTGATCTGAAAGACCAGATTTCCCAAGCCAGCTCAAGTTTTAAGATCTGCAGAGAAGGGGTTTGCCTTGGTCCTACCACCGTCAGAGGCACATCTGTTGAATATACAGGGGAAATTCTTCTTGGTGGTTGTTCCTAGGTTGTGAAATTCCTTTCCATGACAAGCCCAGTAGGCCCTCTCCCTGCTTTCTTTCTGCTGTCAGATGAAAACATTTTTATTCAGGCAGGTCTTTGAGACAATTAATGTAGCAGTAGCATAAAGTTGTGTGCCATATTTCTTGTCTTTTTCAGTTATGTATTAAACGTGTTGTTCTCATATTTACTTATACTCTGCCCTTCTTCCAAAACTGAGACTCAAGGAAGCTTTCAATTAAAAAGAAAAAGAAAAATATAACTAAAGATGTGAAAAATATACAAAACATACATACAGTCAACATGGAAATGGAATTAAACTCTTCACAATCTTAAATCAATTTAAATTTGCACTTAAAAAAATAAAAAAGCAATTAGAAGAATAAAGAGAAATAATAGTACCACTCTATTCTGTTTTGGTCATCTGGAATACTGTGTCCAGTTCTGTACACCACAATTCAAGAAGGATATTGACAAGCTGGAACGTGTCCAGAGGGGAGTGATCAAAATGATGAAAGGTCTGGAAACCATGCCCTACGAGGAGCAGCTTGGGGAGTTGGGTATGTTTAGCTTGGAGAAGAAAAGGTTAAGAAGTGACATGATAGCAATGTTTAAATATTTGAAGGGATGTCAGTACTGAAGTCTCTGCTGTTTTCTGCTGATGGAAGAACACAAGGGAACAGGCCATTCTGGCCTCCCTGGAAAGAGAGTCCCATGGTCTTGGGCTACCCAAAGGCCCTATCTCAAATCCCCACCTACCATCCCCTTTTAACTGTTTTTAACCACAGTTTTTATATAGTACTGTTTAATTCTTGTTTAACATTTAAAAAATAAGAGTTTGAGTTAATCTTGCTTTAAATTACTGTGAGCCAGCTTGGATCCTACTCCAGATGAAGTATAAATTCAATCAATCAATCAATGATTAATTCTATAGATTAATTGCTTTTTTAAAAGAATCCATATTTTTACTGATGTTTTTTATGTTTTTAATCTGTTTTGGTTTTAATATTCTATAAGTTGTCTGAGTGTCAATATTGTAGAAAAGGAAGAATATAAATTAATAAAATAAATCATGATGTAGAGATGTCAATTAAGCTTTCATTCACAAACAGTTTTACAAATCATCGACTTCCTAGGATTTCCAAACCATCTATTCCAGTGATGGTAGAAACCACATATAAAAGGCATATGCACAACAAAAATAAAGGTTATTTTTAGAGGAGTATGTTCAGAATGATTATGAAGGACACAAAACTGATTACAGTGAACCAACTTCCAAATAATAGTCTTTTTAGCACTTTTTTTTTCCTGTTGAAGACAGGAAACCTAAAGGTTTGCTAAAAAAAAAAAAAAAAATCCTGAGTCACTCCTTAGCTCATTAAACTATTAAACTATTTTCACTGGGACCCGGAGGGAAGCCAGATTTTTGCTAGTTGTTCTATGTCACAGTAGTCTATTTTTTTTTAAAGATCATATTGCTATTTTTTGCTCAAGTGAAATTCAAATGGAAAAAAACTGAAGAATTTTCAAAGCACATTACATACCTCCAGCCAAGAAATAAGCCTAGTAACGTAGGGATTTGTAGATGAAATGCTGAATACTATTTCAGTTAGAATGTCACAAGCTGTACTTTTCAAAAAAGCAGATTTTCAGCTACTAACGATCTGATCCAGCATGTAAATAAACCCAAGAAACCCACATACCACCTCAGTTTACAGTTATTTGAGTCTCATTAATTCAACTGAAGGGACTGAATCACTTTCCATTTAAGTCCCTCTGCTCACTTGTTTGGAGACTAAGCTGGAAACTGGCTGCTCTAATAGTTACCTAATGGCAAAATCTTCTATGACCAATCAAAAGTTTTAAAATACTCTTGTTGCATTTTTAAAATGTGAGAATGTATTGTACATTCGATATATAAAAAAAAGATAGCAAACTTGTCAGAACAGTGTAGGCAACTGATACAGAAGAGATGAGAGAGAATTGTTTCCTGCTGCTTGTTTTGCCTCAAAATGCAAGTATATCAGATTCCATAGAACAGTTGAAATCTTGATTAAGAAACCTATTCTTACTCAAGCAGTCTCCACTCATCTTCCATTGCTTGTGAGCTCTGTTAATAGAGCAACTTCCAATTCACTATGTCTCTTCAATGCTTTGATTTTGCCAGCAAGTATTGATCTGTAGAATGCTCTGTCTAAGGGCAACAGCATCATTAATTGCAAAGTGATCTGCAGAACAATTAGACACCTCCAGATTCTTGTATAAACAGATGAATGGAACTGTCTACCTAATGGGACACTGAGCTGATTGTTGATGAACCCAGCGATGTTGGTCAGAAATGTCTTCCCCATCTCTCTGTTTCCTCTGTTTTTCTGCCTCATACAATAATAATACTAGCAGGCTATACAATTCTATGATGTTTAAATACCCTGAAGCAAACATATCCTGTCTAGTTTGTACTTGGATGGGAAGCCACCAAGGAATACCAGGTGCTGTAGGCTGTATTTCAGAAGAAGGAAATGGCAGGCCACTGTCTGTGATGGACAGTGTTGCACGATGTCGGTGGCAGAGATCCTAATTAAGGAGCAAAGACAACAATGGCTTGGAGAAACAAACTAATGGCTTTATTATAGAAACTCCCTTCCAAGATAGGAAAGCTACTCAGGGTGTTAATTTAATCTAGCTTCATTCTAGGGAAGAGAGGAGAGAGAGGTGGGCAGGAAGAGAAGGACTGGGGAGATCATCCCTAAGACTATTAGTTTATGTCACAGAGGGATCAGGATAGATAAAGAAGGATGATACTGTGGGTCACTCAAACTATCTAGCCTGATTACTGCTGCACACTCTGAGGCATTCTTGACTCTTCAGTGCTAAGTGTTGTTGTACTTCTAACACTCTGAGTCTTCCTTGCCTAAGAGAAGCCCTGGTGGTGCAGTGGTTAAATGCTGGTACTGCAGCCACAAGGTTGTGAGTTCGGTCCTCTCAGGCTCCAGGTCAACTCAGCCTTCTATCCTTCCACAGATTGGTAAAATGAGTACCTAGCTTGTTGGGGGCAATTAGCTAAACACATTGTAAACCATTTAGAGAGCACTTAGCTGATAAGCGGTACACAAATACGCATGCTATTGCTATTGCTAAGAAAACTCTACAAAATTCATGAGGTCACCATAAGCTGACAGGTGACTTGAAGACACATACAAACACCTACAATTCTTTCTTGCAATACTTTTAACTCTTTGGTCTGTATGCTATTGTTAATCTTAACCTGAGTTGTGGTTCAACAAATAACCAAGGGAACCCCAGCCCTTGCTTGTTGAAAAAGTGTGCAGGGTAATTTGCACTATGAGTTCAGAGTTTTAAAATACAAAATTGTACATTGTTTGACACAAGATATAAAGAAATAGCTCACATTTGCACCAGCTAAAAAAGACAAGGAGGCCTCCTTCATAAGGGAGAAAGGTGGAATGAGAATCAGATGAATAAACAAACCAACCAACCAACATTTAAATTAAAATCTGTATTGGAGAGAAAGATTGTATTGTTATCATAAACTGCAAAGCAATCCTGTGCACATTCACTCAACTTGCCAAAACTCAAATTTATTTGTATAAGTTTGAAGTTGAACAATGCTCTACCAGTACAGTTACACAGCTGGCGGGAGGAGATACCACTCATTTGTCTCACCTTCCTTCCCAGCTGTACAACAGCAGCCAAAGGTGGGGTGGTTTTGGATGCATTTCTGCTTCCTTGGTACTGCTTGGATGTAGAATGTGCTGCCTTTGTAATCTGAGAGAGATGGTGCACCCACCATCCCCAGTATAAAGCTTCTGTGCTGCTTTCATGTGTATTGCAAATGCAACACATCTTAGTACACTCCTGCAATTGAGCACTTGCAGTGGGGTGAAGCTCCGACTGGTACCCATGGCTACTGTCGCAGAACCAGGGAGTGGAACATTGTACAAGCAAGTACAGAAAACTTCCTCCAATAACACTCCTCAAAGTACTTTAAGCCACTGTAACCAGCAGTTATACTGGTACATGTTATCTAAAAGATCCTGGCTATAGTGAGGGACAGAGAGGAACTGAAACGAATAACTTTTAGTGCAGAAGGCACAATTTAAGTTCATGAGTGAGTCTTACATTGAAAAAAACCATGCAGCCATTGCCAATAAATAACAATAGCCCAAAAATGAGATAGAAGAATCTTTCCATTACATTTTCCTTGCATTTCTTGAAATCCCACCACCATTATAATCCCAAATTCTGTATAGGGTTGTGAAATCTTATTGCTTCTGCATGGTAATTTGTTTCACTTTTGTTAGTGTATAAAATGTGTTTGTGCATATTTTTTTAAAAAATGTATTTTTTAATCATGCACGTTTATTTGTTTAATGATTTAAAACAAAAAATGGAAGCTGGTGGTCGTAGTTTCCTCTTCACAATGGGAATCCCACATACATTCAGGCACTTTCATAGCCTTACAGACCACGAACTGGATTTTTGGAGGTCTTTAAACAGACATTGGATTGGCATTTTTAAAAAAGTACTTTCATTATGTATTCCTGAATGACAGAGATTGGACTAGATGGCCCTTCTGATTCCCCTATGATTCTATGGGTGGCTTCTTTAGTTTTTAAAAAAACTCAAGTTAATATGAATTTTCTTACATATTCCTACCCAAAAGCAGGGACTTTGTACACTGTGCAGATGGTTTATTCTATAAAGTACCTCATTTGCCAGCAGTAGAGCTCTCATTCCTCCTTTTCTTTCTAAAAATAGTGTGTAATAATAGCACATTTTCAAAGCAAATCCTTCTTTCAATGTAATGGTGCAATTGACTCTGTGACAAGGGTCAGGTGACGTGATAGGTTAATAAACTAGCCATCCCCATCTGAAAACCTGACTTCAGAATCACTTTACAGTCCATCTTGAAATGAGTTCAGTGCTTTCATCCTAATCCTCAACTGTATAAGGGAACAACATATCATAATAATATTTTTAAAAAAGAATATCTCTTGAAAGATAGCTAACACTTGGCTATTCCCCAATTTAATTTTCCTGCACGTACTCCATTGCCTTCCATTTGGCTAAAAACATGCTGTGATCTTAATGTAGGTCACAAGGAAGGCAACAAATAGTTTGCAGCAGTAGCATAAGCTTGAAGGGATGATGCTTCTGCAGCTGCACTGAAGTCCCTGGAGCTATACCAGTTGAGACTTCAGCCCTTGCAGAGAAAAAAATGACAGCTTTCCTCTCCATCCAAGAAAACTAGTTTTACCAGGACATTCTCTTTCATTTCTCAGGTAGTGGTTGGATTAAGTTGATTAGGTAACCACCTGTATCATATACGCACAGATACCGAAATGTCCATTGAAACATGCCAATAATTATTCCGGTCATTATTGCAACAGACAAAAGGAAGTACTTATGACACGATTCATAAAATATGGAATTCATTACCACAAGGTATGATGGTAGCTACCAGCTTAGATTTCTTCGAAAGAGCAGAAGAAGGAGAAGGTTATCAATGGCAACTTCTACTTACATCTCTAACATGCACCATGACCAAAGCAACTTCCAGCTACATTTCCCTGTTCTCCATGTGTTTGATCACTGTGGAAAATGTCTCACTGTCAGTAGTAGGATATGCATGTGGGAGTCCTTTGTGTGGGAGGTGGACTGGTCCTTTCCCATGCCAGCCAGAAGAGAAGAATTTCTGGTCAAAGCATTGCTGGCAGGATAAACACACATGCCTGCACACCCCTGATTTGACCACATGGACTTCTAATCTAGGCTTCAGGGTCAGGATTTGGTGGCAGTAGGGGTCTACATAGGATTTTGTTGGATAGCTCATCAGTCTTCCAACTCTAACTCCTTTTCCCTCTCTAGATCTCAGTGCTATTATTATTCCCATCTAGAATAGATCCATCAAGTCAACAGAATTTGCATAATGTTATTTATTTATATCACACTTTTTCTCCTCATATAGGCTGCAAGGCAACTTGGATAAAATAACTGTTCACTAACCTTCATTATTGCCTTGAGTTTGTAGGACTTCAGCAGGGCTGTTAATGATCAGGGTTCTTGGAGCTCTTTCATTCACTGGGCCACCATAATTGGGAAATAACAGCTTTCAGCAATTAAGTCAATGGGTCTACTCTGGGCAGGATTACCAATAAGACTGAAGCCCTGATTCCCATGAACTAATATATAAAAGTCAAAGTTAGTTTATTTGTCTGTGTCAGGTGAGAAGACCTAATATGATTGGCTGCCTGTGAAGATTCTATGGAATCCTTGGGTTTAGAGTTTAGAGAGGGGCCTTTAGAATTCTCAACCAGAGAGCTCTTGGGCCTGGCTGGTTGCTATGAAGACAAGGCTTAGCAGCAAGGAGGAAGATAGTATATTCCCTCAGGAACCCAACCTCTGTATGTTAATAACTCTGAATAAAGGTTGGATTGGAGAATATGGGGAAAAGTTACAGACACTGGACAAGACAGTTTGTGAAATGAAAGACACAGGATCTCAAATCTTTCTAACAAGTATAACTATGAGAAAATAAAATCCCAGGCAACGCTGGGTATATACGCTAGTTTTATATATAATTTAACACAGTTGCTTTGCATTTCACCTGACATAACTACTGAATGCCTCTTCCATCCAGGACCCTAGCATCCTTCCAGCTGCACATCTGTTTTGAGCATCATTCCTTTCTTCTGGCCTAGGAAGCAGGAAGGTTGATCAAGGGTGCTCCTCACTTTTTGCATGTTCATGAGGCATTGTGGTAATTCTATGGCAGTTCACAAATTGAAATTCTGTTGAATTAAAAATGAAAAGGAATAATGCCATTTGTGCTGTCGTCACTAGCAATGCATTTTTGTAAGAGAACCAATTTCAGACTCTTACCACAATTTCACTTGAACTGAAGATTATTGTACTGAAGGGTCTTATCAGAAGACAAGCCAGAGGCTTTGACAGTTGGACTGAAAAATACTGAATCTTTTTGGCTCCAAGGTATCACACTGCAAAGCTATTATGATATACCATGTAAAAAGAAGAAAACTGATTGCTAATACTGCCCTAAAGAGTGCCACAGTGTTCGTTAATGGCCCTTAATGTGAATAACTTTAATGCACCATTAAAGAGAATAAGGTTAATACTTTATATGAAGACAATTTAAATAGATCCTTTGGAGACTTCAGGGACTTACTATGAGAATACACTTTCCTATTATATAGCATTTTTAGATTGAAGTCCTAAAAACACTTACACTGGAGTAACTCCCAACAGAATAGAAGATCTTACCTCTGAATGTTTAAGGTTGTACTGTACATCTTCAAAAATGGTCTCTTGGATTGAGTAACCCATATTTCTCATTGTTCAAGTGTGCCCGCCATTCTCTGCATATACAAGGGAAGCTTTGTTACCATTAACCTGAACTTACAAAGGCTAATTCATATTGCATCCATTGAGCATTCTCTAACTCATTCCAGAGAATTTGTAGTGAAAATTGCTCATTGTGTATTTGGGAGTCCCACGATTCACTAATGCTATTCTATCCTGGCCTTTATCTTTATCTTCTTCAAACTCTTGTTCTCTGTGTAAAGTTGAAAACTGTTTCTACTCTGTTTTGGGAACACATAGACCATTTCCACACGACGTCACAGAACCACTTCTGCCCTGGGATGGCAACAGTTGGCAGGTCATGCTTCTGCATGATGTCATCGCCGTCCTGCTACCATCTCATTGCAAAGCGTTGCACTCGCATAGTATTTAAAAAACTGATAAAATTCATTTTACACCTCCCCTCCTGCTACACTCCCATACTTACTCTCATGCAGAATCTGTGACACATGTCTGCAATGCTTCCTCCCCCAGCACAGCAATGGCAAGTACCCAGCTGTGCTGTAGAAGGAAGGGGCAGGACTGTCCCACTCCCTTCTGCAGAGAGCAAACAGGTGTGGAGAGAAGTGTTGCTCGCTTCTGACCTGGATTTGCAGTGTCATGAAGCAGAAGAGCATCATCACGTGGAAAGGGTCATAGAAAAGAAAGATATCCAATTTGCACAGGCACAATAAAATAAGTTGCTGTAGGTTACCCAATAAGCCTATAAAAGTGCAGGAATATAAAACAAAGCAAAACAAAGCTGAACTTCATGTCCAGCATTCATAGTACTGATTGTAAGAACATTATCTAATACATGTGTCTCCTATTAGTCAGAGGTTCACTTTATTTTGTGGTCATCTTGTAGTTAGTGGAATTCCTTGAGAAAAGGCCAGCAGTTTTTCATAGAAAGTGAAGCTTCTACCTTATTCTCTCTCTTTCTCATTGCTCCTGGCAGCAATGGGGAAGGCCTGCAGCTTAATGGTAAAGAACATGATTTGTGTGTAGAAATTATCAGGGATGGTTGGACCAAACCTCTAGAAAATACTTTGTGAAGTAAATGACATGTTGCTTTAAGTGCTTTAACTGTTAAGTGCACCTGTGGAAAGGAATGTGGCTCAACCTAGTTTGTGCTGAGTTATGCTGATGAGCACCAGGTGCAGACAATACAAGGGTTGGCCAGGATTGGGTAGGTGTCTGTATAAAGGTAGCACAATCCCAGCCAACATGCACATATTGCCTGAAGTGTGTCTGCTGGGGGCTCTGCCAGAAAGAGCAAGCTATGTATGCTGGATTGTCATCTGGACTTTGTAAATATTGTATATATGTTTGTAACAAAGAATAAAGAGCCTCCATATTGGAAGATTACAACTTAGAGTTGGTGAGTGTTACTGGCTCAGTGCATGTGCTGCTAATGATGTTCTCTGCTGCTAGGCACGCTTCCATAGCAGTGCGTAGCTGTCTCTGCTTGTTTATAAAGACTGGCTATTTTTGCCTTTCCCCCCTTTTGGTTTTTGGGGACAGAAATCCCCAGGGTCAATATCTGCAATTTTAGGTAAAAATAATCACATAGCAGGTGATGGAAAAACCTCTGGCTGAGAACTTGGAGAGCCCTGGCAATCAAATTAGGCAACTCTGGGCTAGATGGTCAAATAGTTTCCTGTAATATACAGTGGCTTTCAATTTTCTAACTTACTTCTTCCACCCAAAAAATCCCCCAAGAATGGAGGAATCCAGAACTGTAGTGAGGGAAGTTGCACTCTAGAACTTTTCCCAGTGAAAGACTTGCTGTTTGAGGCGGGGGTGGGGACCGTTGTTTTTCACTTTTGGCTGTTTTTTTACAAAGTTTGAAAATCTTGAACTAGACTGAATTACGTCAGGAATCTCTACTTCCAAAAAGAACAAAAAAAATGTGCTTTTTAAATTTTATATCCAGGCCAGAATATTACTAGAGAAGTTCCTAATTTTGAAGAACTATTGCTTAACTGTAAGAACTAGCAGTACAGATTACTGGAATTATCATTTCTCTGTTATATCTCCATCTCTCAGGATGTGAGCTGCTGGACATGGAGATATTTCATGAACTATTTTTGAGCAAAGGAAAAACAGTTAGTGGAAGGTGTATTTTTCTTCACAGCAGGAGAGCTCTGCTTCAAACCTTACATGACAATAACAGATAGGGTAAATGTCCTTGAAAAACAAGCAGTTTAAAGTTCAGTCAATCAAGCATAAAAATAACCTAACTTTATTAAAATATTGCATTGTTAATAATTTTGAGAAATGACTATCCTTAACTCAATCTATATGCTGTGCCCCAGGATTCAAGTTGATGTCTTTGTTGGGACAGTCATGCAGCAAATACCCAGAAATAACACCCAAGAAGTTACAAACTATCCATCACTAGGAACAGTGAACAGACAGCTGCATTAATGAGAACAATTATGCAATAGTTTCCAGAAATTACAATTAATAATGTATAATCATTTGCTTAGTGCTCTAAAATAGGCAAATTAAACTTAAATCCATGTGAATAATTACACTGATATAATATAAATGACTTAATTACGTTTCTACTATTTTTCTCATATAATAGAGTTCCGTTTGCATATATTGGAGTCTGATTCCTGTACTGTGTGAAGGAGGTGGGACATGTCAAATAAAAATAATGCTTTAAATGTGGATGAAAATATCAAGAAGCATGAATATTACTGGATTTTTTTGTCCAAAAGAGCTTTGTGTGGGGAAAGGAAGGGAGTAACCAGAAGTCTACCAGGCATGACTAATTATATTCATCATATGATTCTATCTGCTTGTAAATGTCACTCTCCACTTTTCAACCTGGGTCCCTCAGCCTCAGTTAAGGAAAGTAGGAATTATTAGTATTGGTTTATTTTTTTTTCCCTTGACAGATGCATCCTTCTGCCTGTTCCCTCTTCTAGCAGTATAAGATATGGTGTCTAATCACTTTTCTCTTTCCCCATTTTGTACCTGAGTATAGCATACAGTTATCATGGGCCAGGACTCAGCTTCCCTACATGAAGAGCAATCTCAAAGGAGGACAAGCAGACACAAGTGCATCAGGAGCTAATCAGGCTGGGATGAGACCCAGCTGGCTGTAGCCTTCTTAAGGAAGGCAGAGGGCAGTGGCTTGACTCCAGAAAAAACTCATGTGTTTGCTGGCCCTTGTATTTTCTAGATTCCCTGCTTGTTGCCTGCCTGGATTTTCTGACCCTGGACTATCTGACCATGTTGCCCACTGGATTCCTGGACATTTCTTGACACCACTTCGGCTCCACCCTAAACAGACAAGCTGTATTGACTGTTTGACTGTGAATGACCAGCTGCTAGCCCTGCTCTCCATGGCCTGGCAGTGGGCACCTACAACAATAGTGAGGTGGACTCTGATTACTAATAGGAAGGTGTGGAAAAGTTACAGACTGTCTTTCCCTATGCCATGCCCTATGCTGTGCCCTTCCCCAATCCACATAGCATGACAGACAGCAAATCTAGGTTGGCCTTAGGGATGGAAATTGGGCCTTAGTAGTCCTATTTTTTTTTTAAGTATATCATATCCTTCAACATTTCATAGGTGAAAACTGGGACTACTATTTTCTGCTTTCTTTCCTCTGGCCTCACTGCCATCTCCTCCTCCAACTGCTGTCCAAACACTGGCTGTTCTTTCAATACCCAATTGCCCCACTGGGGAGCAGTGTAAGTAGCAGCACAACCTCAGGTGGCTCTTCCTAAGATGCACTGCTACTTGACATGATTGCTGAAGCTTAACTAGGCTAGGTGATAGAAGTGGTGGCTGCAACAAAAATGAGCGACAGGGCAGTAAGTCCAATCTTAGCACCATGTCGGTGGTGGTACATGATAGTGATCATCACTATGGCCAACCTTTTCTCCTCCACTACCTCTGGGTTGCAAGGCTACATGGGAATAGTCTGGGATCAGCTGCTACCAAGGCTATTGCTGCCACCAATACCAACCCCCCTCCAGTTCAGTGCTAGTTCCATATGGGAGGAAAAGCCATGGAAATAGTGCTGAGCTAAGTGCGGCCATTGACAGTAGCCCTGTTAGTAGGAAGGCACAGGCTTCTGCCACCTCAGCTTGCACTCTAGGAAGAGAAGTAGACCTCCATCATCAGTCACTGCAGTCCACCACCAATAACATGTTGCTAAGGACTGAGTCACCACTGCTGCCTTCGACCAGCATAGCTGAGCTTTCACTGACCAGGCCAAACAGCAGTACCTCACCTTTACCTCAGGAAAAGCTTCCTGAACTTGTGGAACTGGGAGAGGAAAATGAAGACAGGTGCAAAATCAGGAGGACTGATAAGGACACATGTATGGTATGTAGAGGGAGCCAGGACATATGCTCCTCTACTCCCAACCTTCCTATGTTGACAGGGAGGGCCTGCAAAAGAGCTGTTACTACATTCCAGTGAGTGTGGTTTCAAAGCCCCACATGACTAAGAATTCTGCCTCTTGAAAGTTTTCAGACATCAAGAACTTTATTCTGCCAAAAATAGTTAGTTTCTCTTCAGATTTCCCAGCACAGAATGAAGGGGTACTTTTCTTTCTCTACCCTCCACTACATCTTGTGGGAACATGGGAGGAGGACATCTCAATGGTTACTTTCAGGTTCTAGAACATCTTCCTAGAGCCTTCCATAGTATCTTTCCAGTGGCAGATGAAGGCTTGTTTATTTCAACAAAACAAACCTAGGGAACTGACTACTCTGAGAAAGTGCTTTTAATAATGTGTAGTGTCTATTGTTTTTTAATCAGTGTTATTTTACATTGTTATTCATTTCTATTGACAGTTTAATTATATTCTAAATTTGTATGTTTTTAACTGTGCAAACTTTTCACTTTAGTTATTGTAAATGTTATAAATGACCTAGTGTCCTATGAATATAAATAAAGGTAATACTAATACTAATCATATAGTTGGAGCAAATATCCATGACTCCCTTTTTATGCATAAATAAAAAGAATACCTATAGGACTTCTGAATTGCCTTATTGCTGCTTTCTACAAAAGCCATCCCACGCTTTTCTGGAGATACTAATTAATTATGCCAGTAATTATGCTGGCAATGTCTAATCAATAGTTCAATCAAATTAACTTGATGGAGACTGAAATTATGTTCTTTTAATCTCACCCATCCATCGCCCAGTAAACTCATTATAAAAGAAGGCAACATACCACTGGCAACACCATAT
Organism: Ctenosaura bakeri; assembly: GCA_948474755.1. Classification (NCBI taxonomy): domain Eukaryota; kingdom Metazoa; phylum Chordata; class Lepidosauria; order Squamata; family Iguanidae; genus Ctenosaura; species Ctenosaura bakeri. The sequence goes on from CAOLHI010001543.1 coordinate 185,983, forward strand.
TACATAAGTTTGGAATTTGAAAGAAATTTTTGACCTTTCAGGATAATCTAATTGTTCTCATATTGCCTTGGTACAATTTTGCATGACTTCTTTCTCTTAGACCTCTCCATGTTATACTTATTGTCCTATTATAGGCATCTAAGACCTGCCTGCTTTTAATGACCCCCAATTTGGTTTAAGTCATTTTTATTAAATCTTACCTTATTTTGGTGATAAACATTCTCCCAACAGTAATTACACTTAAAGACACTATACCACTACCAACCGTGGCATAAAAATACAGATGCATACAGATGTTCCATTCTAAATGAAAATGCAAAATATACAAATGATAGGGAGAGGAATTAAACAGTAGAGTTGTATGAAAATGCCTAAATAAGACTCCCAGCTGGAGTCAGATCACCAATCACATTGAGTTATATCCACACTGCACAGTTATACCAATTTGATGCCACTTTCACTGCTATGGCTTCAAGCCATGGATTCCTGGGATCAGTGGTTTCATGAGGTATTTAGGTTTCACTACTAGGGAGCCTGGATGCTGTAGTTCAGGAGAGCAAACAGAATACCAAGTATCTTCCTAGTTTACAAATCCCAAGATTGTGTAGGAAGGTACCACAACAGTTAAAGTGGCATCAAACAGCTATAATTGTGCAGTGTGAATAGAGTCATCAGACAAGAGACAGTGGGAGCTGGATTTTTGATGGATCTCAATGACCCACAGACACAAAATTGTGCTTTCAAAATAGTGTGAAGTGCAAAACAAAAGGGCTCCTAAACCAGTGTAGTACCAGAATAGAAGGAGAATAGCTGTGGGATTCTGAAAAACAAAACACAAACAAGATTAGCGAATTCTGACATCCTTATAAACAGGCTGGCACAGCACAAAATCTGTCTGAAATCTCCTGAGTCTGCCCATAAGAAGCTGAATTCAACAACTAGGTTACTCAGACTACTTTACAGCCATGTCAGCTTTTGCCAAAGCCTTTCCAAAGAACGTACAAACTACAAAATTGGGGTTTGTTATGTTTTCTCCAGCATCCCTTCAGTTTACTGAGGTACAGATATTTAGGACTACAGCTTTAAAGAGGCAAATCCAAGACCAAACACATGAACTGAGATCTAGTTTTCTAATTTAACCACCATCCTCACACCATGGTGACAGTCTTACAATCTGCTTGAAATCCTAGGGGCGCTTACACACTGCACAGTTATAGTACTACAATTCTACTTTAACTGCCAGGACTGCATCCCATGGACTTCTAGGTTTGTGGTTTGATGAGGTGTAGAGAAATCTGGCTGAGAATTCTAAATGTTCATCCCTAACCTGTAAATCCCAAGATTCTATAAGATAGAACCAAAACAGTTAATGTAGAATCATAGCATTATAATTGTGTATTGTGAAAAGGCCCCTGGATATAAATCCCACTGAATACAGAGGGTTTATTTTGGAGTAAACAGGTTTAGAATTTAGTTGGCCATGCAGAGTTTTCCACAGTAGTTGGGACACCATAATCTGCATGTGGAAATAGACAGAATCAGATTCATTGGCTAGATAACAGAAAGGCCTTTCGTATTTGCAGCCCTCCAGAGGCAAATGAATGATAGCAGCTGGGACCATCTGTTACTTCTCAAAATTATATTTACTGGTGGAAAATATCCAGAACCACTGTTACTCTTCTATCACATATACACAGAATATGTTAGATGTAAAGAGAGCATTGCAGAGTTTTGAAAGATTCACAAGTACCACAAAATACTATGCCAAAATACTGCAAGCAGAACATTAGTATCTTTATTACTGCGTGTCGGAAATATCTTGCTCTTCATTTAATGACTTAACTAAAAGGTGACAAAAGTTATAAACAAAGATCAATGCAATTCACAAGATTTTGATATGTCTAAAACTGTGTGTTTTGTTTTTATTATTTTTCTTATGAAAAGAAGGTCTTTCCATCTACCTTCACCAGCAAAAGATAAGCCGAAGCAGATGTTCTCAGAATGAAGAGCAGGGAGGCATAACAGGGTATTTAGGCATAACAGGAAAACAGACAAAATCTCCACTCGTGCAAGATGTAATTTCATTGGATGCAAACCAAACTTTTGTCTCAATGGTGCTTGCAAAGGAGAAGTTCTCCTTGCATTTCTCTAATAATGTTCTTTTCTAATTCACTAAACCAGCCAATCAAACATATTGCGTTAATACAATAATGAAATAAAACCTCTCAATGAAAAACATATTTTTTTCAATATGAAAACTCTCTATGAAAACATTGGCCAACATTCTGTTCAACAGTTAGAGGATTGTAAGCTGGATGTACAATGTCACAATGGCTGGGGATTTACATTTGCAGTTGTGAATGACCAAATGTGACCCCAACAACCTACCTTCATAGCCTGAAGTATTTCCAAGGCACTGGAAATCAGAGTACTGGAAAATGACATCTGCAGTGGTACCCTGGTCATGGGGTAAAAAAGAAAAAGGAAACTTCTGCAGCTTCCCTTACTATGTGTCTTCTTCCGCTTTAATAACATCAGCCATCTTGATCACACTCTGATATAGCTTGGTCACACATGTTCTGGTTTTCTTCTGTGAAATGTTGGAGGGTATGCTAATAACTGAGAGGGAGTAATGTTTTGGACAGGCCATTAAAAACACCCCCTTAAGAAGTTAGGGGTCTGAACTGAGATCCCATTTTGCTGTAGCTTGTCAATGTTGGTTTTTTGCATCTGAATTGGAAAAAATCTGGATACAGCGTGCCCTCCGTAAACGCATTATAATCAATGGACACAACATGTACATGTGCATGGCAGTGCAGGCATGTGCTCACTGTGTCCATTGACTATAAAGAGATGCAACACTTCATGCAACCTCACATTCATGCCTCACATTCCAGTAAGGGAGAGGCCACTGTACATGCAAATCTTTTTCCAACAAACATCTATATTTGAAAGCAGGAGTTAATACAACAGACCATGTTATGATTTCATGAGTAAAGGACTGATATATACGTGTGTGTGTGTGCGTGTGTGCGTGTCATTATTAGGCCATTTCTGCATGACGAGACTCTTGCACGTTGTCCCATTGCAGTCCCAGCAGGGAAAGGAGTGTGACAGGAACACTCCCCTCCACACAGGACCAGCTCCTTGCTGGAGGGACCATGATGACCCAGCTGGATGTGTGGAAATTTGCTGAGGGTACTTTGAGTGTTCGTTCCTGCATGGCAGGGTGTTGACTCAATGGTCATTGTGGTCTCTTCCAGTTCAATGTTTCTATGATTCTATATGTTCATTTAACCAAGTAAACTGTTAAAAGTACAGAAGCTGAGAATATGTCTCAGAATATCTAGTACTAGTGGGACTTCCCTTGTTCTTGGGTTTTTTTAACCACCTCTGCCCTATCAGCTCTGCCCTTTTGACTACAGTTAACCATGTACTTCATGAAAAATATGGTTTATCATAGCAATATACATTGCTATCATTATTATCTGTCTCAAGGTTGATGCTTTTTTTAAAATCCTAACCCACCTCTCCCTGTTCAGCTCTCTTCTTTCTATCATTGGCAACTAAGCATTTCAGATGGATTTTCTTGCATTTGTTCCCTTGTATTTCCAAGACAGAAACAGAAAGATCATCTGGGGATAAAGAATGATAGGATTGACACAAGGATTTTGAAAAAAAATATCAAGAGGCATTGAGGGAATAATAGAAAAAAATAGTTATTTCCTGTAGCCTTGAATGATAATTACTATGTAGGAAAGCACACAAAATATTAAACTGTAGAGGAATTGAAAAGCAAATAGCAAGAAGCTATTTGAGAAATTTCCAAATAAATTGTGATCACCCTTTAACATCTTTATCAGAATGTAATCAAATTCTAACAAAAAAAACTTTGTGATTTACATATGTAAGAACTTTTCATGTTCAAGTGGTCCTTGAACTTTTAATTCAGAAGTTCAAGGTTTAAAACCTGAATTTCAATTCAGAAGTTCAAGATTTCTGCCAGTTACAGAATTCCTCAGATACAAATGGTAATTAATTATTGACTAAATTACCATCAAGTTTCAGTTAAAGGAGTCACAATTGCTCCTTTGGTTTCTATATTCAAACATATCAGGTCATACTGATGTTTTGTCACATCCAAAGGAATAGGGTGAAAAGGAGGAATAGATTTGTTGAGTTCAGAATGATTTGAGTAGAGGAGTTACACAATACAGAAGTGTAGGTACAAATAGACAAATGCCTTTTTTTTTCCATTGATGGGTAAGAAGGAATTTAATCTTACCATTTCGTAAACAATATTTTATTCATACTTAGGAAAATAGCAACAAATTCACCATTCGGTACCTTTGTGGGCTGGGGCGTGGCATCCTCCACTTCAGCTTCCCTCCCAGGATGCCTGGAGATGGCGGCAGCCATGTTCGCACATGAGCAATTGCGTATGTGCAAACATTTGCTCCAATGGCCCATGAGTTCAAAGTGGCCTGTTTTGAGCTCATTGGCCAGGAGAACAGGCCTGTGTGAAGGCATCCTAGCTTCACTCAGGTCCGCTCACGGGGTACTTACCTGGCGGATCTCTTGACTATCGGCAGTTAGTATTTGGCAGCGGCGGCGGTGGCAGCGATGAGCTGCGGGAACAATGCAAAAGCAGTGGCAATGATGACAACCGAAGAAGGAGTAAGTGGCAGCAGTGGTAGTGGCTGAAAGACAGCAGCAGGGGCTGCAGCCAGGAGGCAGAGAGGTGAGGCGCCCCACATGGTCGGCAGGGCCAGATCTGTTTTGCTGAAATCATGCTATGGCCCTTCCTGGGCCACCATTCTGGATCTGGGGATGCAGGGCCTTGGCCCTCACTGATCTGGCCAAGCACCTTGCCCTCCGCCTCTCACCTCTGGTCTCTCCTCATTTGGGCTGCCTTTTTTCCTGCTGGCACTATGCCCCCCAAAAAAGCTACAGTGCCAAACCCCACTTCCCTCCCCAGAATCCGGGACCAGGCAGGCCGTGCCCAGAAATCCTGGGTTGAGTTGGGGTCCATGGGCAGCCACAAGGCAACCCCCAGTGCTAGGAGGGCCCCTTCTCTCCAGCCAGTCTCCTCTCTTGGCAATTCTGTCCTAGAAGGCATTGCCCAGTCTCTGGAGAAGCTGGCCAAGAAAATGGAGTGACTGGAATCCAGACCAGCAGTAGCTCTCGCAGAGCCGGCATCTGGGCCTCCCCAACAGCAACAGGAGGGTGGCCCCAGGGTTAGGAGGAAGCGGTCTTCTTCTTCCAGCAGCAGCACAGACAGTGCTACCAGTTCAGATGCCAGCACGGCGAGCCTCAGCAGGCGTAGAAGCTGTAAGGACAATAGCAAAAGACACAGGAGGCACAGCAGGAGTGACGCTGGCAGTGTGACATCCGGGGGGGTGAATCAGGCATGGGAGCAGCTCATCCCAAAGATTATTGGAATGCCAGGCCTCTGTGCCTGGTTTTCCTGAGTGGGCTATTCGCAGGCGTCAAAGGGACAGGGCTGGCCTCCTTGGCCCCAGTTCCACATGGGTGGGCTCAGGACAGCAGGGCGGCTGCCGGCCCAGGCCACTTTTGGGGACCACAAGAACCCCCAGGGATCTATTTGAGCAAAAAGACCAGGGAGCCCATCCTTGATGGTTATTTTGTTGATGTCTTCTCGCTCCTTAAGCCAGAGTGCAAGGAAGGACGCACTCCCAAGTCTCACAGACATCGCAGTAGGGAGGACAACTCAGCCTTGGTCTTTTGACAACTGGCTGGCTGGCTACACGTTTTTTATGGGGATGGTCTAGGCAGCATATCCTGTCCAGGGTTGGCACCTCACCAATCACCTGGGAAATGTCCTGAAGGCACACGCTCTTGCGTGATTCAGCAGCTATCAAATACAATGCTGCCTTCAGAAAAAGGGCATCCTAGAACGAACATGTTCGGTGGGACCTTATCAATGACAAACTCTGGTTGGTCATTATAGGTCCTCACATCAAAAGCGGAGCTGAGAGTCCCAAGCTTTTTCATTGGTCTGGGAAAAAGGATGCCAGAAAACTAGTCTGTTGGGAATTCAATCAAGGAAAGTGCAACAGGGTTCACTGTAAGTATGACCACCTCTGTGAATCCTGCCTTGGACCACACCACAGGTCCTCTTGCCCCCGGCCAGAGGGAGGCCAGCTGGGTCCCTGGCCTGTCCGTACTCTCTTGCCTTCTGGGGGCAAATGGGATGGGGGCAATGCCGGGCGCTCCAGACCCCCTAAGGAGTAGGGGGTCTATCGGCCACACCCCCATGCATATCACGGAACTCCTTCCCCTATTGGACGCATAACCCAACCAACAGAGGGCTTCTCCCATGGTTTCAGGATCCTGGTATCCTTTACAAGGTGGTATTATGGGTCAGGCAGTCCAAGTCAGACCAGCAAGCCAAGGGTGCCCTCATCTACCTGCACCCCCTTCACAGGGAAGCCCTTTGCCCTGTCCGTGTGATACAGAAGTTCCTCGAGAAGTGGCCTGCTGGCACCGGCCCTTTGCTCATTCACCCAGATCGCTCCTTGCTGTCCAGGTTTCAGTTCATCACAGTTCTGCGGGTGGCTCTACGTCGTGCAGGGCTCCCATCCTCTGAGTTCGGGGAGTCACTTCTTCTGCATTGGAGCAGTCACGGAGGCTGCCACCTGTGGCCTCCCCGGCATGGTCATAAAGAGGATTGGGAGGTGGAAATCAGGAGCGTATGCGAGCTATGTTTGGCCTGAGCTGGGGCTCGTTGGGCCCACGTGCTGCAGCCAGGAGACTGCTGGGCAGTGAATGGGGCCAGGCACTCCCATCCCTGTTGGGGCAGGGGAAGACATTGGTATCCCAACTTTATTGGCAGCAGGGATAAGGAAGGCAGGCAGGCAGGCAGGGTGGCATGCCTGCCTCTTTGACGGTCGCATGGTCAGTGGATCCAGGATAGCGGGTACCTTTGTCACATGCTAGAGGATGGTCAGGTCCCCATTGGGGTCAGGGGGTGCAGTGAGCTGCCCAGCTCAGGTGGGCATGCAGTGGGCACCCCCTGGTGGCAGTAGGACCGTGGTCAGCTACATGCCATCCGGTTATGGACTGGACAGTTGGGTTCATCAGTTAACAGGCGGGTTGATTGATGCCCGGATCCATGCACATGCTTACGCCAACCTTGTTCATGCCTGTAGCCAATAAAGTTGTGGCCTTTCTGTCTCCAGTTGAAGGTTGTTGTGTTTTCTTTGCAAGGAGGCTGCCGCCCCTTGCCACACAATCAACTAAGCGATATTAAAACCAACAGCAAGAATTAAAAATATAGAACATAGAATATAGGAAGGAAGATACAATGAACTTAGATTATGTTTTAATATCTGTTTGTATCTTGTGTTTAGAATATCATCTAATATTGCAATTGTTATTCTGAATTAGTTCTGGATTTTCGCTTATACAAATAAAGTTAAAAAAAAAGAAGTTCAAGATTTCCACTCAGATTTAAAATGTCAGGTCATCCTTAATAAACTTATTATTTTAGGCAATAGGGATATTTTATGATATAAGATGCTCTGGTTTGTTACAGCTTCACCACTATCTTGGAGCTGGATGGTATTCTCCAAGATTTAGGTTTGAAGAAGAACCTAGCTAATTTGCCTCCCCTTTCCCACTCCTCTACTATCCCCTTCCATGTTTCACATGGCCTCATGCCTTCTTGCTGCTTTTCCAAATAAGTTCCAAACTATGAGAACATTTTTGAAAACTACATAGTTTTCAAAGATGTTTTTACAGTATGGAGAAAATTCAATCAATGTTTCTTTTCTTCTCTGCAGGAATGAAACTTATGAAGAATACATTTCTAAGTATACTGATACAGTATTCAGAAGAGGGAATTTTTTATTTTAATATTATATTATTTTATTCTATTCTATTTATTCTGTTCTAATTTTCTTCCAAGTAATTCAGACTGATTGACATCTTTTTCCCACATGATTGTATTGTCACAACATTGCTATGGGACAGATGGAGCTGGAAGAAAATAACTGGCTGAACATCATCCAGTGAGGAGCTATATGGATACATCAGGAGCAGAACATGGTTTTCCATAGTCCTAGTCTGTCACTTTAGTATTAAACCACACTGGGTTTCTCATGAATAGCTAACATCATAGTTACTTACACTGATTTGAAGATTCCTGTTTCCAAACCCCCATGTATGAATATGTCTCTTTTGTAAAAAATGAAATTTTTTTCCACATGAAAAAACTTCTTTAAAAAAAGTACCACTGCTAGGACTTACAAACTATGGCTGGCATCCTGTTGGTGACTTGCAGTGATGTGCATTCAATTTATGCTATCATAAACCATGTTTTTGGTCATTGAGGAGGCTTGGATTCAACTTACACCATTATCATTCATGTTTTTGGGTTGCTGCAGAGATCAAAATCCTCCTCCTGTTTTGCTCATCAACCTGTGTCACTCCAAACAAAAAACAAAAAGAAGAAACCTTGTAGCGTCTGCACTTTCCTAGCACAGCCATTTGCTGGTTGGAGGGAGGGTTTGTGGCAAAAAAGCATCCAGTTATGTGCCTGCAGTCAGGTACATAGGAACTTTTGGAGGATGATGAGGTCACTCAGAGGCCCTTTCCGCTGCACTCTCCCATCTCACAATGGGGAAGGGAGAAGCACTGGACCACGACAATGCTTCTGCATGATGTCATCACAGTTCTGTCCTTTTCCCATCCCCAGGCAGCGCAATCATGGATTAAATCATTGATGGGTTTTCCCCATCAATGACATGTGACCACACCACCATCCCATATTTACCTGTTCTGTGGAAACCACAGAAGTTTGATGGCTGCACTTCCTGCCCTAGCACAGCCTGGGAACTACCCAGCTGTACTGCAGAAGGAAGAAGTGTGGCCATCACACTCCCTTCTGCAGAGATTCAACCAGTACAGAGGGGAGCAGTCCCATCGCTCTCCCCTCACAGCAGAGTCACTGCCGGGATCCCCACCAGATGAGTTCTCAAAAAAATAAGATGCGGAAAGGGCCTGAGTACTACACATAGCTAGACACCTCTGTGCTGGATACATAGCTTGACCCTTCTCTGCTATCACACCCTGCTCTCCACTAGCCAGTAAATGACTATGTGGAGCATGGTGCAGAAGCTAAATGGTAAGTAGTTCTTGTGGGTGACAACAGGAGATGGAGTGCATTTCCCCCAATGCAGAACTTTATATTCTGTCTCCTAATCTCAGCCTGATTTTCAATCCAAAAAAACCTCAAAACCTAAAAATGGCAGGCATATGATCATAGCTTTTTAGAATGGAAGTGCTGACACAGTCAATATTACAGGGATTATGAATAGCTATAATGAATATTTCAAAGTGAAGTTCTGATTATGCTTTTGCTGAAAAACACATTCTGAATTCATCTGGCATTTGAAAAGATTGCATAAAGTGGCCAAAATGTTTACTTCACCATTATTGTACTGACGATGTTGTTTTTATCCCAACGGAAGTCAAATAATGAACAAATTCAGGCAAATGTGTGAAACATGTGCATATTTAGCATCTGTTACGTTCTTTCTTGGCAGCATTGTTTCATGCAGGAAAATCAAGGCCAAGAGCTCGACCACCAGCTAAGAAGCAATTGCTGTGAATCAGACATTATTGACTATTGTTCATTTTAAACAACTCTGCTAATGCTCAGTGTTAAAAGTATTTTTTTTTTGTTGTTCATTATAATCCTTGTTTGGCAAAGCAGCAAATCTTTGGTTGGTGATATTCATGGTCTTGCATTTACACATGTTTTCTTTTCTGTTCTCCAGTTTTTTTGTTCACAGGCAAATGCTCACAGTCTTCTCCAATGTATGCTTTCACTTCTTATGTCTGGATTCCAGTTCAAAGCTCTAATAAGAGCCAAAATAGAGAAGGATATATTCACTTTACTATGAAATGGGGAGAAAAAACTATGCACTGACTCTAAAGAACCAAGCAGAAACAGAAGAAAAGCAGCTAGTACTTTAAATGTTTAAGAGTTAGAGCAGTATAATTACAGTGATATTTACTTTCTGTATCTCTATGGGTTTGGCTTTTCTGGATCAGAGATCACTCTAGGCTTGTGGCATTTTCCAAACTTTGGTCTTTCCACACTACACTGCTATTATTCCATTTTCCAAAGTTAGCAGTTACATTTCTATAGCTTATCAGTGTCAAGTACTCCCTAAGCGATTTACAATGTTGTAAGCTAATTGCCCCAAAAAACTGATCTATGGAAGGATGGAAGTCAACCTGGAGCCCTGGAGGATCGAACTCACAACATTGTAGCTGCAATACTGGCATTTAACCACTGTGCCAGCAGGGCTCCTTGCACCATCATATTAACATTTTTTTCTGTAAAATCCCAGACTGTCATCAGATTGTTTTTATAGCTGTTGTTAATAGCCATCTAGTCAGATCTCCAAAGCCTGAGTGTTAAAAAAAAAATAGAAAGGTCTTTGCCTGCTAATAGAAAGAGAGCAGAACAACTTTGGACCTATTGCCGTGCATAGGATCTTACTAATGCCCGTTAATACCTTGAAAGCAAGGGCTTAAATACCCTAAAGGCACCATATCCTGTCTGATCTTGGAAACTAAACAGAGTCAAGCCTGGTTGGTACTTGGATAGGAGACCATCAATGAATACCAGATGCTATAGCTTATATTTCAGGGGAAGAAACTGAGTATTCTTTACCTAAGAAAAGCCTATGAAATTTGTGGGGTTGCCATAAGTTGACAGACATGTACACATACACATCATGATAGCAGACCTTTCAGATGGACTTGCATGCACCTCTATCTTTTTCTGTGTTTCATTATTAGCACATCAATATTATTCAGCTTTTATTGTAAAATACATCTCTATCCATTCTCTTTTCTCTCTCTCTCTCTCTCTGCATGTGTGTGTACACACACACACACACACACACACTGGTCTCATTATCATCCAAGATGATGTGCAGAAAGCAAGTAAAAATGGCATATTTCACCAATTTGAGGATGCCATCATAGAATGTTTATTTTTGACCATTAAATCTTTTGGTAGATAAAACAACAAAACAGAATCTTTTCCCCATCTCTTTTGCAAAATGCAATATTACTCAGCAAGGAAAAATTTAAAGATTAAGGATCAGTTTAATGATAGAATTTGGTGGTAAAGAAACTGATTTTAAAAGCCTTTGACCATTTTGATTATCATAATTCCTTGAAAAAATAGTGAAAGCCAGCTGCTGTGTGTGTCTGTTTGTGCTTCTGCAAGTGTGCTCTGTGTGTGTGCGTGAGCACATGTGCTCTTGTAAAATGCAGAAGACAGACAAATATATATCAGCAGCTGTCCTGCATAATCTTTATGTCTGGAGGCTTTTGTCTCCAGAGAACGGATCTTGGAGGAAGATACTGAGCAATCCAAAAACTGAAAAATAGAGGTCCTAATGACAGTGCCTGGCACGGTTACAGCTGATTGCAAGCTTAACTGATAGTGCCTCCTTTCTACATGAGAGATTTAATTTTCTTTCAGATAGCTAGATGTGCCTGGTGTCAGTACATATAAAGTCGCTTGTCAGCACTTGGCTGCACAGACTGATAGGGAAGCACTGAAGTATCCCACGGGAGGGCAGAAAAACAAGCCTGTTCACAGGAGACCCTACATCCTCTAAGTAGGACCCTGTCATGCTGCCAGAAATTCTTGGGGCTAAAATTGCTCCAGATTTCCAGGCACAGACTGAGGGAAAGGATGAGATTTAGAAAAGGTCATTGTCATTTGTTGTTGTTGTGTGCCTTCTAGTCATTTCTAACTTATGGTGACTCTAAGATGAACCTATCATGGGGACTGAGCATGTGTGACACACCCAAGGTCACCCAGTGGGTTGCCATAGCTGAACAGGGAATTGAACCCTGGTCTCTGGGGTCATAGTGCGATGCTCAAACAACTACACCATACTGGCACTCCTGTAAAGATCTTTGTCTTTCCCAAACAAGCTTTGGGCCATCTCAGATGATGTGAATGTATTGCCAGCAGATTATCTCCCAGGAGAAACTCTAGAAGGAAATCTGGCCACTGGCAATGCACTCAGACCAAAGTACATTCAGATATAGTACCTTCATGAATTTTATTGGCTATCCATGAAAAAGAAATTATATTTAGACAATACTACAGTCCACAAGGAGCTCTGGGCCTTTCCAAATAAGAGGACTGGTAACTAGAAGTTTCTGTTGAACAAAGCACCCAGTATGTCTAGCTTAATGTTTTCTTTTGTCAGAACATAGTCATAGATGTGGCATCCCAATAGTACCATTGATTGATTCACAGACAGTTAAGAAACTAGGATTTGAAAGTAGTGCACTGAAAAATAAGAACTACAGAAAATGAAATTATGAGTGTTTCCACACTAGAGAATTACAACAGTGTTATATAACATCAACTGCCTAAGGAATCATGGGATTTTCATTTTAATAGGGAACTTCAGATTCTCTTCTAAAAGAGATCTAGCACTAGAGTTCATTGGAATGGCCACAGAGCTATCTAGTAGAGAATTTTCAGTACACGGCCAAACCACAAATCCCTGGATTCCACAGTATGGAACCAGGGTTGGTAAAGTGACCCTGAAATGCTGTAGCTGTACAGTTTAGTTACTGAGTATGCCTTTTCTCCCAACAACCTCTGATCACCCTTAGCTTTGTAAGAACTCCTAGGTATGTATTCACCCCAAATATTCGCATTAGCAGGGAACTGCCATTCTTGATACCTAAAGAAAATGAGTCATTTTCATCTTTTGGAGTTGAATGGAGAGAAACGACAAAAGATTTGTTAAGCAGTAAGCCTGGCTTCCTCCTACTGCTCATATTACCTTTCCATCCTCATACATTTTATTTTTCTTTGCTTACAGAAGAGGCGAAACTGTTAGGGGTGAGCTAGCAAAGGAGGTGTAAAAACTAACCATTTTGAGCCTCGCTTAGACTCAAACCTGTCTGACCCAGGCTAGCAAGTGAGGTGGTGGTAGTTGTTGCTTATCTTTTCCCACATCAAATATTTTTTCTGTGGTATAATGCAATTCTCTATACTCAGCTGAGTTCTGAAAGAGAAGGGAACATTAACGTGTCTGTGTTTGGACTAGAAACTAATATGGCTTCACCTGGGCTAACTTAGGAAAATGTTTGGATCTTTCTAAAATGGTGTGCCTTGGTGTCAGGGACTTTCCTATAGAAAAACAAGCTGACACAGCAAAGGTTACACCTAGCATATCTTGTTCCTCCTTCACATAAGCATGAGGGACCTTCTGGAAGTAAGGAATAGCTGATTGGAAAGAATCTGTAGAAGGCCAGTTTGTCACCTAGATAACCAAAACATCTGCTAAGAAAGTTACGTCAACATATGCACAATGTAGGATACTGTATTAGAGTATAAGGCCCTTTTCTCACGGGGTGCAGAAATCGTGCCACTATGATCCAAGCCGGGTTTTCCTTAATCCCCACCAACACGGCCTGAACTTTTAGTGGCATCCTCACGGCTCCATAGGAAAGAGGCCGGGGAAGCATCAATGCATTCACACAATATTTCTGTGGCCACTCCCGAAGGTGTCCTTTCCCCGCCTGTCTGGCATTTGATTGGCTGTGAGATATTTTCAAAAGAAACATTCTAGGCGCCATCACGGACGTCAGTACGCGCGCGCGTCACCTGACATCCTCTGACGAACCCGCCCCCTCACCCTGTCCCGCGCTTTTTTTTTTTGAGCCGCCGTGGAGACGTTTTCCCCCTCTGTCTTTCTGCTTGCTTTCTGCTCTTCTGTGTATGGATCGCCAGCAGCTGACGATCATCGCTGGGGTGCTTGCCCCGCTAATGACGGTCCTTTCAGCTGTGATAGCAGCACTGGAAAGTTGGTGGCCCGAAGATGGAGCGAGGAGGCACAGGTTCGCCAGGAACCGTCGCAATGCCGTGAGACGCTCATGGTCATATTTCCCACTTCTGGCACCTCTCTTGCTGGAAGTCCCACGCCCAAAAAGGTGGTAGGTTAGGGAGAGGATGCGGCGGATGTGGTGGTCAGAGGAGGTTCTGGGGAAATGGGATGAAAACCAGTGGCTGTATCACTTCAGGATGACCAAAGCCACCCTCTTTGAAATCGCGGGGCGCCTGCGTCCCTACCTGGAAAGAAGGACCACAGAGATGCGGCGAGCCATTTCAGTGGAGGAGAGGGTGGCCATTACTGTGTGGTGGCTTGCATCGCCCCTGATATACCGCAAGACTGCCAACACTTTCGGCTTGGGTGTATCCACGGTGTCCGTTATCGTGATCGAAGTGTGTCTTGCGATCGAGCATGTGCTTCTGGCGTCCACCGTGTGCCTAGGAGACTACCTGAGGGTAAGTACGCCAATTCCCAAACTCAGTGGACTGTGATGGGAGGGGGGTTACTTCCCCGGGAAAAGAAGTTGCATTCTGCAAGGGACTGGCCCCAAGACAGCAGGATCGCAACACGAATCGCCATCCCAAGGAGAGTGCCACGGGGTTGGCATGGATGACCAGTGGGTTCCCAGTATTCCGAGTTCTCTAATGATGGCCTCTCAGCAGAAGGCTCATCCGGCAAGAATACATTCTGACAGTACAAACGGTGCTGGCTGCGATGTAGGAGCTGCAGGGTTGGGGGCGTTTCAGCAGGGAGGTGGTCTGGATGGGCCAGGGAAACCTGTTTCTGCATGGGATCTCAGCCAGGAGGGCAACTTCAGCGGCACTGGCTCATAGCAGAAGGCTGCAGAGCACTTCACGAGTGGGAACTGTGGGCGGAAGAGTGGGAAGGGCTTAAGCCGGGGTTAGTCTGGGTGGCCACTGGGTGTCCCTTTCCTTGCGAACCAGTTCGGGGCATCTAGGCCACCAGGGCCCCTGGGCAGCACTGCCTCGGGACAGAAGGCTGCAGAGCACTTTGAAGGTGAAACCTGTGGGCGGCAGGGTGGGAAGGGCTTAAGCCGGGGTTAGTCTGGATGGCCACTGGGTGTCCCTTTCCTTGCAAACCAGTTCGGGGCATCTAGGCCACCAGGGCCCCTGGGCAGCACTGCCTCGGGACAGAAGGCTGCAGAGCACTTTGAAGGTGAAGCCTGTGGGCGGCAGGGTGGGAAGGGCTTAAGCCGGGGTTAGTCTGGATGGCCACTTGGTGTCCCTTTCCTTGCAAACCAGTTCGGGGCATCTAGGCCACCAGGGCCCCTGGGGCAGCATTGCCTTGGAACAGAAGGCTGCAGAGCACTTTGCAGGTGGAACCTGTGGGCGGCAGGGTGGGAAGGGCTTAAGTCGGGGTCAGTATGGGTGTCCACTTGGTGTCCCTTTCCTTAAAAATCAGTTTATGCCATCTCAACCCACTGGGCCTCTGAAGCAGCACTTCCTCGTGACAGAAGTCTGCAGAGCTCTTTGCAGGTGATAACTGTGGGTGGCAGGGTTGGAAGGGTTTTGGCAGGGGTTGGTCTGAATGGCCACTGCGTATCCCTTTTCTTAAAAACCAGTGTATGCCATCTCAGCCAACAGGGCCCCTGGAGCAGCACTTGGGCTGCCGGGACACAACATATATAGAGAAAGCATGGGCTGCAGGGCATGTTCAGAGTTACAGCCAGATTCTGCAAAGGAGAAATCACGTCATTAACCAGCTGTATTAAATGTCCAGGCCCCACCAACGATAGGACATGGCCACCAAAGGCCACCAGGTGCAAGCTGTGTGGCTTGCCTAGTTTTTCCCCATGATTACTTCCTTCTCCCGTGGCAACTGTGCAAGTGTTTGGGTTCTGTATCCATGCCTTGAATGGGCCAAGCTATGTGGTTGTGGTCGCTGCCCCGAAATCAGGTAAAGGCAAGCAGGTGCGAGGGGATGTATGTGCATGCGCTACAGCCAAGCGTTTGCTCGTGATGCAGCGATACGTTGACTAATTTATTTCCTGCTTTTGACGTGCACAGATAATGGATGGTTTCCGCCAGATGGGTTTCCCTCAGTGCATCGGGGCAGTGGATGGAACACACATAAAAGTGAGACCACCGAAGGGACGAGGGGAAGAATTTGTGAACAGGAAGAGCGCATTCTCCATAGTCCTACAAGGGATGGTGGATCATTCGGGGAGGTTTGTTGACATTGTGCTTGGCTACACTGGACGAACTCACGATGCATTCGTTTTCCAGCACTCATCCCTCTGGCATGCCATGGAGGCAGGGAAGTTCGTCCCTGGGAACCCAACCATAACCATCGGTGGTGTCGCCATAGGCCCTGTTATCCTGGGGGACGCCGCATACCCCCTTTCAAGATGGCTCATGAAGCCTTACGGCGGACATCTCACCCCTAAGAAGATTGCCTACAATAGGGTGTTCAACCACTGCAGGAATGTGGTTGAGCATGCTTTTGGAAGGCTTAAGGCCAGGTGGGGGTGTCTTTCGGCTCCTTTGACAGTCTCTGAAAAGAACTATCTCCCCGTGGTGTCTGCTTGTGTGGCCCTACACAACATTTGTGAGAGCAAAGGACATATTCTCCACCCCGAGCTAGAGAAGCCAGCCTCCCTAACTCTGAGACACACCAGCAGTGATTGTCGGCCTCATGACTCTGCAAGGAGGATCCATGAAGGGGAATTGGTAAGGAACGCCATTGCCACGCTGATTGCTGGCAACTGCGATTAGCTGACACTGTGTTATCCCCCACCTTTTTGGTGTTTGCCCCCCGCACACAGGAAGGAGTGTGTTATCCTCAAAGCCGCACCCTCACCGTTGTGACCGCTAGTGTTCTTTACTATGCATCCTGCCGAAGCGGTAAGAATAAATAAATATTGAATCTGTTTACATAAACTGGGTCCTTACTTTATTTCCTTTCTTTTAAAAGGCACATATGAAAACATTAGTTGCAGCAAAAAACATGCAAAACCTGGTCCGGGAATACCCGCGGCCACATTAACCCTACTCGGGAGAGGAACCCTAAAATTTTAATTGCTTTCCCCCAGCATGGCCCACAGAATGCTCAAGGGCTGTAAATCTGACGTGGTTTCCTGGCCCTAGCTGCCTTGCCCTTTCCTCCCTCCAGCAGCTTGTTGGGAACCGCTGCCGTGCTGCCCTCAGCAACGTTTTCGGTGTCTGCCCTGGACGTTTGCGCTTGGGCCAGAGAAGGGCCAGTCACTGGTTGGCAGCCTCCGCCCATGCCCGTTATCACACTGGAAATGTTTGACATTGCCGTAGCGCACACCCTTAGTAGGGAGATTATCTCCTGGCGCTCATCCTCTGCCCTTGTGTTGTCTTGAGACACCTGTTCACGATCCATGGCGAGCTGTTGCCTGCTCGTTTCTTCCTGGTCACGCATGAAGTCTAAGGTGGCTCTGGCGTATGATAGTACCTTGTCACGCCCCCCCCGCGGTTCTGTTCCTGCTCACCCTGAGGCGTGACAGGGGGGACATTCTTGCAGTGGGCGTCTCGATTTCTCTTTCCGGGGTGGTACTGGGGCATTCATCTGTTTGGAACAAAAGGAAAAGTCAAGCAACATAGCGTGGCCATGCGCATGGATCAGATTACTGGGATGCCATGCATGGACAAGGGGTTAGTATACAGCCATTTGTAAAGTCAAGGTACCTCCAACACTGGTAAAGGACACTAACAACACCAAACATTGATCACACAGCTGTACCTTGAAGCATGTCAGATTTCTCCCTCCAACAGGACAGTTGCAAAGTAACGCAACATGGCTGTCCAACAGCAGGCCTTATGGAAAATGCTTTTTTCCTGGCACTGCACTAACGGTTGCACCGAAACTTTAACGGTGAAGGGCACAGCATGTTGAAGTTGTCCCCGCCATGAAGGCTCCAAAGGTACAATGGGCATATCAAGGCCGGTGCGTTAAGCCATGCTCTGTATCTCCAAACCTGTGGTGACAAATCATACCACGGTTATCGCACTGCAATGGAAAGATACAGCAGCAATAGTTTGGGTGCAGGACACCTTAACTCACCAGCGGCTGTAGTGCTAGTACTCCCCGGTGCAGGGGTTTCCACCTGCATAGGTGTGGGGCAGCTGTCCTCGATCCCTGCTTGGAGGGAAAACGAAAAAGTTAGCCCTTGCACCAGGAGGTTCAAAATGCATGACCATAGACAATGCTTTTTCGAAGCGGCGCCATGCACTTGGTCTGGCCGCCCTTCACACAGTCCTGCTAGCAAAGAATGGAACACAGTCACGTCAATGGCCTAGTGGGACCCGATAGAGTGAAAAGGAGCAAGGGATGATTAAATGCTCCCTGACACGCAGCACAAATAAAGCTTTAAAGAGGTGCAACACGCGTGGGAAACCGTTAGAGCCAGACACGAAATGCGCCTTGCAGGCATGTGCTGACAGATCTCTGGCCCCCACCCATCCGGAGTTTCGGCTTGGGCGACTTCTTCTCTGGCCCAAGTTTTTATCAAGGGCACTTTTGGCCGTAAATGCGAATCTTGTACAGGGGACAGCCAACCAGCCTCACCTGATGTGTTTCCAGAACAAGAACTCTGGGAGGTCTGCTCGAACAGTTCCTGGCTCATCTGTTGGTCCAGTACTGCAAAAGAAAAAAATTTCGGATGGGCTCTATGCACTCATTAAGTGGGGTGCGATAAATTCAAGGTTCTCTGCCCGAAATACCTTCCGCTGCCAAGTTATCAATCACTGCTTGCTCGCTATCCATGGTGACCAGCAAGCTCTCTATGACTCTGGGGGGGGGCGGCACTGCGTCCCCCCCCCAAATCCTGGAGAGTTCTTCAAAGTACGGACATTCCACTCTAGCTGCTCCCGACCTTTTATTTGCTGCAACTGCATCACGGTAGGCTGCACGTAGCCTTTTGGTCTTCGTCCTGCACTCCTCCGCAGTTCACCTATGGCCTCTCTTATTCATTTCTCTGGCAATATCCTCGAAAATCTCGATGTTCCTATAGGTCGCCTGGAGGTCCCTCTGAAATCTCCACTCTCCCAAATGTCTAAAAGATTTTTTATCTCCGTGTGACGCCAGGCTACCCCTCTTCCCCGGGGAGGCTTTTGCCTTAAAGCAAACCCTTCCTCCTCCACGCTAAAATCACTACCCTGCGAGGGCTCCCCACTTTGCATTTTACCTTGTTTTCTTTCCGGCTTCTTCCCCTTTGCAAACCTCTTTCCCCCACCTACACATCCGCCCCAGCGCAAAATGGCTCCTCCCTTTGTTTTGGCATTGTCAGTTTCCTTCCTCTCGCCGCATTTCGCGCATGCGTGATCCTGGCGCGCGCGAAATGGCGTCGCCGAAGAAACCTCTACTGGACAAACCCGGGAAGTGCAGCCGCGTGGTTTGCTCGTGTAGCAGGACGAAGGTGGTGGTTGCTGCACAAAATTTTTTATTACCAGGGGTGATGGAGGAGGGGATCGGGAGTGGACGGACTCGAGACCCGGGAAATGCTGGCAATGGTCAGGTGGTGTGGCGGTGTGCGGGAACTGATGCGCCCTAACACCACGGGCCTCGACGAGCACTACCACAACGTGGCCTACTGCCTTACGCGCCACGGCCATGAGAGGACTGTGGAGGAGGTCAGGCACCGTTTCCGCGAAATAAGGCTGGCATTCTACGATGCTATGAGGAGCTACAACGGCCACCCACCCCACCCCGCAAGGCCACCCTTTTTCAGGATCATGTGCACCTTGTGGAGGGCAGCCAGGAGCCCCAGCTGGACATCCCGGGATAGACGTGAGTAATGTTACCTACAGCAACTGCACGGTTATGCCAACCCCAGGAGAATGGGTGGTGCACATCCCTTGCACAAGGAAACGCAGCTGGGCTGATGAAACCCAATGCTAATGAAATGTTGCACTTTCACAGGCAGAAGACGCCACGGGGCTGGCCACCACCGACCGGTGGACAATCAAGGCATGGCAGAGGTGGAAGGTACGACAACTTTGTTTTGGAATGGCTTTGGTTCAAGGGGGGGGGTTCCGCCTCCCTTCTGCTTCCCCCCCTTCCGCCCTATTCCTGGTTGGATTACATTTACTCCTTTGGAAGGGTTTTTGGGGCTGATCACATGCAATGTGTTCCCGTGGTTTTTATTGCAGAGCAAGAAAACATCCCTGCATGGGAGCACCCGGGGACGGACGCGGAGGCGTCAGAGGAAGACCACCCCTGCGCGCAGGCATAGTGGTCCAACAAGGATCCTGGCATGTTGTAACCTCTATCCCTTTTTTTTTAACGCACCACCCCCATGTATAGTGCACAAAGTTTTGGTTTTTGGTGTTTCTTCAAAGTTTTATTAAATATTTATTTTTATAAATAAGTGTGGGGTCCCTTCCGTTTGTCCATCCCCTGCAGGACAGTTGTGTCAGCGTGGCAGTTGTGTCATGGTTGTCTTGCAATCACACACCCCTGAGGAGTTTGCCAGCAAACCAAACTGTTTGGCGAGTTTGGCCAGGTGATGAAAATGATAGGAGTGTGTAGTTATCGCAGTGGATCCACTGCGCGTGGAATGCCTGGCGGTGGCACTGCGTACTCCACGTGGTTTTCTGTGCCTGCGGAGACAAGAAGAGAGGTTCCAGTGCCCTATAGATCGCTGCCATGTGCCAGCCTGGAAAAAAAGGAAGGAAAACTAGTAAACCAGCTACCAGCAAAACGTAGTAGACGACTATGAGCGGGGCTTGGCTTTTAACAAAAAATGAGGGAGGTTCCAGTGCCCTATAGATCTCTGCCATGTGCCAGCCTGGAAAAAAGGAAGGAAAACTAGTGAACTGCCAGGGCAGGCTGGAGCAAAATCTCCCTTGGCATGTTGGGGAGTGCATTAGGCAAATATACAAGTAGGTTATCCGTGGGCCTGGCTGTATTCGTGCCTGTGCTGGAATCAGAAGATGGAGGAAGAGGTACGTGTGGCAACGCAGTCACCAGGACGCGTTCAAAATAAAGGGATGTGCTTGGAAGGAAGGACCAGGAAGTGGGCAAGGTAGATTAAACAGGGAAGCAAAAGGAAGAGGGGGCAAAAAAAGTACAGACGCCCCTACACTTTTGGGCCAAAACCATGCCTTCTGAATGTGATTTCAGCAGGCAGAATGTAGCCACGCTCCCCAGCACCCCAAGTTTGAGGCACATGTATTAAATGACTACTTTCCAGACATCAGTTTTCCCGGTGGCAGTCAATTACTTCACAGAGCAGTTTAACAAAACAAAAGCACGCACAGGTAGGGTTCAAGTGCTGGGGAAAAAAGGAAGATTTTTTTTTTTTGCACAGTCCCTCCAGCCACTGTTTCAGCCCTTGCTCAATTTCCGCAGCAGCCTGTTATAGCGCTATGATCCTGCTTCAAATATCATCTGGAAATCTGGTGGGATTTCCTTTATAGCAGAGGCTGCTGGAAGTGGGATCATCACGCGGTATCAGGCCTCTGTTCCTTTCTGTGGAATCTTGGCATTTTGGTTGGGAGAACACTGAAATCTGGGCCAGGAAACCTGCCCTCCCCAGGAGGTTGGATTGGAACCCCTGTCGGTCCCTCTCGAAACTGCAAACCACAGCTTTCCAGGAGATTTCGAAAGTGTGAACGTCGCGCTATAACTGCCTAGTGCAGAAATGGCACCTGCTACTTTCGAAATCACTCTGGCCGCCTGTGGCGGGGGTGCGGTGGCTGGTTCGAACGTTCCCTCCCTCCCTCCCTGCCCCCCTCCACAGCATTTCCCGTTTTCCGTTCCCTAAGTGCAACGAATGTCCTTTTGAAGGCCTCTTTTGTTTGCTCGGACGCTGGAGAAATGACATCCTGGCCGAGGTTTTCCACTCATCAACCACCACGCCGCCCAGTTCACATGGCCCTCGAGCGTTGGAATACAATGGCCCCTCCTCAGCTCTTGGAGGGCACCCCCGTCTTTCCAACCTCATTGGGATCCCCCTTGTTCTAAACGGGGGTTTCCCAGGAGGAAACTAAAACCCTCAGAGTGTTTTCCCCAGGGCAGGCCAACCACCCCCCCACCCTAGGGACCCTCTGGGAGATAACCACTGCCCCCTGAAATCGGCACATCACGATGCGGCACGGAGGATTGATTAGAAGTTTAGTAAAACAAACCTCACCTCCTTTTTGCTCCACGTCTCCTCCTCGCCGTGCTTTTGCTTGCTTGCTTCTGGCAGCCGCTTTTGCAGGATTGGAAAATGGTGCCGTCCGGCCGTATTGGGGGCGGTCTTGTGGCTTCTGCTGGCCACGCCCAAGCCCCTCCCTCTCATCATCCCCGCACGAATCAGCACGCACCGTCGCTTTTTCACAAAAGGACGAGCGCAGATTGGCCGAAAAAAAACACATTTCTTCTGGTTTTTAAAAAGGACGCGCGAATGCTGGATGGCGGCTCCCCCGCACGGATTGAGGTGAGAATCCAAAAAATTAAATGCGACCCGGTACTCTCTAAGGTGAAAAAGGCCCACAATCGAGGTCAACCTGGCAAGATTTAATTACCCCGTGAGAAAAGGGCCTAAGAGTGATGATCTTGGGGCTCTCATTCCATTCAGCTTCTGGTCTGTTGGGATAGGAAGAAAAAAGGCATTTCTTTCTATAAAGCTAGATCCTTTATTTGCCAGCATGGCCTTCTAATTTTCCTGGAGCAGCCGGGGGAAGCAATTCAGTTCAATGAAGCTTCCTTGCAAGAAAGCAGGTCTAGGGTTGGAACCACATTCACATGTATACATATGTCATGTGTAATTAATGGTGGCATCCTGTTGAGCAGTTACAAATGCATAAGGTAGACATATACGTTTGTAGCTGTTCAGTATTCATGTTTACAGTTGTGACACTATTGCCACAATCACAAATGTCCCACCTGCCAAACCTACCTTAACAGACAGCAGCTGCACAGACCAATGGAGACCTTTTCTGCTGGGAACTGGGATGCAGGAGGAGTATATTTCCAGCCTTCTCACATTAGCGTTCTGCAGCATGACAATCAAAACCAGAACCTTTGTTGTAACTCTTCATTGCAGAGTGTGAGTGTAGAAATGTCATCCTGCCACAACCACTAGCAGAACAGACTTTCATTGCTTGGTACAGCTGCTGCCTGTTAGAGCAGTCACGTCAGAAGATGATGCAGAGGCCATTTCCACACGAGGACACTCTTCTGCATCATCTCGCTACAGTCCTGGGTCCAGAAGGGAGCACGTCAGCAGTGCTCCCCTCTTCACCCACTCGGTCCATGCGGAAGAGAATGCAATGGCACCATGTCTTCCTTCCGCAGTGCAGCCAGGTTTTTTCCATTGCTGTGCTACATAAGGAATTGTCGCCAATGTGCTTCTGTAGCTTCTGCATGGCCAGAAGTGATGGGAGTGTCGCGCGATCACAGATCTGAAATGGATTATTTCCTTTTTGCAAAAACTGCACAAGTGTGACACTCCACAACAGGATGGCAGTGGGATGGAGAAGATGTCATGTGGAAGTGCGACCTGCCGACTGCTGCCATCCTGTGGCAGAAACAAGACAGCGACGTTGTGTGGAAAGGGCCTTAGTTAAGCTATTGTAACTACACTAGTGGTGTAGGATCTCAGCCAGTATCTATTCTGGCTTGACACCATGTTACATGGGAAATCTGAACAATGCCATCATTTTGAATGTTCTAATTAAAAGTATAAAAAAAAAGTTGCTGCTACGTAAATGCAGTGTTTACACCTTAAAACATGAAGCTTTCCTGCTGTATTAAAACATTTGTTTGTTATGCTTTTGTACACCTCAGATGCAAAAAAAAAAAGAATAAAAATGTATCACCAAAGAAAAGCAAAACCCAGAGTTTAAATAATTAATTTGCATCTGTTATATGAAACAGGCATTTGCCCTGCTGCCATTAATAAATGAGCTTCAAATGAGATGGAAAAAATATAGTTTGAGGCATTTCATACTTTTTCAGCCGTTAATATACCACAAGAGTCTAAACACTATGCAACAGGAATCACTATTGGCTTTTAAACAATGAGCCTAAACAAGTATTTTTTTTCTTTCATTATTCCCTGCCCTCACCCCACCCCATGCATCTTTGCTGGCAGTTCAGAAAGTAGATAATTTATTTTGGTTACCTGTTATAATCATTTTTTAAATAAGTCACCTAAGGGAAATTACTACAAGACAACAGAGTTGAGAAATTATAATGCAGAAATTGAATACTTCTAGATAAACATAATTATATGGCTGCTGTGAGAAATTGCACAAACAATCAGACCCAGTCATGTTGGATTAATTATCTGGACAATTGGGCCATGGGCCTTAAAAAATGGGCACTAGTTTCAAATCTTATGATGCTTCTTCATGGTAGTTTTCAACCCTTTTGCAGAAATGTGGCTTTGGTCAGGGATGTGGAAAATGTTATTGAAGTGTAATTCGCACCTTCCTTCACTATAGACTATGGCCTTTTCCGCACGGAGCGAGAAAATTACCCCATGCTGGTACTCACCGGACCTGTGTGCTCCACCTGTGGGTCCAGGCTGGTCCGGAGCAGTCTGTGGCTACCGCTCTGCATTGCTCCGGGGACAAAAATGGCAGCTTCTGGTTGGTGGAGGCTCTCCACCAACCGGTGAAGCTTGCCAGCCTAAAGCCCACCCCCGGCAGATCTGCAGGCTCGCACTGGTGCGAGCCTGCAAATCTTCATCAGAGCATGGCCACAGAGTGGCGCTTTTGAAAGACCTGTTTTAAGCAGTCTTTCAAAAGCACGCTGAATTACCACTTTGGGTCATTCCGGAGCGGGCTGAGGTCTGGAACTACACAAAGTAGTCCGGACCCAGTCCGCTCCCAGGTGCAGTCATCCTCCTTGGAGGACACTCTGCACCGTTTTAAAAGCCCCATGTGGAAAAGGCCTATATTGAGTAAGACTGATGGAAGCAGCAGTCCAATAAGATATGAAAGAACATATTTTCTCTACCTTTGGCTTAAAGCCTTTGGGGTGAGATCAAGGGCTCTAGCTTAAAGACAGTGCACATGCTTGTAGCTTGCTTCTCTCAAGTGCTGTGGAGGCTTATCAGTGCTCAAAGAAAATTCAAAGGCCATTGGTGTTCCCTTCTGCATTAGAAATGGAGGGCAGAATCTTGTCCTTTGTGTCAGGCTGGAAAAGATCTCAAGTCATGCCTGAATATAAAGACTGCAGAAATATAACCATTTAAAGCAAAGACATCCATTGAGAACACAGGCTGAGTAAACAAGACATCTCTCTTAAAGACTGATTATATCCTGCCCCAATAAACTAGGGTTGCCATTGTACAAGCCCTAGTCAAAGAAAAATACTCATACAAGGTGGTTGGTTCTCTTCTTCTCTTCCCAAACTGCCATAATACTTGCTAAACATGGGGAAGAGTAATCAAATACACAACAGTTATGAAGAATAAATTTAAAAAACCAAGAATAAATTAAACTCAAATAAATGACACAGAAGATCAAAGCAATCTGCTGTGGATTTATCAGATTATGAAGTTACCAGAATAAGCTGTTAAGTTTCAAAGATAGTATTAAATCAAAATGAAAGTGTACATAGAAGAATTTCACAAACATAATAAATTATGAGGATGTGTTGTGCCTGACATCAATATTTGGAGACACACTTAAAATCCTTGTCAAATATTTTGTTTTTCTTCAGGGATTTCAGTGTATAGAAAGAAGGAAAAACAGACACAGTCCTCCCTTCACCTTTGTGAATTTGATTATTGGTGATACACACGATGCATTCTCCTCATCCCATTCCCTTGTGTGTTGCCCAGCTTGGAGAATGAAGGCAAGTGCCCAGAAACAAGGCAACAAAATGGGGAGAGGCACATGTGTGCCATCCTTCTCCCCTCCAGAGCTCCCCCACTCCCACTCCTGGCCTCTGGCCCAGTGCTGAGAATTCGTGCTGAGGCAATAGGCAAGGAAGTAGGGTGGAAGGCTTGCATGAGCCTTTCTTCTCCCTTCCAGAGCTCTCCCTTCCATACCCTTGCCTCTGGCCCCAGTGCACAAAAGTCATGGCAATGGGAGGGGGGAGTCCCAGAAGGGAATGGGAGGGGGATTGCGGGAGAGAGTTATTTGCAGTTCTTCCATTGTCATGAGGGTTCTGCACCCCAAACGCTTGTGAAAGTGGAGGGACCATGTATTAAGGGTCATGCCTCTTACCTAGGCATCTGGTATGTAGGAGGATTTAACACACAAAGAGGCCAGCAGAAACATCTAAAGGCCATCCTGGGTATGTTGACATCACTGAGTATGTTGGCAACAAAACCCAGTTTGGTATCAGTCTTGCTGCCTGGACTCATATACAGCTTCTTCTACGGGGTTTTGACAAGACCCAAATGGGCCAGGGTTTCTTATGAATAAGAAAATCTTTCATGCATAGAAGCAAGTATCTTTAGGTAGACACCAATCACGTCTCAACTGGGATGTGAATTGGGTCCAACACCAAACAAGTTTAAGGATTCCAGGAGGTCCTTTGAGTTATCAAACAGAAAAACAAAGTTTTTGCTCTGCTTCCATTGCTTTTCTTGTTCTAATGGGCCCAGGGCCCTTGGAAGTGTGGCCTGATGAGACCAGTTCGACAGCCTGTAGCCCTTTCCTTTGATACTGTCTGGGGAAAAAATGCAGACTATGTACTCTAAGAACAGTAATTCCCCTCCTTTGTCCTACATCCTTTTTTTAAAAAAAAAAACTTTGAAGAAGAAACAATTGGTTTTGAAAACTTGCACAGAGATTTTGTACCTCTTTGGTTGACCTAATAAAGGTATTTCCATGATGTGGACTCTAGGAAGAAATTTTGTCTCAGGAGCATGTGTCTTGTTTTAATTTTAAAAGTTGAAAACAAAGGTTTTCATAAAATTGTAAATGGATCACCAAACTCTTCCAAGGTTAGCAGAAAGGGGATGGGGGGTACAGGTCAGAAAACTGCCCATCTCTTAAATTGGGGGTGGGAAAAGAATGATACACTGTAAACCACAGATTTTGCTTACAGGTGTATGCATGCAACCTGTTTTTGAACCTAAGAGTATCAAAAGGTTCATTCACATGTTAATCACATGTTACCCATGTGAATAGGATAACATGTGTGAAATGGACACTGAGACTGTGTGTTTAATCCCACCCCTAAAATCACATTGCTCTTTCTGTCCTACTGTCACTGTATTTGGTATGTAGTCTGCAATGGGATGCCTCTTGCATTTGTGGAGACTCCTTGTGTGATCACGAACTTTGATTGTGTGTGCATTTCTCCCATTTATTTACATCAAGTTTAGCTGATATTTTTCTTTGAACACTACAAATTTTATTTCCTTCCTCCCACCCCAGGATAGAACCAATATTAAACTAGTATGATGGCTGCTCAGGATAAAATCTATTTATATGTAGGATTTTAATGGAATGAAAATCGATGTCATCCTATTGAGCTAAACAAAATGTAAGACTTTCACCAGAGTAACTTGAACACTAAAGGATAATTTAACATTTTCCCAGCAATTGGCAAATGGCAGAAGATTGATCTCTGGGTAGACTCTGTGAGCTATGCTTCTGTCAGAGCCACAAAATGGCACACACAATGAA
The DNA here is from genome assembly GCA_948474755.1 of Ctenosaura bakeri. Lineage (NCBI taxonomy): Eukaryota > Metazoa > Chordata > Lepidosauria > Squamata > Iguanidae > Ctenosaura > Ctenosaura bakeri. The sequence goes on from CAOLHI010001543.1 coordinate 213,461, forward strand.
GTTATGCTCAGTACGTGTGGTTAAAACAATTTTTGTTGATGAAAGTAGCATGAAACAATGACACAATACTCCTTCCCAAAGAAAATTTGTAAAGTTTACCAAAATATGTAGTATCAAACACATGCTAATGTGGTGTCTTCAAATCATGTCCATTCTCTTCAACCAATCCATGCCCACAAATGCATTATTTTGGCTCTTATTGTGGCATCATTGGTGATAAAAAAAAACAGTGGATTCTGTGACTGTCCATTTGAGACATGTTTGTATAATTCTTATGTATACCTTTCTCTCATATAATTGCTATTAAGAACTAAGTCTGTTGTCTTTGTTACATTTAAAAATGAAAAGACTGAACACTGTGGCATACATATTATCACGTGACACATATTATAGCATGAATGGAATATGCTGCCTCACAGTGTGGTGGAGTCTCCTTCTTTGGAAGTTTTTAAACAGAGGCTGGATGGCCATCTGTCAAGAATGTTTGATGGTATATTCCTGCATGGCAGGGGGTTGGACTTGATGGCCCTTGTGATCTTTTCTAGCTCTATGATTCTAGGATTCTGTGACAAGGCCACATAATCAAACAGTGTAGAAATTCATTGCACCAGATGCCAGTTTCCTACCATTTCTCAGACTGAATTAAAACACTAGCAGACAAGGCAGCCATATTCCAGAAGCCCTCTGTAAATGTCAGGGGATCAGCAATTGTCCAATTTATTTCTTCCAGGATCATAAGACCCATGCATATTCCTGTACACTGCCTCTCTGGTGTAATTCTAATCTATTTGCACTAGTATTATAGACTCAAAATCAAATATGCTCCCTTCAGACCCTGCAATCTGTATGAGAGATGAACCTCAATAGTACCCATATATACTTGAATTTCACTTGAATGCAACTGTCATGCCTCTGTCATAACCTTTTTTCCTTGGTAGTGATCTGGAGATTGACCTTCTCCACCTTGGTAACCACTCTGTGGTATTACCATTCATTTGTAATACATGAGGTTTCAACGCAGATATATTTTGGGCATTTATTGAAAACATATCTTTCTTCATGGATTTCTCTAGCCATGAACCATTTGATAGTACAAGGTGTTGTAAAGCCCTTGCTGATTTTACTTAAAAGAGAAGTGGTATGGAAGTATTTCTGAAAATAAATTAAATAAATAATGTGGGTTCAGTAAACTTCAGATGAGGTTCATAAGACTGATGCTGTTTTTATTTCCTACACTTTTGGACTACAAATACTTGGGAAACAGAGTTCTGATTTTCTTCAATACGGGATGGAAAGTAATTTTGCTGGATTCAATCAAAATATCACTTTTGTACTTCCTGAGACTTTTCGTGAAAAATGTGCACCTTGCCTTGAGCATTTACAGATTTGTAAGACTTGCAGAGCATATGCCCAGGAAATGAGGTACATGGAAATCAAGTTTGAAACATCAACATTTAAAATGTACATAACTGATCTTTTTTTAAAAAAAAAAAATACACATATATAAATTAGTCAGTGGAGAAAAGCTGTATACTATAGGTAGATGAATGCATAAAAAATGTGTAAATAGCAAAAAATGTAAATGTGGAAAAAGCAAAAAAAAATGTAAATATGGCACAACTTTCAGTTCAGGAAAAAAGTGTTGCAACCTGATATGAAAAAAATTGGGGTGGTGCGATTTTTAAAAATCTAAGCAAGATCAAATGAGAATTTTACATTGCTACCACCAATTAATCTATATCTCCAGTGAACAGGTAAAACAAACAGTTAATATGAGTTGGTTAATACACTGGAAGCCCACTTAAAGCCCACTCTAATGATTTATTCTACTCATAAAACAACTTCACTTTTCAGAAAAAACAGCGATTTTAAACAGAACAAATATAAATCACAGTTACCAAAATTAAAATACAAAGAGCCAATTACAAAGATTAAATTATCTTTAGAGCTGAGAACTGCAGATCCTGACTAAAATACAATACTATAAAAGATAAATAAAACTGGTACAATATTTTAAGCAAACTGTTTATCACTGACTAAAAACACACACTAGATCATAAGGATGTTTCTCTAAGATATAGTCAAAAAAAGGAAAATCCAAGATAAAGAGGGCTTACTTGACACTCACTTGAGGCTCTTATGCTGGGAATAGTGGAGATTGTGTAGGAATGTCTACACTCGTAGCAGCTCATTGTATACTCATGAAGACTCAACCATGAGGCTTTTCGCACCTTACCCATTCACGCCACTGAGGAGGGCATCTCACGTGAAAAGTCTCATCCGGAACGCTGCCACTTCCCCGCTCCTTTGTCCCGCAGGTCGCTTCCTGGTAGCGCGACCGTCACGCTAGCGCCCCACCCCTTCCTTCAGCAGCACAGTCTGGGAGCTGTAGGCTGCGCTGGGGGAGGAAGCGCTACCGGACCGGCTTGTTTGGCACACCGCACGCAGGTAAGTGCACGAGGGACCCGCGAGCATTGCATGACCACGCAGTATTTTTGGCTTAGAGTCAAAAATAAGGCCCTTTTCACACCTTACTTTCATTGCGGCAGTGGGGAGCGGCGCTCACACAAGCAGCCGTTTGCGCGAGCCGCTCACGGCAGCCCTTCTGCCTCCCACAGTGGCTTGCCAGTTGCGCGACCGTCATGCTAGCGCCCCCCCTTCCTTTTGCAGCACAGCCTGGGAGCTGTAGGCTGCGCTGGGGGAGGAAGTGCGACCGGGGCAGCTTGTTCGGTGCACCACACACAGGTAAGTGTGCGAGGGCCCCGCGAGCATTGCGCGACCACGCAGTATTTTTGGCTTAGAGCCGAAAATAAGAAAATGCATGTACGTCCCTCTTTAGGTTCCTGAGCGTCGCGTGAATGGGAGTGTGTGGTACAGACCGATGCTCCCATTTATGCGACATTCAAGGGGCCCTCGCACAAAAAAACCTGTGCGCGAACAGGGCCGAAGAAAATGCGCGTGCATCCGGCTTTAGGCTCCTGAGTGTCGTGTTAATGGGAGTGTGTCGTACATGACAATCAAGGAGCCCTCGCACACAAAAAACTGCGTGTGAAAAGGGCCATGACTTGGTAAGGTGTGACTATTTGGTATGGTAGTGTGTGATATGATTACACATCTGAGCCAGTGTGGTGTTATGGCAAAGTATTAGGCAAAGACTCTGGGAGACCAGGACTCAAAATGTCATTCAGCCATGAAAATCCAGTGGATGACCTTAGTCAAGTCACACATTCTCAACCTCACAGGAAGGCAATGGCAAACCTCCTCTGAACAAATCTTGCCATGAAAACTCTAGATTAGGGTTGCCATATAATTCAGAGTTGACTTGAAATCACATAACGACAAGCTAATGCCAACTAAAAAATATGATTTCTTCTCCCTCCCTGAAAAAAACACAAAGTTGATGATTTAAAAAGTTCTTGGGAGTGGGGAATCCTCCAAATTTACCAAAGAAAATGATGATTTTTTTTTTTGTCTGATTGTTTGCCTCTTTTTGGAAAGCACTTTCTATGGTCTCTCAGAAAGTGATAAAGAAATGTAATGGCAGAAAAAAAAATGATTACTGCAAATGTTTGTTCAGCTGATCTAAGTAACAAAGGAATTGGGGGAATAACAAGCCATCCTGCAAAACTGAGCCCACTGAGACAAAGATTCAAACTGATATTGATTTGGAGCTGACTTCAATTAGGCTGTTCTGCTCCTGAGTACATTGGGTAAGTTAGTAAAGGGCAGTGATTACATGGCTTTAACACAGAGTATTTTCCTGCTGGAATTGAATTTAGGGTCTTGATCTCTTAAAATAGCTATCTATTGAAAAACTTCATTCTCTGCATGAAGGATGACACAAAATTGTAAGATTCTGAAGGGCAAGGGAAAGTCTGAACAAATGACAGAGGCTTCCCTACATTTGCAAGAATAGAAAAGGATACCTGCCCCTCAATTCCACCATGGCTGAGATTAGAAATATATATTACAATGAAGTGCTTTTAACTCATTATTTGTAAATCTGCTGAACATGGAATTACAGCAATAGGAACCATATGGATGAGTATCACTCTGCAATCCCCCTTCATCTGGGGAGTAAGCCAGAAACTGGATGTTCTGCAATGCACTGATGAAACACTTTTATGGTCTCCACCCAAACTGAAGGATTTCAAAGTGGGCCAAGGTCCACTTTGGAAGAATCCTTCCATTTGGCCAATCAGTTCAGCTCCTGATTGGCTAACCTAGCTACTCAGTTGTACAAGCCTATGAATTCATATATATACCTGGCAGGGGAGATACCATGATCATGAAATCACCTAGTAAGGAGCCATCAGTGCAACCCAGTGAAAATGGCATCCTGCCAGCGTTCAACTCCCATCTGCAGAATAGGTTGCCACGTGAGTCCATGTTGGTTTCTCTTAGGGTTACGTTGTTTCCAATGTTATTCCTTTGAAAAAATAATACAATAAGTGGTGATGTCATTACCAGTTTTTAAAAAAGGTTGAAAATGGGTTTCTTGAGTGCAGTAATGTATTTAAGTCTTCAGTATTTAAGTCCCCTCCAATATCCAGTGGAGACAGCTTGCTGAGCAGACCTCAAGTCCACCTCAAGCGCATTGCCTAACCCATTTTCTGTTTACCTCTGACAAATATGCTCACACATTGAGCTCAAGAGAAATTGTCATGTGACCAGTAGGCAAAAAGAGATGGAAGAATTGTTCAAAGTCGTAAGATTTTTGGATGAATGTGTTATGTTACTGAACCAAGGGCAGCAAGTCAGTCACTAAAAAATATACAAGTCTCGAGTTTAGTCAGTGAAGCAACTTAAGTGAGTCCGAGTCAGTTGACTCGAATCTATACCACTGCTTAAGTGTTAGGAAATCCTGTGAGGAGAAGCATGGACTGAGAAGAATATTTATATTTTGGGCCTATTTTATGTAGAAATGTTGTGCTTTCCTCTGCAGAAAAAGCCCACGTGTGAATCTTGTATGGAATAAATTTCAAACTTCCAATACCAGTAATCTTTGAAAATGGCACAATTTTCAAAAAGGTTTTCTGGTGACAAGAATGAAATTGCTGTCGCTTCCTTTGAGCAGGAAATTAGCAAAGAGTTATATCTCTATACTCTCTTGAATTACAACACTGAGCTCCTTTGCAGAGAATTCTAAGCACCTCATGCAACTACAGATCCCAGGATTCTATAGGATGGAGCCATAGCATTAAAGGTCATTTCTACCCTACACTATTATAGTGCTACATCCTGTAGAATTCTGGGGCTTGTAGTTTATGGAGGCCCAAGGCTTCTCTGGCTGAGAATTCTGAATGCCCCTCCCTAAACTGCAAACCCCAGGATTCCACAGGATGTTGAAAGTGGAATAATAGCACCATAACAGTGTAGTGTGGAAATGGCCAAAGATGTCAAAGTGCTATAATGTAGGTAAACCCCAGAGGAAAGGACTGGGCTTCCCCTTTAATTTTTCTGAAGACCGTAAGTACCCATTAGTATTCAGGCTTTCACAGGATCCAGTCAGATACATAAGTGTGGGAGGAGTAGTTATTGCCTATCAATTTTATCTTTTCTTGTTCTTCCATATTCCCACAGATATATCTTTAATAAATAGAGTACTGTATAACTTACTTTTACAAATGTCTGTGCTATAAAAAATAAATTGGCATAATCCATGGGGGGGGTGAAAATAAGATGATGAAATCCATTACTAAAAAGGGCTGCATGATATAAGGAGTTGGATTTTTACTTGCCTCTTATTCAATATGAGATTGTGCAGACATTTCATTGACAAATTAACACCATTTCTCAAGATAAGGGGAGGCAGGGGATGCTAAATAAGGATGAACTAACAAAAGGCTGGGAAGCATCATGTGCAGCTAGAATGGTTTTTTTCCCCTCCTTCCTGGAGCTGTAAATAACAAATGGCATTAATCATGCTAATGTAGTACAACATTTGTTACGGCCCTGATGTAGTCTATTTCAGCATTTAAGAAACTATTACATACTCCCGGACTCAAGACACATCAAGCTGTATTAGTTCTATTTAATTAAACAGTGGGTTGTCAGATACATTCAAAACAAAAGAGCCTACTTCATCACTGAAGAGCCTGTCCTGATGATGGTAAAATTCTTACTGCTGTTTGCAAACATTTATTTTAAAAAAAAACTGACTGTAGTTTCAGTGTAATGCTTTAAGTCCCAAGTGAAACAATCTAAGTTCTTTTCCCAGGCCTTATAATTCTATGGGTAATGAGAATGTATGGGTAGAGTTCAAGAGTAACTGCTTAAAATAATCAGTTACTTGTAATTAATTCCTTTCTCAATATTAAATATATTGTTGTTATGTGCCTTGCAATCATTTGCGGGGTTTTCTTGGCAATAATTCTTCAGAGGAAGTTTGCCTTTGTCATCTTCTGAGGCTGAGAGGGTGTGACTTGTCCAAGGTCACACATCGGGTTTCCACAGCTGTGTGGGGATTTGAACCTTGATCTCCCAGAATCCTAGTGCAATACCAAAACATTACCAACATGCTAGATTTATTATTAAGTGTATAACTACATTGTGTTATGGTTGTGCTGTTGTAAGGTTAACTTTTACTTCTTTTGTAATGAAACTGTAACTTCTCATTATTTTTATTCTTGGGTGTGACCTTACTGAATAGTGAGGAGAAATATCACATGGTTCAAGTACTGGTTCTTGCTCTGCCTTGCGCTATAGCCTTGTCACTATTGTGGTTCTTAAGGTAGTGATAACATAGGAAGAGGGTTTGTTTTGAACCACAGGCCAGTGGCATTCAGGTGGTTTTAAAAAATGACAAAGTATTTTAGAATTTGGATCTGATTTATAGTGAGCTCTTGACATGCTATAAGCTTCCAGTGGATCCATTCAGGAAGTTGATTTAAAAGATTTCTTGGAACTGGACACCAGTCACTAAGCACTCAAAAATATCAATTATTCCATTTTGGAAAAATTAAAATCAGCCTTCTTTGTTGGGACTGCTTTTTAAAAATAACATTTGGGCTGCTGCAATGGTGATGGCTCACCTAACTACATATGATTTACATAAAATCATATTATATGTACAAGCTACAGGTACCTGAAAACAGACTGATAGGGTGATGGAGCCTATGGTTATGTTCTAAAATGAAAATTTTGCTAGAAATGTCCGTCATCATTCCTTGTCCACAGAGCTGAACCTCCAACGTAATGCTGGGACTATCATGATTCAAATATACTGCCAAGTAAATGTTTTCTTTGGGAAAAAAATCAAAAACACTTTGAATTGAGGGTAGAGGAATCAAAACAACTATAAAACTATCTAGTTACTTTTGAGAAAGAAGAAATCTAGTGGGAAATTAACTACTTGGGGAGTTGGGGCTAAACCCAATAGCTAATCTAAGTTTGAGCAGCCCAACTGAACAAATAGGATTTATATTTTATTTTATTTTATCCTGCATTTCTTCCAAATGGAACCCAAAACAGCTAAGTTTATATTTACTATTCAGTAAGTCATTCAACTGGTCTGCTCTAGCCGGGCCACTGGATTAGCCCTACAGCCATAACTCTAATTTCTTTTTTCTTTTTTTAAGGTAACTCTTTAAGCTGTACTTATGAGCATCAGTGTCTTCACTTGAGTGTCTGGTAATTTTATTTTACAGCCAACAGCCTTGCAGCAGTGATGTCACTTGTTTATCTACCAAACATCTAATCAATAAACTTCTGGGAAAGCCAGAAGCCAGACAATCTTGCACTTTTTACAGAAGATTAGCTGAACTGAAATGCCTGACAGCTCTGTGTCAGCCTTTCAGGTTACAAAATGAAACATTATTCCACTCCCTTCACAGAGAATGAGGGAAATGAAAGAGATGTTAAACTGCTAGACACTTAAGTCATAGCTATTCATTAGGCAAGAAAATATATTGTGAAATTTTGCTTTCCTGGGACAACCTGCAAAATGAGCTATTACCTAATTTTGTAAATTTTCTCACCGAAAGGTCAGATTCCATCATTATCATGTCATTACTATTTCTTCACCAAGTTGCACCTTTTTTTTTTCCATTCTTATTTTGTCACATGCAAGTTTCATTCCAAAAGTTGTGATGGGAAAATGGTATTGGTAGAGCTGGAGGTAAGCAAAAGATTCATTGACAGAAAGGTAATTACCCTCAGCTCTGTCCTCCTTTGAGGAAAAAGAAGCTTTGTATTCACTATCAGTTACTTTGGACATCCAAGACTTTTTGCTACCCGAGGTAGCAAATATCATCTCTCTCTCTCACACACACACACACAAAATGCACACACACAAGAATCAAGCTGCATGATTCTCAAAACCACACAATTTACTTCACTTATGCATCAGAAGACATGACAAACACTATTTTCTTCTCTGGCAGTCAAAACACGCTAATTCTATTCATTAATGAGTCCTATATGAGAGAAAAGCAGGATATTAATTAATTAATTAAGTTTAAATTTAAATTTTGGAATGAATGAATGAATGAATGAATGAATATTGAATCAATATGTAAAGACGGGAGTGCAGTAGTGCTACCAAATACATTTCCATTTCTGTCATTCTCCTTGTGCAAAGAGCATGGAATCTGAATAAGGGAGCTTGAGAATCCAAAATCATATGGACAACCTCCCTGTGTGGCATCAGTCTCCACATGATGACAATGAGGGTGGTGGAGATGGCGAGAGCTAAAGCAGCACGCTACTCTATGTTTTGAGTCAACACCCTTTCATAAAGAATAACTGGACTATAAAAGGACAAACAATGTGCAGCCATATCATAAGCAGAGTCCACCAGGCAGCATGGCCACTAGATGCCTAAAAAAGACATTTTTGCAACTCAGAGCACTAGACTGTCAGAAGAATGTTTTACACGTCCCACATTCCCCAAAATTTGTCCTTAAAGTAAGATGTCCACTTATTTTGTGCTATTATTTTGCAATGATGCATATGGTTTGGACTGAACTAAACTAAACTAATGAAATAATTATTGGCATGTCAGAATCAAGCCAATATATCTAATTGTAAAGAGTGCTTGGAAGTTTCAGTTCACCAATATCTGTAGAGCATACAATTTCAAGCACTGATTTAAAGTGTTGATTGCAGAGTTGCCAATGTTGGGGTGTTATTTAATAGAACCAAAATGCTAGGCTCCAGCATGACAAGGTTGAAGGAAATGGCTTATTTAATATTCCCCACACTGATATAGGGATGAGGGGGAGACAATGGACATACACTCTCAGCAGCAATTTTTGGGGGCCACTGTGGCTTCTTGCTTGCCTTCTCCCACGTGCTGTAGCCCCATCTTCGTGTGCCATAGCCCCACCTTATCTATCATAGCCCTGTTCCGTCCATTGTAGCCCCACCCCTACGTACCATAGCCCTACCCCAGTATAGCCCCATCCCCACACACTGTAGCCTCACCTCTCATGCTATAGCCCTGCCCCTCACATGCCAGAGCTCCACTCCATGTGCTGAAGCCACACCCACATCCCTCCACTTGCCCCCCTCTTCATGCTCCAAGCTCTGCCACTGATTGCCCATGCATCACCTGCTGATTTTAAGAATAACATAACTAAAGAGCCCTGGTGGCACAGTGGTTAAATGCCAGTACTGCAGCCACAAGGTTGTGAGTTCAATCCTGCCGGGTTCCAGGTTGACTCAGCCTTCCATCCTTCCGCAGGTCGGTAAAATGAGCACCCAGCTTGTTGGAAGCAGTTAGCTAATACATTGTAAACCGCTTAGAGAGCACTTAGCTCATAAGTGGTATAGAAATACACATGCTATTGCTATTGCTAATGAACTGAAGTATTTTTCTTTCATGAATTTTTCAAATCTACTGTGATGAAGCAGCTCAAACATGAGACTCTGAAGGCTTTGGTTCAAATTCCCACTCAACCAAAGTCTCACTGTTGACTGTGGACAATGTGACAAACCTGATATATCTGCACCTCCAGCCCCATAAGACACTATGGCCATTTCTGCACTACTCTGTATTGGGGCTATTATTCCACTTTCAATATCCTATGGATTCCTTGGGAGTTTAGGGAGGGTCATTTAGAATTCTTAGCCAGAGAGCTCTTTGGCCTCAGTAAACTACAAGCCCCAGAATTCTACAGGATGTTGAAAGTGGAATAATAGCACTATAACAGTGTAGTGCAGAAATGACCTTTATTAGAATATTTTACAGTTTTAAAAGAGTATTTCATTAAACAACACTACCTTAAGCACTCATTTCAGGTTGACTTCCATATGCTCTTTTCAGAATCAGTAAGGTTCAAACTCCATGAAAATGCAAATCAAGATATAGATATAGATATAGATATAGATATAGGATCCTATATATATAGAAAGATATAGGATTGACTTCAACAAGCCTGTAGGCATATGCCTTCTAGAGTCCATGTATACTACAAACACAAAGGATTTTCCTAAGAAACCATCCTTGGAATCAGGGTGCTGAAAAGCATTGTATATATATCTATAGTATGAAGAAGCTGAAGTAGTGGTTGAAAATAAATGCTCAGCTGTGGAACTTGTTTTGGCATGAAGCGGTGGTGAAAAGAAAATCTTAATCACTAGCCATGAAACATTTGATTTTTTTTTCTTGGCGATAATTAAGGCATATCTTTCACATTACAATTGCAACATAACAGGCTAGCAGTATGGGGCATGGCAAAAGCCAGCACGTGAACTATCTGACATTCTTCCTCCATCTTATAGTGAAGCCACACCCCTAAACTATAAAGGTAGCTTAAAAGTTGCAGTTAAAGAGTCTAAGGAACTGGATGGTAATCTATAAAAGCTTCTCCCAGATAAAACATGTAAGTTTTTAAAAAGCCACAGAATTATTTATTGTTTTCACTGCAACATGGCTAGTGCACTGAAATGACCATATGTATAACTACTTTTTGAGCCTTCAAACTATAACTACTGTACTTTCTTTTTGAAGTGTCTTTCTAAGTTCTTGTGGTCTAAAACAGTCCTAGCTTGTCCAGCCACAGCACTGGAGCTGGGATTTCAACAGCTTGGGAGTGGGGATTTCTCAAGAAAAACCATAAAGATGCCAGAAAACATTGTGCCAAATAGCTTTGCATATTCTTCATCTCTCAGCATCTGAGATCAGCCTATCCAGATATCAGTGAAGAAATGCTTGAGCTGACCACTGGGAAACAGCTTTGCACCAGCCCTGCAAAAGGAAACAGAAGAGCTGCATGAGCATACCATGGGGGGGTGAGGAAGAGTGGATAATACCTTTCAGCCATTCATTCCTGGATTCAGATTACTTGTTTTATCCACTTCATGCCATCATTTCTACACATGTGAATGCATGAAAATGCCATTATTACTCATAACTGTACTTATGCCATGTAAGCAAATAATTCATGGCTGTGGATATATCTGTTGTTTAAAATCCATCTTTTCAAATTATTACCAGCACAGGAGAAGCAACACAAAAGCATCCATTGGCTGTTACTCTTGAAAATAAACTCTAAAATATTTCTGCCATAAGAAACCAAGGTGGGATTTTTTATATTATTTTAGAAAGACAACAGAACCCCCAAATAAATCCTTATACAGCTGGTCATAACCTGGTCTCTATTAACTAGTCTCTGTTTAGTGAAAATTACAGTCAATAATGGTGAAATCACTTTAGGATTTCACTTCTTGATGGATTAAAAACAATTTAGATCCAGATGCTCTCACACTGAGACAGAACATCTTTCTATCAGCAGCATTAAGCAAGATTGATGACCGGATGTGTACCATGGGCAAAAGCTTCCATCACCTCTCTGGTCACTTCTCAATGTACTGCTTCAGAGATGGAGACACTGTTTTGTGTCACATCAAGGACATTGCTGCAGAATTCAAATTTTGCTTGAAATGGAAGGAGCCTTCCTGAAGTCAAACCACAAATCTGTAAAGTGCACCATCAGAACCAATTTTGGAAAATATCCTAGATGACGTCAGCTCTTCCTTAATTCAGATAAAATTCCCCAAAAAGCATTTCCTTCAACAAATACAATTTCCAAAGGTTAGAGTCCAACCAAGACTGTACCACATGAATTATCAATGCCTACAGAGTAGCAAAAACTCCAGCAATGTCATGTCTCTGTATTGATTATTGTTTTGAAGAGAACTATATAGCTTGGCATTACATTTTTTTACTGACATTTGCTTCATCTGCTCACTCAATTTATACCAGTGAACAGCATAATCCTGGATATGTATACTCAGAAGAATATCTTACTGACTCCATGGGGTGTTCTCTCAGGTGAAAATAGATGGGATTGCAACCTGAGTAAATTTTACCTAGTAAAGGAAGAAGAGAGTTATTGCCTCTGTTTTACTGCCTTTGTTGCAAATCAGTTAATATCTATAAACCCAATCACATCTCAAAAGCAAAAATGTAGATACTGAGACTTCACCATCACTCTCCTTCTCCTTCATGCTTTTTTACCCTCTTGTCTAATGAAGAAACCTGTTAGCTTTGAAGTATAATGTGATGTGTCTGGTTATCTAGTTCATCTAGTATATTTAATAAATAAATAAATAAATTTCTGGGGTCATGGTGAATTGAATATGAAATATTTTTTCTATATTTTTATATATGTCTTTCCAGTATTTTCGTGCCTTTGGGCAAGTCCACCACATGCGATATATTGTTCCAATCTGAGTGCCGCATTTCCAACATTTTCCTGTTCCAGACTTGTTTATTCTTTGGAGTTTTTCTGGAGTCATATACCATCTATGGAATATTTTAAAGTAGTTTTCTTTCAAGTTTTGTGCTGTTGTAAATTTCAGTGTCCTTTTCCAACTTGTTTCCCATTGATCCAACTGTATTGGGTGTCCAAAATTCTGGGACCACTTTATCATCACTTCTGTAACAGTTTCTTCTTCCTTTTCATAAAGCAGTAAAGTCTTACATAATTTCGCCATCAAGTGTGGCTGATTCTCCAGTAAAAGTTTGATTATTCGATTTGTTTCTTTAGTTGTTTCAAATCCTTGCAGTTTCAAATCCATCTGAAATCTCTCATGTAGTTGTTGGTAAGGAAACCAATTCAACTCAATTCCTTCTTTTTTAAGATCTTCTCTAGTTTTGATATTTAATCTTCCTGTGGGGGCTTTTTCAATTAAATCTTCGTATTGTGTCCATTTTTTTGAGCTGTTAGACCATCTTCCAAAGAAAGCTTCTTCTGGTGAAATCCACACAGTATTTGCTTTAAAAGCATTGGTTTGTGTAAATTTCATATCTTTAGCAAAGCTTTTTGTATGTAATGGTTAGTAAAGTCTTTGTCTATTTTTGCCTTTTCGTAGCAAATATAGGCATGCCATTCCAATCTGTTATCGATGCCTGTTAATGCAAGCAATTTCTCATTTCGCAGGGTCAACCAGTCTGCTAACCACTTCAATGCTCGATAATATATGTAGAGATCAGAGATTAAGATAATATACACTAAAGATATTAAATAGATTACTCAGAAGTTAAGGATCCGGAGCAAATGATACTTAAAGACAATTGTAGAAGTATGTTGATAAATTATAATATCTAAGAAAATACTAAGATTTTAGGTGGAAACGTTGGAGGATTAAGAAAATACAGTAAATCTACATGTGTAAATATTGAACTATGATGGAAAAATTGTTTTAAAAAATTTAAATTTATGTTTTGTATAAAAATGATAAATAATAAAAAAGAAATATAATGTGATGTGTTTTGCACCTTTACATTGGACTAATAAAACCTATCACCAAAATAGGAATTTTGTTTTATGGTCAGCATGGCTACCATTGCTTTTTTAAAAAAGAGAGAAGTCATTCATTAAAGAGTTGTAGAATACGGGCTGCTTTTCCTGGAAAGAATCATTTGACATGTACAGTGGGCCCCTTTCTAGGAATGCCTGCAAATAAAAGCATTTGCAAATGTTCACATCCCATTATTTTCAGAATATCTGTGTGCACATCACCACCATTTTAAGTATAGGGATGTGACACTTCATACAAACACAAATTTGTATGTGCAGAGGTTGCAGGTGAGGTGTGTGCACTGTACTCTGCTGCCAATTGGGTGCCAGGCAAAGACCTTATTCCTTTCTCAACCTTTTGAATTCAGTTTAATGCATTTTATCTTCATTGTTTGTTTGAAAATCTGGATTACTCCTATTCATTGTGCTGTTCTTTCTTTATTTTGTGTTGTCATTATGGACCTTAAAGTCTTTCCCAACTCTAAGGTAAACATATCAACCCTAAGATGAACATATCAAACAGTTTTCTAGGTAAGATTTGTTGGGAGAGAGTGTTGCTATTGCCTTCCTCCGAGGCTGAGAAAATGACTTGCCCAAAATCAGCCAGTGGGTTTCCATGGTTAAGCAGGGATTTGAATTCTGGTCTCCCAACACTCAGATCTCTACACTGGCCCATTTATTTTGATATGCTCTTAATCGGTATGTTACTAATTGTTTTATTAAGTTTCAAAATTTTGTAAGTCACCCTAAGAAATAAAACACAAAGTTTCTAAAATACATTGACAAGAAGACTCTGCCTTGAGTCTCAGAACCTCTTCAAGTCCTGGATCTGAGGAAAAGGCAGAGCCTAAATACAGATGATGATGATGATGATGATGATGATGATGATGATGACAGATGTTTATATTGCCTTTTTTCCACAGTGAGGTTTTTCAATGATCACATATAATCAAACAGAAGAAATGGCCCACAACTATTTCTGACTGTATCTACATGGGGAAGGGGAACATTAACATGAAATCTTCACCACAGCAAAATTATAAGAACGTTGGCCAGGGTCCAATGAAAAATTAAGCCTGTGTGACAGAGAACCATATGTACAGCTAAAGCTGTGATTGTTCTTTTCCTTGCAGTTGTTCTTGTTGCTGAGGTGACAAGCTTCTGTCTGCTCTCTTTGGGTGCTTCCATGCTTCTTTTTGCTCACTTTTTGTGTGGCATCCATACAATGCTGTCTACTAATTGTTATTGTCTTATATTTTCCTTCCTGTCTTTTCTCAGCTTGCTGAAAGTTCAGCTTTTCTCAGCATTGTGGAAGTTGCCTTCAGCACTAATCTTCCCTCATTTTAAAAGGGTGGCATTTTGATATGGGCAGTGACACAACAGAAATAAGGACTTGTTGCAGCTCTGCTGTAATTCATTGTAATCCTTTGTAATGAATACCATTTTACAGCACTGTTTATTAATTTTTTATTCAATCTTTTAATGCGGTCTAATGATATCATAACACTTTGAAGTTAACCATTGGCCCTTTTACACTGCACAGTTATAGTACTATGATTCCATTTTAACTGTAACACCATCCTATGGAATTCTGGTATTTGCAATTTGGAGGGAGGCGGTATTTATAATTATTAACCATAGAACTCTAACTCTAGGACGGTGGTTCTCAGTCTTTGGTCCTCCAGCTTCTTTGGACTTCAGCTCCCAGAAACACTAATCAGCATGGCCCATGGTGAGGGATTCTGGGAGCTGAAATCCAAAACATCTGGAGAACCAAATGTTAAGAACTCCTGTTCTTGAATACTATGGGAATCATAATTGTATAACTATGTAGTGTGAAAGGGCTCCATCTTACTAAAATGATAGTGATCCTGAAAGTACTTTTAAAATCATGCTGAAAACTTAACACTACAGTATTGTAGTGTTACAGACCTAAATCAAATTGCTTGTCCCACCTATGATATACCCATTGAATCCATTGCTGAATAGGAAGTCAACATGTCAACTCCATTGATTCAATGGATCTACTCTATATGAAACTTGGGTTAGATTTTAGATTGGATTTATGTCATGGTGAGAATCATCTGGCCCTCCAGGTATCACTGGACTGTAATTACCAATATGTTTCACCATTGGCTATGCTGACTAGTAGATGAAGGAGATTTTGTTTAAATCCTTTAGAGTTAATGGATTGAGACCAATAGTAGATTGAACTCAGCAGTTTATTTAATGACACAGTGCTGGATGCATTCTAGCCCAAGGTTTCATGTCAAACAAGCAATTAAATGGACTCTATATAGAATTCTTACAAAACATGAAGTGGCAACAGCTGATCAAGAAAGGGCTATGACATCCATGCAAATTCACCAATGTGGAGTAAGTACTATTCCTAAATAATGTATGTCACATTTAATTTTTGTACTTTATTTCCATGTTCCAGCTATGATCATATCAGTAGAACACAGCAAGATGTTTTTGAACATGGCTCAGAATGTTTTGTGCATGTTTAATTTAACTTGAAATCACTTGGGACTTACTACATTTTTATATATACATATATCAAAGAAAACTGATTTCTTCAACAATATTTAGGCTTCTTAGTCCCTTTCAGATTTTTCTCCCTGACAGTCTAACAACATATGTACTCACTCCTGATTTAATTCATAATGCTATATCTGCCTTTCATTTTATGCATTAGTGCTAATCAAAAGATTGTTTTTAAAAGAAAATGATGTCCATTACAAGGATGATAGTGAACACATGCTGGCCTTTAAATGGTCCAAACCACTCATGTAGGTGTAACCTAACGGACTGCCCACATCAAAAATGTGGTATTACCAGTAATGTGATATGTAGAGAATAATCCCTCTTATAGCTGAGAAAAGTAGTGATTAGGAAATGGTACAAGCCAACACACCTGAAAGCAATTTATGTGTGTTGACTGATGTATACTCATTAGCAGCAACATGTTTTGGGATTAGCTGGACAAATAGTAATAGGCAGTAGGCAAGAGAAGACAGTGGGTAGATATAATGACAGTGAGGAACAGTGAGAAGTCAGCAGTCAATACAGAGGCAGAATAGCCTATACTTTTCCAAGCATGGAGTTGGAGCTCAACAGGACTTATTTTTGAGCAGATATATATATGAATTGTTGTTGTTGTTGTTGTTGTATGTCTTCAACTTATTTCTGATTTATGGCAACCCTAAAGTCAACCTATCAAGGACTATATGGGCTAAGAGTGTGTGAAACACCAAGGTCACCCAGTAGGTTTCCATGATCTGGTGGGGAATTGAACCTTGGTCTCCAGGGTCATAGTCTAAGGCCTTTTATGCACAATGACACACTCCTGTGTCATCCCATCACAATCCTGGCAGCATCTTTTCAATGCTCCTTTCTGCATGCAACCGGCTGTCTGAGGAAGGGAGCGCAAGGGACACACTCCATCCTTCTGGATTGCAGCTGGCCTTCTTCCCATGCTAAAGTACAGGAGGAAGTGCATAGATTGCACTTCTGGCCCTTCTGCGTGGCCGGCTGCAACAGAAGGCTTGCATGATCGGGGGGTCATTGACGGAGTTTTTGTGTCAATGATATAGCCCACAATCGTGCCAGCTGGCAACGCAAGAAGGGCAGAACTATGACAACCGCATGCAGAAGCACCATTGTGGTCCCACTGCTGTTGCGTCCCCATGCTAGGAAGCCATCATCATGCGGAAAGGGCCTTACTCTCAAACCACTACATGCTGGCTGTCAGTGTAGGAATATTCTGTTAAAATCTTGACTTGTGACATCAGCTTACCAACCCAAAGCAGGATAAAATTATTTCTTGGGAAATGGAACAGCTTCATCACATTTCATTGTATAATGGTCATTTTCACCTTCAAATGGTTCATACATAACAGTTTTACCTAGGTCTTTCTGTATGACAGTATAATTAAAAGTGAAATTCTCATTCTTGGTTAAAAAGAGGGGAAATATTTTGGAAGGCAGTTCACCAGTAGTTAATGATAATCAAAATGAAATGCTGCAATCATTTGTATTCTCCTGCTCTTTCTATAAATAGAAGAAAAAAGCTTATCTGTAAGTTGACTTTAATGATAGGATAAAATCCATTATATGTGAAGAAGTTAAGAATAATCCATTTTATCTACAGAGATGTGAAGAAATAACTATATAGTTTTCTCACTACTAATACACCTAGGATCATATTCTTCTGAATACCAACACTCCAGCTAGTTAAAGTCTGTTAAGGTGTAACCCTTATAATATACACTGATTAAGGACAAATACTAGCAAACCAGTTCTCAGCTGGTTCTACTCCCTGAATATATTCTTCAAGCCAAATGTCAGAAGAGTGGCCATGTTAGGCTGAGGTATGGGCTTTTGAAAGCAAAAGTATTATTCATCTGATGTCCCCTGACAGTACAATAAACCAGTTAGGCGGAGATCCAAAGAATTCTTTCTGCATGATCAAGGGGATCTGAACAGCAGCTGCTCTCCATGCTGTGGGGCAAAGCCCTTTGGCAATTAAGGGGAGCTTCAAAAGCAATTTGCAATACAGTATAGGAGTCTGCTGTTCAAAGAACAAGCTAGTCCCAAAGCACTTGATCAGTCCTAAAGTAGCTGTTTAGGTCCTAGCCTAAGTCTCCAAAGGATCAAGATTCTTTTGATCTTGTTCTTCAAGCCACTTATTCCAAACTGCTTAAAGGAGACTTCATATGATAGGTTTCTGAACTGCACTATGACTATTCAAGAGCTGGCAGCTGAACAATCACAATACTAGCAAAAAGCTGCATCCATCTATATTTCAAAACTTGGGAAAGCTGCTTCTTGGAACAACTCCCAAAATCCCACAATCAGCACGGCCAGTGGACCTGCTGGGGGTGGAATTCTGGGAGTTGTAATACTATAATATAACTTTCCCAAGTTTTGATTTTTATAGTTCTGTTTCTCATTTTTTGTATGCTTTTGGTATTACAGAAAGATTTTCAAATGTTCATTTTCAGATCATGAAAATGTCTTCTATCATGTGTAGATTCCATAACTGTGAGGTTTATCATTCCTGAGATGTATCTGTACAACGTTATTATAATTTTTTGTTGCCACTTTAATTGCCTTCACTCCATTCTAGGAAATCCTGCAATTTGTCATTCAGCAATTTACTTAGAGTTCTCTGCCTGAGAACTCTAATGCTGTAATTTAGAGATGTGCACTAGAGAATTCTAAGTACCTCACCAAATAACAAATCCCAGAATTCCAGAGAATCAAGCCACAGCTGTTAACTTTATATCAAATTGCTCTAATTGTCCAGTGTGGATACATCCCAGGTTTCCTCAAGTGGGCACTTTCTCATCTCAATGTGTGGCTGCCATACTCAATATTTGGGACCCAAAAGCAGGTATTAAAGTTGCTGATCCTATTTTGGGGGTAGGATTTATCAACTCGTATAACTTCTTTCAGAGCATACCAGAGCAGATTCACCATCAATTGATATTAGAGTCACTAGACTTTGTTTGTCTCAGAATACGGAAGAAATCCTTATTCCAGTGCTGGAGCTGGTGGGATGGGGGGATCTTCTTCTCATTGATTTTAATCCAAAATAAATAAGTTGGGAGATGGCATTCTTTCCCTCATTTCATCCTGCCAGCAATTACCTAACAGAGCTTGGGATTTGATAGAAACACTGATACTGAAGCATGTCAATCTAAATATAATACTTTCCTGCCCATCCATTTATTCCCCACAGGATGGCAGAGATTAGTACAGTCATAGTTAATTATTAATACAGCAGGTTTTCAGGCATACTTAATCTAGTCTACCCTATCTGGCTTTTCTACTTCTATCTATTTTTAGTTCGTAAGTTCTTTGGAGGCAGAGACCCATTCTCATTCCTTGTCGAGTGCCATGTTCATAGCAGACGCTATAGTAATGATATCACTAGAAACACTAGACTGACACCTAGTGAAAGCAAACAAGCATTACATTCAAAAGGCATACAAAGATTCACATCCAAAGTGCAAATTTGCAGTCACAGGTGTCTGTGACTGCAAATTCACACAATTGCTGGGTGGGTAGTAACTATTTTTACAGATTCTTTATCCCAATCTCAATTGTTCTATCTTTAATTGTTTTACCTTTTTTTTTATTTATTTTAATGCAGAAATCCATACACCTTCAGGTATGGACAATGATTCAAGACTCTAGAGCTGTGGGTCAAACTTTGTTCCTCAACACAGGCATCCACTGACAGTTGTGCCACAATATATGAAGATTTTAAAAAAAAAGATCACTAAAGCAGGTACTACTCAACCAAAGTTAAACATTTTGATATAATTTTTTTTTGGGGGGGAGCGGTGTTAATGTGCTCACAATTTCCCATTTGAAATCCATATAGCTTAAAAGTACTTTATTTTAACCCTGTATATTTTGGGAAGTTTTGTAGGATTTCTGACCATTTACTGCAATCTAGCTTTAATGACATCATGGAACGTCCAAAAACACAGTGATAGCTGTCTAAAATTGTTCAGTCACATGGACAGTTCCAGAAAATTTGCTCTCTATACATCATTCATACTATAATAACGCATATCTCCCAGGTCACTTTCATTAAATATAATACAGGCTTAATGATAAGAAATGTGAAAATTCACACTTTCCACAGTATTCATTTTATTTAAAGCCACGTTGTTTCATTTGACCATGCTGTTTCAAACTACAAAAATCTCAAGAGAATGCTTTCTCCTAGTGGCATCCATAAATAAATTGGAGGAAAAGATGAATAAATAAATGTTTCCATCCAGATGGGAGGCATTGTGTTTTGCACCATAGGAAGAGAATTTCTATTTAAACCCTCCTTTTCCCAAGTGGTATTTTTTTTAAAAAAAATGGGACACTACATAAGTAGAGCTTGTTCAATCAGTCCCTATCTCTCTTACGGTATTTATCTCACTCAGAAATAATTGAATACATCAGAAGATGACAAAATGAATAATTTTTAATCAAATGATTAGCTGTAAGGATTTTTTTTCTTAGACTTTCAGCTATGATAAGTGATTTCTGCCAGACCCTATATACATCTTTCAAAAAAAAACAAAACAGTGTGACTTTTATAGGATTTGCATTGAAAATTTATTAGGCAAGATACAAATGCCCCCATGTAATGCAAAATGGTAGACCATATAAAGAAAGAAAAAACAGAAATTGACCCACAGACAAAATGATTTCCTTCCCATTACAAGGAAAAAAATAAAGCAGAAAAAGAGAGGTCAAAAACAGATAACAACAGCATTGCTCCATAAATGACTTTTAAGTATAAACACATTGGTTTAAAGAGTTTGTGAGCTGAGTTGTCAACCATAAAGCAGTGGCTATAATAGAGCCTTCTAAATTGTGTGTTGTGACACATTAGTGTGTTGCCTGCAGTGTGTAGGTGTGTCATACAAATGTAATGGGTGGAGGGGCTGCCTCCCCTGCCACCCACCCTGGGCCAAGGAAGACCCTGGCAAGGGTGGTGGCGGTAGTGGTGGTGGGCCAGGTTCTGGTGGAGGGGCTGCCCCTCCCACCAACATTCTAGGCCAAAGAAGTCCCTGGTGAGGGTGGCTGTGGCTGGCCAGGCTCAGGTGGAGCGGGTGACTCCACTTAAGTGAATTACTTACTGAATTGCTGTGTTGTAAAATGATGTATATCAAAAAAGTGTGACACCAACATGAAAAGTTTGGAAAGCTCTGGGCTACAGACTACCAACAGAGCATGTTTTATGGGCCAAAGATCTCAGGTCTTATCCTTCATATCTCCAAACGGAGCTGGAAAAGACCCCTGCCTTAAATGCTGAAGCTAGCCAATGCACCAACCCTCTGTGCATAAAGCAGTTTCCTGTGTTCAATAATTCAGCAGTCATTATCTAAATCTAGGAAAAACTCCACCAAAATGACAGATGGTAAAAGTAGAAGGGTAAACAGAATAGTGCTCATTCCAGGTATCTCTCCCACATTGCTTCACTTTTCCAGCCACCATTCTGTTTCTAGCTGCAACACAATGCAAAATGTGACAAGGGAAGACTACATGGATCTTCCATAAGATGAAACAAGGAGAGGAAACATTAGTATAATGAATAATTAGAGAAGGGGTTTCATTGACTTCACAGTAAAAACATTTACAGAGGAGTAAATAACAAAATCAGAATCATCCACACCATACTGTTACTGATTTCTATGTTAGGTTGTGAGAGCTCAACAGTGATGAGGAAATGTGACAGGAAAAAGTCAGCTCCTTTAAAATGTGGTGCTGGAGGAGAGTTATACAGATATTATAACCTGCCAAAAAGACAAATAAATGGGTCCTAGAGCAAATCAAGTCTGATCTCTTCCAGAAGTCATACTTTGGACATCTAATGAGATAATGTGAGTCACTGGAAATGAAACTAACACTTGGTAAAGTGGAAGACCATAGGAGAAGAGGGACAATTCACTACAACTGGATTGATTCAGTCAAGGAAGCCATGCCCTTGAGTTTTCAAAATGTGAGCAGGGCATGAATAGAGATCTTAGAGATGCGTCATTCATAAGAGTGAAGTAAATTAACTTGCTGGAAGATAGCAACAACAAGCAAAATCAATGAACAAATATGGAAGTATTAACCAGTATAAAATTTCCTAACCCAAAAAGTTTCACACAGCAACAGCATCAGTATATCATTTCACTGTTGTTTCTCTTTCTGTATATGTGTGTGTGTGTGTGTGTGTCCTTTCAAATAAGCTGTCAACTTATGTTGACACCATCTCTTTATACAGTATATAACTTTAACGTGTGAGGGTTTTGTCCCTATCCTAGATGAAGAAACACTCTGAGAAAAAAAGCACTGAGATTTGCAACATCATATATTATTCTTACCCTTTTAAGTACGGTGAAAAGTGAATATGCACTGCTAGTATGTCAGTTCTGAAACATAAAAAGCAGTGAAGTTCTCTCAGCAAAGTTTACAAAGTATCTCTAAAGCAGCAGATTGAAATGTAAGGAGCAGATGAAGATTCAGGAGTTGCTATCGATAACTTCACATTCAGCAAAATTGCACTGGAGGGAAAAACCCACATCTTCTCTTCATGTTAATTTGGTTAGATAAGAGGATATGTACAGGTACAAGTGAGGGCATATTAGTGGCAGCTTCTTTTATTCTCAATTCCCTGATATGTGGAATGTTCATGGCCACAGTGTTACCCACAATAGCTGCCTGTGTACTAGGAAAAGCCGGGTGGATAGACTGATAAATAGATGGATAAGTGAGAAGAGGGGAGGGAGATTTGCCTTTAAGATCTGTTATTTATTATCATACATCCATGGATAGATCACAATTATTCACCACAGTTACTGTTCAGTCTTCTTAATCTTCTATGCATGTGTAAGTTTCCCTATGGCAGTAATGCATGCATACATTTCCCTATAACACTTTTCATCTACAAGGTTGCAGCAGCAGAGTTGTCCATGAGATGCCATTGCACATCATTGTGTATTCATGTGCACATTCAATTGTGCAACATTGTCATTTAATAGGCAGGTTGCATAGTACAACCAATATGTAATTCTGCATGTCGAGATTTCTGCTGTGCAATTTTGATGTAGGATTTCAGCCATTGTGTTCATGGTTTCTGTCGACAGTTCAGCATCTGATGGTCAGCCTTCTCTTGATGAATCCCTCCATATTTAGCTAGGCTGGTTCTTGAATGGCGGACACAGTTCACCACTGGGACTGTACTCAAGGCCTCATCAGTTTGATAGAACCCATAGAGACAGCATGCTACTGGCATAGCCTATAGTCACATCCATACTATAATGAGGCATCAGAAGAGGACTTTGTGGCAGAGAGGGAGAGAGAGAGTAGGATGCTGCCCACACCCCATGAATTGACTAAATGAAGACCCATATGAACTGAACGAAGAATCCTTTGTCTCAGTACTGCAAGGATCAAAATCACTGTATCTTGATAGCATCATTGTTATAATCTAGTATCATCATCTGGGTGCTGTGATTATGTCTCGTCTTCTAATCAACAAGCTTTCAAGATCTTAGAAAGGGACATAAGATGCCATGCTGGTGATTCTGTAAAATTGTTCCTCACAATGAGTTCATTCAGGACCTAAACTACATCATGGGAGCTATATTAGCAATAGTGACATGATGTAATCAGAGCAGAAAATAAGACACCTTAAGCTCAGCATGGTAATCAGTTCAGCATACAAATCTAGCAGATAATAATCTGTTATTTTCCACTGACACATGATATCTCCTCCCATTTTTTTCCAATACTTGCTGTGGCTGTTGTAGTGCTTCCTATCTTTAAAGCAAATTTAACTAATTTAGATATAAGCCACTTCGCAAATGTTCTCCTCATCCCCTTTGTTTGCTGTGGAAGTTCATTTGTTTTCCAATTGTAGTATACAATACTCTTGAAGACTTGTGGAGATTATCAACATCAATCAATTGTTTTATGGAAGCCTTAGCTTTGCTCCAATGCTTGCCATTCATATTTGCATGTAAATTTTCCATGTCTCCAGGGAGAAATGCTTACATTCTGAAAATCAGCATATCAATTTCAACTTTTTCTCTCAATTGCTTTGTTTCCAGTAATTATTCTGGGTATGGGGACAGACATATGGCTGTACTGCTTTAATTCTTATGATAAAATGTGGATAGCCACCACTCAGAAAAAAAAATCTTGCAGTTAGTCATTAAATAATTGAAATAAATTATATAATGTGGAATATCAATGTGGAATGTCCTCAATTGGATAAGGTAACAAAGAAGACCTGCAACAAAATGATGCAGCAAGGAATACTCCCATTCAGCATTCCAACCAGTTAGTCATTCTTGCTGTATAGGTAGTGCATTCCTCTCAGTCTCATCTGCCTAAATTTCCCCTCACCCTCCCAAGTATGGTGATTGAGCATGCTTTGACTGGAATCCTATTGGTGACCGACACTGCTATAGTGGTCTATTAGGGTGGCACAAGACACTTTTATGGATTGTTGCATAATAATAGTGGAAAGATGGCATTGATGTAAGGTCTGGAAAAAACTGTCTTACCAAAGAAAACTGCCCTCCCAGCAATTAGCAGCTCAAGTGCTGGCAGGGTAGCTTTCTGTATTGGCACAGATAACTTTGCAGCCACTCTTCCTCCCCCACCCCATCTTTGTAACAGCACTCAGAGACACTTTTGGCCCTGTTACTGCATACTATCTGCACTGCCACCTAGATTATCTTCATCTATGCCAGCCTGCTTATTTATACCAACCAACAAGTTCATGGTCTTTGTCCTCATTACAGATATATGTCAGTTAATGAAGCAGATTTGTTCCTGGACATTTTTTCTTTAACATAACATTTGGTGTCATGGAAAGAATGAGGATTGGTTCCTGCACCACAGAAAGAAGGAGGAGGAGGAGAAGGACCAGTTCAACATGTTTCAGCAAACTTTTCTTTCAATAATAAACAGTATTCACAAATCAAATGAAACAACCAGGGCCATTTTTGCACTACACTGTTATAGCGCTACTATTCCACTTTCAGCATCCTATGGAATCCTGCGGTTTGCAGTTTAGGGAGGGACCTTTAGGATTCGCAGCCAGACAGCTCTTTGGCCTCAGGAAACTACAAACCCCAGAATTCCACAGGATGTTGAAACTGGAATAATAGCACTAGAACAATACAGTGTGGAAATGGCCCAAGTTAGGTAGGCCTTGCAGAAGTAAACAAAAGCAGTCTGAACTTCCAGAGACTGTTTGAAAGCATCTGGGATAATTGTTTCTTTCAGCAGCCTTTATCTTTCTTATGATTTCCAGTTTCCTTTTCAGCACGCTGGGGCTAGCTGATGAGGCAGGCTAATCTACTTTCTACTTTTCTCTCTGTTTTGCTGTTCAAGCATACTACGTAAGGAATCCTGGAGGGAGCTGCTGTTTACCTTGTCCATTGTAAGCAGACACACACAGCGGCAGAAAGGCTGGCTAAAGAAAAATCCTATTTATTCCCAACTCAAGTTTTGTTGCATTATTTACTGCAGACATGATGCTACTGTGATACCTAAAGTCTGTGATACCTAACTCTCTCTCACCTTCTTCCCAATGCTGATAAAAATTTGTAGCTAGACATAGGATGAGGAAGAAAGGGCCCTGGGAAGGCTGGGAAGCCTTTATACAAAGGAGCTGTTTTGTCAGAGGTTTTGCTAAATGAGGCATGCCTGAATATTGTTCTGTTGAAGGGAAGTTGCACTCACAGTGTGATGTAGTGGTTTGAGCATTGGACTACAACCCCGCAGACCAGGGTTCGATTTCCTACTCAGCCATGGAAACCCACAGGCTTATATTGGTTGCATCACATCCTCTCAGCTCCAGAAAACCCAGTGATAGGTTCACCCTGGGGTACCTAAAAGTTGGAAATGACTTGAACGCACACAACAACAAAGTTGTACTCTTGGCTTGTTTTCCTACAGATTTTCTTCTATTTATGCAAGCTTTAGGGTTTATCCAGGTTTTTTGTCCCCGTTTCTTAGTACTCCCATATTAACTATATAGGCATTATAACTTAGCACCAGAATTTCTTATTAGTATATGTTATGTTATATTGTAACATGCTATACATCAGAATGAATTTCAGATTGAAAAGTCCATCCAGATCAGGTCTTTATTGTGGAAAATATGTTGTGGATAACACAATGCAGAACATAGATGTATCATATAAGGAGCTGATGCCAAAAATGTCAATTTTGATAAATATTTTATAAACACTCTCATTCTTTTGCAAATGACCACAAAATCTCTCAAAATTAGTATTCTCAATCTAAAAATGGAACGCATGAAACATTGTCTGTCATCTGTGTCCAACTCTGACAGGTAGTTTCAATACTTTATCCCTTGAGATCTTTGTGTTCTTTGGTTTTTCTTGATGAGAAAATAAATAAGGGCAGACAGGCTGTCTAGAAGACAGCAATGGATTTTATCTTGCAATGTGCATTGGAGAATTGGGTTTATGCTACATAAACTGATGATCCCTGGACTGGTGCCAGACTCTGACCCATTAGCTGCCAGTCCCCAACAAATTTCCATGAAACAGAAAAGCAATTGTAGCCAATGAGTGAAAATATGATGCTGTCACAATGGAAAAAAATATTTGCCAGTCTCTCAGATCAGGTAGCCTGAGAAGCATTGTTCTAGGATACACTCAGTGTTCAGGTAAAAGTGCTGTAATGCCCTGGCCCAAGTACTGCAAGAAATTACATGCTTTGGAACATTTGCTCAAACTCCTGTACAACATACACAACTATCGGTGGATATGTTGCTATAGAAAGGGTTTTCTGTTACAGAGACCTGGCTGGAAGACGATAGTGGTACAACCTGGGTCCAGGCCTTGCCAGCCGGATACTCTGTCAGTGAGCACTTAAGGGGAAGTAGGCGGGGGGGGGGGCGGAGTAGCCTTGGTTTACAGAGACAGTCTTACAAAGACAATCTTATGCTGACCAGGATACCTGTTCGGAAAACAGACCACTTTGAGTGTATATACCTGAGCCTGAAGGCAAGGGAGAGTCTAGGGATTCTGTTAGTGTACCGACCACCCCGCTGCCTATCAGACTCCCTGGCTGAGCTGACAGAGCTGGTGTCGGAGCTGGTGTTGGAGTCGCCCAGACTTCTGGTTCTGGGCGACTTCAATATCCCATTTGAGACCAGTTTGACAGGTGCGGCTCGGGAGTTCATGGCATCCATGACAAACATGGGCCTATCCCAATTAGCCTCTGGGCCAACATATTGTGCAGGTCATACCCGCGATGCGGTCTTCAGTACGGAACAGGCACAGCCGTGGGTGGAGATAATAAATGCTACCACCTTGTCATGGACGGATCATTTCCTGGTCAGGGTTAGACTTATGGCTGCTACCCGCCCCTGCAGGGGTGGTGGACCTATTAGAATGGTCCACCCTCGAAGGTTAATGGAACCTATTGGATTCCAGAAATTCCTGGAGGGTCTTATGGTTGGTATCACCAGTGATCCTGTTGAAGCCCTGGTTAATACCTGGAATTGTGATCTTACTAGGGCTATTGACACGATTGCTCCCAAGCATCCTTTCCGGCCTGCTTCAAATTGTAATCCTTGGTATACAGTAGAACTCAGGAATATGAAGCAGATCGGACAACGACTAGAGTGCAACTGGTGGAAATCTGGACTCTTATCTGACAGGACACACTATAGAGAATTCCTTCATTCCTATGGAGTGGCAATAGAGGCAGCGAAGAAAACTTTCCTCTCTGCACGTATTGCGTCTGCGACTTCTTGTCCAGCAGAGCTGTTCAGGGTGGTAAGGGATCTGACTCAGCTACCCACTCCCCTGAACTCACTGTTAGAACCTAGTGTAGCTTGCTGTGATGCTTTGAATAATCATTTCGCAGATAAAATCTCTCAGATAAGAGCCGACTTGGATGCCGGTGTTATAGCAGAGGTTACAAATGGAGTATCCGGCGACTCCGTGAACAGGATTATACTGGATCAGTTTCAGTCAGTGAGTACCAAGGACGTAGACAAGCTCCTTGGAAATATAAGAAAGACAACTTGCCCTCTTGATCCCTGCCCTTCATGGCTGGTCGTCCAGGGAGGAGTTGCAATTAAGACCCATTTAAGATACATTATTAACGCATCCCTCAGGGAGGGCAATTTTCCAGCTTGTTTAAAAGAAGCGATTATACAGCCGCTTCTAAAAAAGCCCTCCCTAGATCCCCTGGATATGAATAATTATAGACCAGTCTCCCATCTCCCATTTTTAAGCAAGGTGATCAAGAGGGCTGTTGTTCTTCAGCTCCAAGCTGTCTTGGATGAAACAGATTATCTAGACCCATTTCAAACTGGCTTCAGGGCAAGATATGGAGTCGAGACTGCCCCATGGTCGCCTTAGTGGATGATCTTCGCCTAGGTATCGACAGGGGAAGTGTGACCCTGCTGGTACTCTTGGACCTCTCAGCGGCTTTCGATACCATAGACCATGTATCCTTCTGGAATGCCTGAGAGGGCTGGGGATTGGGGGCACTGCACTTAAGTGGTTCCTGTCCTATCTCTCAGGTAGATACCAGATGGTGATGCTTGGGGACAGCTGCTCCTCGAAAAAGAAGCTTGAATCTGGTGTCCCTCAGGGCGCTGTTCTGTCCCCAATGCTATTTAACATCTACATGAAACCTCTGGGAGAGATCATCAGGAGGCATGGAGCAAGGTGCTATCAGTATGCTGATGACACCCAGATATATCTCTCCATGCCTTGGACAATAGCATCAACTAAGGGTGGCATCTCGCCTCTGAACGAATGTCTTGAAGTAGTAATGGACTGGATGAGGAAAAACAGACTGAAGCTGAATCCAGATAAGACGGAGGTACTCTCTGTTAAGGGCCCTAGCCCAGGTATGGAGCTTTGTCAACCTGTTCTAGATAGGGTCACACTTCCCCTGAAAGACTGTGTCCGCAGCTTGGGGGCGCTCCTGGACTCGCCATTTCAAATGACAGCTCAAATAGAGGTGGTGGCCAGGAGTGCCTGCTATCAGCTTCGGCTGATATGCCAGCTGCGCCCCTTCCTGGACCTGGAACACCTAAAAACCGTGGTGCATGCACTGGTAAGTTCACGGCTTGACTTCTACAATGCGCTCTACATAGGGCTGCCCATGTGCTTAGTCCGGAAACTTCAGTTAGTTCAGAATATGGCAGCCAGGTTGGTCACTGGTAGACCTAAAACTGACCACATAACACCAATTCTGAAGTCGCTACATTGGCTGCCTATTAGTTTCCAGGCACAGTACAAGGTGTTGGTTCTTACTTTTAAAGCCCTTTATGGCTTGGGGCCAGCCTACCTGCGGGATTGCCTTCTCCCATATAATCCACCCTGCACATTAAGGTCCTCTGGGAAGAACTTACTGTGGCCAGTTAGAACTAGGTTGGCTGCGGTTACCCAGAGGACCTTTTCTTCTATTGCTCCCAAGCTATGGAATGGCCTGCCGGAGGAGACCCGGCATATTACCAGTCTTGACAGCTTTAAAAGAGCAGTCAAGACTGATCTCTTCCAACAAGCCTTCCCAGACTAGCATTTCCATCGCCTCCCATCTATTGCCTTGCTGCTTTGCTAACAGTAATTGATGGATTGTTAATTGCTGTGTATTTTAAGGGGTTGGTTTAGGTGGGTTGGTGGATGGGGAGGATTGGGTATGTTTTTAATGTCTTTTAATGTCTTTTAATGTATAATGTATTTTATGTTGTTCGCCATCTCAATCCGTGTGGAGAGGCAGGATATAAATAAATATTGTTGTTGTTGTTGTTGTTGTTGTTACTACTACTACTACTATTATTAGTTTCATACTTCATACATCCAGGAGGAATGCTAGTGTCTATCTCACATAGCAAGTTATCGTACGTATTAAGTTTACACATATAAACCAAAGCAGGGTATCAGGGAGGAGGACCTACATCTGAGGATAGAGTGCTTTAAATAAAGATGCTTTCTCTTTGAGCAAGCAGCAAAAATGATTGGATTGTACCTGGCCCAAAAGAAAATAAAGCACAGCTTTTGTTGTTGTTGCATGCCTTCAAGTCATTTCTGACTTATGGCAACCCTAAGGAGAACTTATCACAGAGTTTTCCTGGCTAGGTTTGTTCATGGAAGTTTGCCTTTGCCTTCATTCAAAGCTGAGGGAATGTGACTTGCCCACAGTCACACAGTGGGTTTCCATGGCCAAGTGGGGATTCAAACTCTGGTCTCCAGAGTCATAGTCCAACAGTGAAGCACTATACTACTCTAGCTCTCGATAAAGCACAGCAGTAAGTTTCATTTCAGTACAGATACCAGTCAGAACTTTCCACCTGGAAGTCTAGTAAATATCTGCAGCCCAGACTGAAAAAATATGGGGGAAGGCTGTTCGGGCTGTCACATTCCGGGGAAAGAACTGGAAAGCCTGAACCGATGTGTGTTTGCTTCCATTATGTTATTCAAGGGGTCACAGAGTTAGCAATTGTAAGAAATTAGTCAGCTGTGGTACTCTGATGATTTGAGACTGGATAGAAGTGATAAAATTCCTGGGTGGCTGCCAGGTCTCCAATGAGAGTGCTCAGTGCACCTTGACTAGCCTTTTATTCATCAGCAAGAGAAAGTAGCCAACATCATGGAGGCCCCCTGAGGGAAGATAGGCTTTGGATGTTGAAGTACACAGCATTTTGTTGGCTCAGAAGTAGAATTTAAAAAAAAAAAAAAACTTCCCTTCATATTTTACTCTTTGATTTTATCTTCTGGGATCCCTCTTCAGGCAGAACGTTTTCATTTTTTGACTGCCTTTGTCTCCTTGTCAATCACGTTCAGTGCCCCATTCCAGAAGCAGATGCCAAAGGCCAATTTCTTTGCCTTGTGTGGATTGTTGGATGTTTGTCTCCTGGAAGTATACTATTTTTTGCTGACTACATGTCACACATATATAGCATAAGGCTTATTTCAAGGCATCATTGCTAGTGTTTAAATATACTCCTCTCAGCAAAGGAATACTTCTGCTTTACTTTAGTTCTAAAGATAGCAGCTCGAATCCAAACTCCTGTGATGCTGCCCTGCTAACAGGAAGAGGAATCCATAAAGGGCACACTATTTCTGCTGATTGCTTCTTTCCCCTGTATTCACATATAACCACACACCAAAAACCTACTCTGCAGAGTTGGGAGATCCTCTGGAACAGCATCAGAAGCTGCACTGCAAACTGTAATGAAGAGGAGAAATCAGCGGAAATCCCTTTTTTACTGTTCCTGATGGAGGTAGTCTTCTTGATCAAAGGCTCTTGCATTTCCAGAAGGACTACTGCCACAAATCGAAAGACATCCTTAAACTCATCCTAGGGTTTCCATGTTCCACATATGAGTAAATCCATTTTTAGATGTAAAGATTAGAATTGTACAGTAAAGTTGTCAATGGGTTGAATCTTTCAAAAGGGTCATTTTCATTCAAGATTATGATGAATCCTGTCATGTTAGCCCAAATTATTTGCAACAGGATACTCTGCTTCAGTAAAAGACCTCTATTCCAGTCGTCAAGTTGTGGGGAGGGGAATCTCAGAAGTGCTCTGAATAGAGTGTGTCAGTGTGTCTATTTGTTTGTGTAGAACTCTGTGTCCAGCTGTAGATTCTCCAGGAGGCCTGCCTGGCCCCTCTTCTCCCTCTAAAACTGTGGCTGACACCAGAGCTCAGCAGGAGGAAGCAATCAGTTAGAAGAAATACAGAGCTGCCTCAATACCAAGTGCCTCAGAATTTGTTGAATATACTTTAGGATTGTTGTTTGGTGCTTTTTGGTAATATTCCCACCTTACTTAATCATCCATAAATGTTGAAGCCACAATACGCTTTCTCTTTTTAGTCTGAGGAACATATGTGTTGCACCTTCATTAACCAAAGGCATAGTACAGATGTCTTTCTCCTTCAGCTTTCCTTAAACAATATATTCCTTTCCCTTTTAATTCTTGATTTCACTTCTCTTCTTTGATCTCTTGTCTTTCTCATGGTCTCTCTAAGGCCATTTCCACACTACACTATATAGTGCTATTATTCCACTTTCATTCTGAGGAATTCTGGGGTTTGTAGTTTACTGAGGCCAAAGAGCTCTCTGGCTGAGAATTTGAAATACCCCTCCCTAAACTGCAAGTAGCGAGTTCCATAGGATGTTGAAAGTGGAGTAACAGCACTGTCACAGTATAGGGCAGAAATGGTCTCCATCTCCCCCTCAAAAACTCCTGGTTTAACATCACCTTAATATGTCTCTCCTTTCCCTCCCTCCCCCATTCTCTCCTTTCTTTCTTTGTCTTCCTTTTCCTCATTCTTCAAACACCTGCCTGCACTCATCTTCTTCCTCATTACATAGTCATCTCTTTCTCTTTTTCCTGCCGTTTTTCACCATCTCATTGACTCCTGACCAAATGTCTTCTCCTTCACCTCCCCATCCTATTTCTCCTCCCCTACCTACCAATCTCCAGGTCTAAGTGTCTTTTTCTCTTTCTCTTTCCTTTGACCACATCTTATTTACATTCATTTTCTTTTTTTCCTGCTTTTTGCCCCTTCCTCTCTCTCATTCTCTTTCTCTTCCTCCCTTCCACTTTCTTGGCTAGTTGATCATTTTACTTCTCCTTCTTCCCTCTTTCTCTGTCTTTCCAACCTTTTTCCCTTTTCTCTTCTCCCAAAAAGGACCTCAAAACCACAACAAAGATATGTTAGATTCTCAAAATTTAAAACTTCTACATGTCACTAAACTCAATAGAGCTTGCTTCTGATTAGGTATTCATAGACAGCATTGCCCTTGTGGGTTTCTATTGCCCTTTGGTCTATTGTCGTTGTCATTGTCATTGTCATAATCTCCTCTTTGCAAAACATAAGATGATTAGTGGTAGCAGGATTTTTGAAAGAGGGATTCCAGAACTTGACTGATAAGGAAAAGAAAATCTAGTTGGTACAGGATACTGATTAATGGGAGCAATTATAAACATGGTTTGGGGGGGGGTACACTTTTTGCTTAGCAAAGCTTCTGTGGATGGACAAAATTCCAATGTGTTAAAAGCAATGCTTGAAAAGTGTTAAAATGAAACTCAGAGCAGAGTTTGGAAACTCATCTTTAGTTGGACATTTCCAAACTCTGCTTTGAACAGAAAAAAACCTCTGAACTTTCCCTAGCTTCATTTCATGTGTTCTTTAAAGCAGTGCTTACAGTGATGTTAAAACCAGAACTAAGGAAAGTGCACAGCTTGGATAACTTATTTTTCAACCAACTTTTTCAATTTGAATTACTTGCACTCAGCAACATGGTTAAAACTTAATCTATCATGTTTAATGGCATCATCAGGGCCTGCCCCACCCCCCTCATGACATCATTGTCCCTAGGCTTCAGGATTAGGAAATGAAATATCAGCCTGGGATGACCTAGCAACCTTATTTAGTAGTGGATCCTAAACATACCTGCTGAAAACATAAAGCTGCTGATTCCAACAGGATGGTCATCTAAGCAAGTGTTTTGAGATTTGGGTCACATATTCTAAACAGGATGTATTTTGATGGTGAGAGGAATGCAGTTTTGTTAAAAGTTTTCTCCCAACAGCTGGTAACTTACCATTACTGAACAAAACTTTGGTAAAAATGATATGACTACGCTCATTCAACATAATCTGGTCATTTATTTTTGTAAATAAGACCAAATGATCCTGAGCAAATAATAACACATCCAATGCGTTTTCTTTCAGCCCAGTTAGAGCAGTCTTTGATTAGTGTTAGGAGGAACATTGAGACATCTTTGTTTGCATTCCAGCGGAAATGATACATTTCTGATGGCCCATCACAGCCATCACACCATCTGCTTTCTCTGGGCTATTTGTTCCAGTTTTTTCTATCTCTTTTCCATTCCTTCTTTAAAAAGAAATGCCTCTTTCATGGACTTGACTATTTTGCTGACCCCCCCCCCCGGGACTTCCTGATCTACTGGACCAGAGAAATGGTCTGAGTGGAGGCCAGAATTCTCATTCATCTAGCCAAACCTCATGCATTGGGAACATATTATGATGTGCCAGTGGGATTTTTTAATGTTCCAATTAGGCAGCTACAACAGAGATTATCAAGCTCTTGTCAGCTGAAAGAAATGGCTTGTAAACTGTGACTGCATTGATGAGATGTCTACTGTATTCATTCTTACCTTATGGACCAAAGTACAAGCATCAGCCTGAGTAAAAATGTTGCTTTCCTTTCCATATCCTGTACACATAGCTATTAACCAGAATGTTATGTTTGCTAAACTAATTCCAAAGGTAGTTCTGATGCCTAGAAAAGACTGAGGAGTAGCCTGAATGTCTTTAATGAAAAATATAATGCCATAAAACAATTAAGAGATGCAATGTTGTCATATCTGTAGAGAAACTGTCAAACAGGGCAGACTTGGTATGAAAACAAAGATTGCAGTCTTCAAGCCAATTGCTAAGATCAGTGGTGGAGCTTGGAGGGGGCAGGGGAGGGAGGGGTTGGGGCTACAGTGCGAGCGGCATGGCCACTGCGTGTGGGGACGTGGCTGTGGTGCGTGGTCAGGGCATGTGGGGGCTACAGGGTGGGATGCCCCAAAAATATTGCCTCCTGGGGCGAATCGCCCTCCTGCCCCCACGTCCTTATGCAACTGGCTATGATCATGGAGTCTGGAGACTATCAGACAGATAGTGTGAAAGCTCACTAACCTTTCTAGAGGACAGTTTCACCATTGGAATGCAGTCTCTAGTCAAGGAAAAGCCCTGGGGAGGGAGAAAAGGAGGTAAGATATGTGCAAGGCCATGCAGAAGCACAGTGCATTGACATCAGAGGAAAGCCTTCTTTCTCTTTGGGCAGTTGAGAAATCAGAATATTAGTAAAGGATGTCTAACTTTGATGGCCACTGCATACGGAATGACTCCTAGTACTCTTGGGCGTAGCACCAAATATATTCCAACCTTTCAGGCTGATCTGGGTATTGTTTCAGTGCCACGAGTTAGGATCCAACTAGGACTAGCTTTTTGTGGCAATTGTTCATCTGGAAATGGAAGGGCAGCTATTTGGGCACACACAAACTCATATAAAAGCCCTTATTTTTGTCATCATCACCACCACCACTGTTCTTCGTGGCAACAGATGCTAACTCTGGTAATTTTGTTCCTGCATTATATCACTGTTTCATTTTGGAATTCCAAGGAGGATAGCTTTCCCCATGCCTCACAAAAACTCCCCAGGGACTGACCTCTTCCCAACAGCTGTTGCCTAGAAAGAAGCAGCAGAATCTTGTGACATTCAGAAAAATTAATGTGAGAGAAATTGATACAATCTTCCATATAGACTCAGGGCTTTTAGTGCTTAAAATCTATGTTTGAATTCCTGTCCATTAAAATATGTTGGCATGAAATTTACAGGTACCACATGTTTGTCTGAGAGTCTTCTCTTCTTCAGCCCATGCTTAAAATAACTGCACTTGTTCAACGATGTAGATGAGGGAGAACTTTGTTTCAGTTTATCTTTGAAGAATTTACCTTAAATTTCTTTATGGTCAGAATGTAAAGAATTTGAGCTTCTAAAAAATCCAAATGTGAAACTGACAACTTTTTCCATCTCTCATATCTGCATTTTTTAATCAATGCTTGAGCTGTTGGACAGAAGGTTAAAATGGAAGCTAGTAATCTCAATTTTCCAACCCTCAGAAAATATGGCAAATAATAGATTTCATAATCACAGATTTCCTAAATCTAAAATAAAGCTATATTCTTGTATTCCAAAGGCAATCTTGATAAAGATAGACAATTTCTATAATAGAGTTGAATCATTTATGTAATTGTTCTCAGGGTAAAAGCTGGATTAACCTTGGGATTTTTTGGAGGTGTGGTATTGCATGTTCCATTTATTCCTTGTCTAAGCATTTTCTGAGACAACAAATTAAAGTTCACATATGTAGCAGGGCTAGATATGGTCTAACTGATTTAATATTCAATCATTTTTAAAAGAAAGTGAAGCTTCTGAACTAAATCAGTGCAAGTAAGTAAAATGAAAATACCTACCAAAGTACAATTCAGTGATTCAGATTCTACACCATACCAGAGGGTGAAGGGTAGAAGTGAAATAAAGAGATAGACCAGAGTTGGGGAGCATTTGGTTCTCAGAAGCTCCTGCTCCCAGAAGCCTGACAATCATGTGCAAATGATGAACGAATATCAGGTTATAGCCCAAAACCCCTAGAGGACCAAAAGTTCCCCAGCTCCAGTGCAGTTTTTATGTTATCTTAGAAGAAATGGAATTGACAGCCTCCATAATTTGTGTCTTTCCTGTCCCATTTTGATAACAGTGGAAGATCTAGGCCATATTGGACACCATCATTTTTTCAGCTCCTCAAATATGGTAAAGCTGTAATTCCTTTCTACAACCAGTTTTCTCTAGCACAACCTAACACAACCAGCTCTCTATATCCGTCCTTCATCTCTTTCCACCCTATACCTTGCCTCTAAAGGAGGGAGATGTCAATAATTTCCCACTCTTCCTGTGATTTTCCTGATTGTATTGTTCCTGTAAGAAAGTTCTTGTAACTTAGGCCCATCTTTAGTAGGTTTTGTATACAGTAGATTTAGCACTACCCCAGTCTTCTCAAGCATCCATTTTTGGCGCACTTCAAACTCCTGTCTGCTAGGTAGTGTTCAACACATAATTCAAACACTCAGTGGCAGCTGATGGTACCCATGTCATTAAGGTAATAAACACACCCAATGGGCCTTATCACACTACACTGTTATAGTGCTATTATTCCACTTTAACTGCCATGGCAATATTGCATGGAATCATGGAATCTGCAGTTTAGCAAGAGGTATTTAAAATTCTCAGCCAGAAAGCTGTGGTGCCTCACCAAACTACAAACCCCAGAATTCCACAGGGTGCAGCCAAGGTAGTTAAAGTGAAATAACAGTGCTATAACAGGGTAGTGTGATAAGGCCATAGGTTTTAATTTGACTGTTAAATGAGCTATCCAATCTGCTAAACCTATTTTGGCCATAGGACTAAACACCTTAGAGAGCTCCTTTAAACTAAAACCTGAAGCCTATTCACTGTCTCACCCACATGGAAGCCACCAACTGCCACTGCAATTCCTTCTTTAATTACACCTGTGCTATCTAGGATCAGTTGATAGAATTATTATGAAATCCTAACCACAGAACCTGGGACCAGGGAAGGGACATTTGAGGGGGGGGAAGGAGGAGGAGGAGGAAGGAACTTGTATCCTTGATGTGGGGTGCAGAGACAACTTCAGTGTTTAATTGTGAAATTTCGTTTTCTGAAGAAGACTTACACGCTTTAAAGAAGCCCTTCATATTTAAAAAAAAAAAGATTTCAAGGTTTGCATTGGGCTCAGAGTTACAATACAGCTAGTAAAGCACAACTGTATAGATGTGCATCCAATGTGCATCCTCTTGTCTCTCTTTTTTTTATTTCTTGTGCCCATTCCCTGAGATTGTCACATGACAGGACAGACGGGAACCTCATTTAGATTAAGAAAGCATGAATACTACATGCTGAGCTACACAGAACAATTGGAGTTGGTTTCCTTCATGTGAATTTTATGTAATGCCAGATTCAATTTAGAAAACTTGTAAATCTCATAAACACTTGATAGAAAATGCTCAGAAACACCTGAATTTGTCAACAGCAAGAACACACCAGGGCCTGGCTTTGTGAAGCAGTGTGAAAATATAGCCAGAAGAGACCAAATTTCCCAAGTAACCATTCAAAAAGACATTAACCGTCTGTTATTTATTGGTGTCATTATGAAAGTCCTGCACCATCCCCAAAGGAAGAGGGGGCAGAATCTGTCATGGTTGCCAGAAAAAAAAAGGGGACAGAAGGATTATCCTTGAAAGCAGTCAAAGGATAGAATAGTTTTTACCAACTCATCATTGAAGTTGCCATGGGTACCAGCTAAGAGACTGGGTTTAAATGTCAGATTTTCCCTTGTTTTACTATCCTTTTTAGCCATTCATCATTGCTGTATCATTCAATTACCTTCTCTCCCTTTCTTTCTTATTGGTTAGAATATGTCTAAATCCCTACTTCCTTTCACTTCTGCTCTTTCTCAGTTTCCTAGTTTAAATGTTTGTTTCTGAGTATATGTGCATATATGTGACTTCAAGTTGCTTCTCCATTTATGACGGGGGAAAATTGCTTAGGAACTATACATCCATCATCATGTTTTCCTTTTGTTTTTTAAAAATAGAGGAAACATTGAAGGACACTTCTAAATAGCCTTTTGAACCAAGGATGTAGTAATATTTAGTAGGTCAAAATAATAACAACCACAACCTTGCCCACGAAAGAAAATGACATTGTCAAGAGCCAAACATGCAAAGCCTGGAACAAAGGCAAGCACTACTGGGAGCACAACTCTGCATGTTTCAGAGCTTATGGTACTAAGTACTGAACAACTAAATTGATTTTCTGCAGGGAGGGATCAGCAAAGGGGAAAGGTTTACGTGTCTCCAGTAGTATGTTGGCAGGGGATGGAACAACTTCCAACATTCATATGTAAGAACACTGGGATTGTTTTCAGGGTAGATGAGGCTCAACACTGGCAAGTAATTTGTCATTAATTTGGCAGGCCTTTGCAAGGGTTGAGCAGATGATTTTTCCTGTATATTACCTTTGAAATATCCTTAAAATATGAAGATTCTTACAAGCACAATGGATACTTAAAAGTGCCAACCATATTCTCAGTGGAACTTACTCCCAGGTAAGCATGCCTAGGACAGACTGCAGGCTGCCTTTATCATTCCTGGGAGGGCTCAATGGCAGTTGCTGCTTTAGTATTTCTTAGTGATTGATCATTTAGTACATTTCTGACGGATAATTGAAGACAAGACTCAACTATAATGAAGTCTTGGTGGTCCAATTTTGCCAAAAAATTTTAGGGATGCTCATCCCTCTTATCCAGCCTAGCTTTGGGAAGATGGGGTGAGCCCTCGTCTCATTCCAAGGTCCATGTTTATAGAAGGCATTCATTTGATGCTAGCTGCCTAACTGAATTTCAGTTTAATTTACATATCAGTTAAAGTCAGAAACAAAATAGATGGAAGGAACAATTTAGAGAAACCACTTTTTTCCTCTTCCTTCTTTTGTCTCTGTCTGGTAGCTACACTAAGTTGGAATGGGACATCTGAGATCCATTTGGGTCTTGTCAAATTGATTCACATGGAATGTTAGTGTGTCTCCTTTGTGTAAACCAAACTGGAGCTCAGGAAAGAAGGAAGGAAGGAAGGAAGGAAGGAAGGAAGGAAGGAAGGAAGGAAGGAAGGACGGACAAGGGAGAAGAGGGTGAAATATTCCATTTTTAGGCTTGTTGTTGTTGTTGTATGCCTTCAAGTTGTTTCTGACTGTGATACTGGAATGTCACCATGTGATATTAGGATGTAGATTCCAGCCTGTTATTAATTTTAGCTGTTAATCAATCTTCACTGCCACCACCCACTGAATTCTGGACACTTGGACAGCACAGTGGGATGCTGTCCAGACATGTCAATCCCTAAGCTTAAGGATCTTCCCTTTCCCCCCAGTCTATCTAGCGTTGGTGTGGGAAGGAGAGAAACAGGGCTTTTACAGAAAGTATTTATTAAAGGCATGCAAATGAACAAGACAATAACACACATGGAAGGCTCCCCCCTCCCAGGCACGCTTAGTTACAAGTAGTTACAAAAACAAATATAAAAGCACACATACATTCTTTAGATCAGCCAGCCTTCAAAATAACAGACAGTCCCTAACACGACTAGATAACTATTTCTAGTACTCACAGATGTTCATAGCTTAGATGTTTTATGAGGAAGAAGCCAGGAGGCGAGGCCTACAGCCTACAGCCTGCAGCCTGCTACTGGCTCAGAACCCCCCTCCAGGAGGTTCCTTAGTTGTTGTCTCTTTGTTATCCCTTTGTTCTCTCTCGGCCACATGGCCTCCTAAGAAGTTTTATAACTTCTCCTTGGAAGCATCTGGAAGCATCCCGAAGATGCTCACCTCTTACCTTTTGATTGGTCAGTTCTCACCCTGTGACCTATGATGCTGACCCACATGACCTATGATGCTGACCCACACTAAAATGTAATCTAATCCCAACACCTCATTAGCCCTTGGTTTACCTGAAGAGGGAAGTGTCCCCCTTTAGCTAAGTCTAGATAATGGGAAGCCCCATTATCACACTGACTTATGGTGATCTTAAGGCAAACCTATTATGGAGTTTCCCGGGATTCAGAATGACACATCTAAGGTCATCCAGTGGGTTTCCATGGCCAAGTAGGGAGTCAAATCCAGGTCTCCAGAGTTGTAGTCCAACTATCAAGCCGCTACACCCTGCTGGGTTACTTATTGAAGGGTTACTTATTAATATTTCACCATGTAACTGAACATTAATAGCTGGTTGATAAGTTCATATCCCATTTGACACTATTGTTTCAGATTCCCTAGCTTTAGACTCTATAGACTGCAGTATGTTCATTTAAACTACTGGATGCAATGTTCAGAAGTAGAAAATAAATGCACCAAACAAACAAAACAGCTTTACACATATGAGCAGTACCCAGATCATCATCATCATCATCATCATCATCATCATCATCATCATCATCATTCTTTGTGAAATCCAAACAAACTGGGGTCTTTGAACTGCCGTGGTCCTTCTGTGTCATTCTATTCCAGAAACCCGTTCCCAGTCACAGCATTTGGAGATGTGGAACTCTCAGTCAGGGCTGATAGGTGTGCATTTTTTCATGTGTCTTTGAAAACATAGTTGTCATCACCTTTTTAAATAATGCTGCAAGTGGGATAAAGTGAGGTGACCAAACCAGCAAAGTCCTTGGGAATGTTTGTGCTAATTTTATGGATTACACCATGAAGTTCCCTTGTTGCTGTCTCTTACACATTTATCATTCACAGAGAATGAAAAACATCCTTTCCTCCATGAGGGAGAAAAAATTCCAGGGTAGATTTGAACCAGCAGTCTTATGTGCATGTTTGTAAGCTTTCGCCTACTTTAAAAGAGAGCACCAGAGAGGTCTAATATTGTTCTGTCTGGTTGCTACCAGTCCTATGTTGTTCCCCTTTTATACTGAGATCATAGGTCCTTTCCACACCTTACCTTCTTCCCAGCGCTGGGGTGTGGGGATCATGCAAACAGCCTCCAGTGAGAGGCTCTCATGTCCATGGTCCTTCGGCTCCATGCAAGCTGCCTGCTTGCATGAGAGCCCTGCCTCTTCCTTCTGCAGCACAGCCTGGGACTTTCCCAGGCTGCGCTGGGGCAGGAAGTGCAACCGGCATGGCTCCAGAGGCTCCGCACACCAGGTAAGTGTGCATGGGGCCCATGAGCAATACGTGATCACATACCATTTTCGGCTTCTAGCCAAAAATGAAAAGGTGCGCAATTGGCACCTGTCCCACCCTGGAGCGTTGCGCGATTGTGAGTGCATCATGCAGATCACTCCTCACAATCACACAATGCTCCAGGCACCCTTTCACATGGAAAATCCCATGCAAAAAGGGCCATACTGAGGTAGAAGATCCACTGCTGGATTCACACATGCAGATTGGTCATCTCCATTTCTGGGCAGCATGATGAGTAACTGGAGGTTCCTCAACACTTTGCAAATGCTTATAATTTATATGACACTTGAAAATTTGCTGTATTATGGGTTCGTAAATCCTATTCTGCTCAATCTTCCTAAGATGAGCATGCATAGGTATCATGGACTAACACACATACATACACTGAAGTAACTAGAACAGAGGTGGGCAATTGTGGCTCTCTAAATGTGTTTGGCCTGTAATTCACAGAAACCCTCACCAAAGGCTACGCTGACTAGAGCAGATGGGAGTTATATTCCAAAATCCACAATTGTGGAGCAATACAATTGTTCAAGCTTGAATAAGATTTCTCTGCCACTGTTATAAATTTACTCCACTGAAATATATTGGAAAAACTATTCTATTTGCAGACTTTTCATTATGATGAATCTCAGTATCCATAGATCTGTCCACACAGAGAGAGAGAGAGAATTTCAGATCCTGTCACTTCTTCTTTGATAGATCATATTCCTT
Organism: Ctenosaura bakeri; assembly: GCA_948474755.1. NCBI lineage: Eukaryota > Metazoa > Chordata > Lepidosauria > Squamata > Iguanidae > Ctenosaura > Ctenosaura bakeri. The sequence goes on from CAOLHI010001543.1 coordinate 255,845, forward strand.
ATACCAGTGTTGTGTAGTGGTTTGAGCACTGGACTAGGACTCTGGAAACCAGGGTTCAAATCCCTGCTCAGCCACAGAAACCACTGGGTGACCTTGGGGAAGTCACACTATCTGCACCTCAGAGGAAGGCAATGGCAAACCCCCTCTGAATAAACTTTGCCAAAAGAAACACCATGAAAGGGTTGCTTTAGGGTTTCCATAAGTTAGAAACAACTTGGAGGTACACAACTAACAACAACATTCTTTACCAATCATGTAACAGTATGGCTTTTTTAATGTGTAATTGAATGTTTTTACACAACAACACAGCAAGATAATCATTAGTTTTTCTGTTCTATGAGTTGCTGAGACTGAGAGAGAGAGTTTAAGGTAATGGGAAAGGAAGGATGGAACTGAACCCAGCTCCATGTCCATCATTGCTCTTGTAAACCACAAAATCCCATTTTGGCAGACATGCTATGATCACGTCAGTAAGTGGCTGCCATTTCCCCTGCTGATCCTCCTGTGCTTATATAACAGACAGGAAGGTACAAGCACAAGGACAAAAGAAAGGTAACCTAAACCAAAGGGAATAAACACGCTGAAAGATTTGTCTGTTCTATTCAGAGCTGCTTGATTGCATTTCACATCCGTATTTTTTCCTGTTGACAAGCAAAGCTTGAAAGTAATAAGTGCTGCATGAATTAAATACATCACACTTGACTGCTTGGATACTGGTGGAGCTTCAAACCAATCTGGGTTCTATCAATGTGCCGCAATTGATTTCTCTACCTTGACAGAAAATGGCTGAAAAACAAATTATGAGGGGAGGAACAAATAAAAGTTAATTTTCCAGTTACATCTCTTTCTCATGCAACTAAAATAATGCTGGACTTGTAAACAAGGTTTGGTATGTGTATCCTATTGGCAAAATTAAAACACTTACCTTATTTTTACCCAGGAAACTACACATGCATTCTCTAAAAATGGGCAGGCTGCCATTGAACCAGCATGCTCATTTTTAAGATTATCCCCTCACAGAATTTATCTCTTCTCTTCCTTGAAAACGGTACTGCTGAGGAAAAGATGCATTGCAGTTTCATTTTCTTATATTTTCTCACTAAATCTTTTCATTCACTACTGAACCTTTTCTGCAGGGGAAGGGAAGTTGTGTTGATTCTGTTGGTTTCATGCTATGTTCCAAAGAAGCCTGGAGTTTTTCAAAAGGTGAACAGAGGTTCCTTGGTGAGAGAAAGAATAACAGCACATAACCTCCCTGCAGTGTGTCTGCCACTACCAATCTTCTCTCTTTATGGTCACTGGGGAACAATAACCACATTCTATAATCAGTGTTTGGGGGAAAACACTTTTTGAACCACACAGTTTCAAGCATCCCCAGTCAGCCTGGCCAAGGTCCATGCTGACTGGTGCATTGTGGGTTTTATGGAATGTAATCCTGACTAATAAAGATGGCCAAGGACCAGTAGAGAAAAGAGTAGGCCAGCTGAATGAAAAATCCAGCCAGCCTAGCAATGTTAGAAATTATTTAAGAAAGCCACTCTTGGTCCTGTCCTAACATCATCCCAGCATTGTATCTATATCCTTGAGCTGGAAGAAGTCTAGATCTGATACAACTCTGCTCTTCCTTCAGACTGTAATAGGTAAGAGGCTCTATTAGAGTTAGTAACCTTTATATGTTTATGCTAATTGCTAGTTTGGGGACTTCCTGTTTGTTTCCTTATTCCACACCCTCTTTCTTCCTTCATCACTCTAGCTGGCAGCCAGTCATTTTTCTCTTCGCTCTTTGCTTCATTATATCATGTATTTGACTATGCACAAGTATTAGTAAATAAAGCAACCATTATATAATTTACTAAGAAGACTAAGCTTGTTATTATTATTTTTTAATTTGGGTGAGTGGGTTGGCATGGGACTGTTCAGCTTCTGCCTTGCCAATTGATTATCCTGCTAGAGAGAACCAGTGCTATTTCTCATATTTGTAGCATTCTCTGCTGTCATCCTTTTTGACCTTCCACCAGTCTTAGTGAGCTGAGTATTAGTGTTCTTTGGCAAAGAATTCTAAGTACCTCACTAAGCTACACATCCCAGGATTCAATATCATGGAGTCATGACAACTGCAGTGGTATCAAAGTGGTATAATTATGCAGTGTGAATGCACTTTTAGTTTTCATAGGAAATGCTATGGCCCAGCAGACCTAAGAATCTTCCATGCAAATGAAGACTGAAATCCTATGAACATATATTTGGAATACAGTAGGCTTTACAAGAGGAGAATTCAATGTTTGAAAGGCCATCAGAACACTTGTTTGATCTCTCCAAGAAACACAGAGAAGCAATTGAATGTGGTAGAAGAATCATAGAATCATAGAATCATAGAAATTCAGAGTTGGAAGATACCACACAGGCCATCCAGTCCAACCCCCTGCCATGCAGGAACACCCTCAAATCAATCCCGACAGATGACCATCAAGCCTCTGCTTTAAAACCTCCAAGGAAGGAGACTCCACTACACTCCGAGGCAACAGATTCCACTGCCGGACAGCCCTGACTGTCAGGAAGTTCTTCCTGAGGTTCAGGTGGAATCTCCTTTCCTGCAGCTTGAATCCATTGCTCCTTGTCTCTGGAGCAGCAGAAAACAAGTCCCCTCCTTCCTCTATGTGGCATCCCTTCAAATATTTAAACATGGCTATCATGTCCCCTCTTAACCTCCTCTTCCGCAGACTAAACATACCCAGCTCTCTAAGTCTATCCTCATAGAGCATGGCTTCCAGGCCTCTCACCATTTTGGTCACCCTCCTCTGGACTTGCTCCAGTTTGTCAATATCCTTCTTGAATTGGGGTGCCCAGAACTGGACACAGTATTCAAGATGGGGTCTAACCAAAGCAGAGTAGAGTGGTACCAGTACCTCCCTCGATCTAGACACAATACTCCTATTGATGCAGCCGAGAATTGCATTGGCTTTCTTGGCTGCCGCATCACACTGCTGACTCATGTTCAGCTTGTGGTCTATGAAGACTCCTAGATCCCTTTCACACGTACTGCTATCCAGCCACGTGTCCCCCATCCTATATTTGTGGATTCCATTATTTCTGCCTAAGTGTAGGACCTTACATTTCTCTCTGTTGAATTTCATTTTGTTCGCCCTGGCCCAGCTCTCCAGTCTATCCAGGTCATTTTGAATTTTGATCCTGTCCTCTGGCGTATTAGCAACCCCTCCCAATTTGGTGTCATCTGCAAATTTGATGAGCATGCATCATTAAACTTCCCCTCTTTATGATAGAGAAGTCTGAGAATGATGGAACTTAAGAGTAGCATAGAATAGTATAAAAGGATCAATTAACCAGGCCTCTGCTGAGTTTTCCCCCAGTGTCCTCTGGGTTACTAGCATGCCCTCTCCTGCTTTGGTTATTAACCGCTATTTATAAAATAAACTCTCAAGCACTGATGACTGACATCTGAGAATTAGGATGCCAGCCTTGAGAAGCAGCAGCTTGACCTGGAAGACATATAGGCACAGAGGATGGAATATATATTACTGATAAAGACGGAGACAGCAGTGTCAGGGTCCCAGAGTATGGAATGCAAGCAGGCCCCATTTTGGATAAATAACAGGTCAGATGCATTAGGGAAGCTATTATGTGAAAGGACCAAAGCATATGCCCCAATACCTGAAGCCCACCAGATTTTACACAGAAGTGATATAACTTAGTATGCTAATTTGTTATCTTACAGACAAGTATCTTATGGACTAGTATAAATGTGTATGTCTTCCTTTGTTCTGGCATATCTGATTTTCAGATATCCACCCCAGATGTCTATCATTTCTTTTGGCATCTCCCACTGGTGTAGAACTTACTGGCTCCACTGTGCTCCAGGGAAAAACCCAGTCATTGTTCCTATCACTTCTATCCCTGTTGTCTTGTGGTTTCTCAGACTTCCTCGCAGCTTTTGTGACTACATAACCAAAAACATGCATGTTAAGTACATTCACACAATTAAACTGATGCCTAATTTACCCTGCAATTATACTACCACCCCAAGAACATTAAAAGATATATAAGTGCTATTTCATTCAATGGGGCTTACTCTCAATTTCAGCTTTTGGACTTCAGGATTTCAGCCTTTGGACTATTTTTTCCCCAATGTGTAACATGAAGAATGCGGGGTCCCCCAGATATCACTGTATCACTGTACTCGCATCAGCCCCAACTAGCATGGCCAATGATAAAGGGTAATGGTGTTTGTTGCCCAACAACAAACGGAAGACTAAAGATTTCTCAGCCCTGTCTACTAAATAGTCTTCTGAGACGAAGACTGCCCTTGTTCTAACACATTATGCAGTTATTAGCACAGAATTACATTGTTTCAATATTGCACACACTAGGTTCTTAGCTGTAAAGTGCTACACCAAAATTAATTGGCTAATCTTCCCCATGAGGTCAATTACACATAGTTAAACATTATAGTTGCTTTGTTCTGAACTGCTTGCATGCTGGAAAGGTTTGCAAGTTGAAAGGAAACCTTTGTTTACCTATGACCTGTATGCCATTGTTTAAGGGTATAAATACAAACAGTTACAACTTTGTCACCAAAGCAATAAGTCATTCTTGCCCTCAACAAATGTTTTGTGGCACGCATAATTTATCTTCAGCTTGCAATGCCTTCTTAATGGAGAATCAGAAAATAAAAGCAGAAAATAAATAAATAATAAATGCATGGTTCTGGATAGTGGTATCCCATGTTTTAAGGTCAAACAGTATCTATTTCAGGGTCACACTGTGAGTATATATGATTATACTAGCGTATATATCTGGTGTTGCCCGGGATTTTATTTTCTCTAAGGTAATACTTGTTAGAAAGATTTGAGATCCTGTGTCTCTAATTCCCCAAACTATCTTGTCTAGTACCTGTAATTTTTTCCCATATTCCCCAATCCAATCTGTATTCAGAATTATTAGCATACAGAAGTTGGGTTCCTGAGGGAATGCAGTGCCCTCCTCCTTCTTGCTAGGCCTCTCTGCATAGCAACCAGCCTATTCAAGGCAGAAACAATTGACCGAGGCCCAAGAGCTCTCTGGCTGAGAATTCTAAAGACCCCTCCCTAAACTGCAAACCCCAGGATTCCATAGAATCTTCTTAGGCAGCCAATCATGTGAGGTCTTCTCCTGGCACAGCCAATCATATGAGGTCTTTGCCTGACACAGACAAACAAATTTTGCCTTTTATATATTATAGGGATAGACCAACCGAATCCGTGAATCCTTGAATCCTTGACAAGGATTCTAGATTCACAGATCTGAATCCAGTCGCCAAAATGGGAAAATGGAATCTTTCGAATCCACTGCCGATCTAGACTGCACGCCCCTGAGCCTGAGCTCACATGATCATGGGGCGGCAGGCCAGGAGGAGAGCAGTGAGCATGCGATTGCATTCTGCCCATTTTCCACCACCTGCCCTGGGCACAGTCATGCCAGGACGGGCAGGGAACAAAGCAGCAAATGTGCGATCGTGCTCCGCCCATCTTCCCCTATTCACCCTGGGCATGATCCTGCTCAAACCAGAATGTGGAGGGAGAATTGGCACCTCCTGGGTTTGCCAAAGGCCTGATTGGGTGGTGGGCCCCTGGGTATGTGAAAATTGCAACATAAAGCCAAGTGGTGTGCCTGAGGCAGCCTGTTCTCCCTCATGTTGCCTGTTCTCCCTGGTGCTGCCTATGCACTTTGGCTGCCTGTGCCCACTGGGTTGCCTGTCATCCCTCGTGCTGCTTATGCCCCTTTGCCGCCTGTGCCTGCTGGGCTGTCTGTGCTCACTGAGCTGCCTGTGCCTGCTTTTCCTGCCTGTCCCTGCAGCTGCCTCCCTCTGCAAGGTAATAATAATCTCTATTTTTTTGACTTGAGACTGGAGAGTAGGAATTGGGAATTATTGAGACTGGACTAGAGACTTGACTTGAATGTCCCTTGCAGGATTTGAGTCTGGACTTGAGGGTAGAAAATTGACTGGACTAAAGGCTTGTGTTGTTGTTTTTTTAAGTGCCTTCCTTGTTGTAGGACTTGAGACTTGTCAAATTCTGCTTCAAAAACACTTTTCAGTAAGTGCTTTCTTTCCCTTGCTTTTTAAACCCTATTTTCAAAAAGGATTTGAAAGATTCAAGATTCGTGAGATTTGTGAATTCCCAGAACCTTCCAGGGATTCGAATCTGGATTCGGATTCAGAAAATTCTGGATTCATCCCATCCCTAATATATTAGATATAGAGCCCCCAGTGAGCGCAATGTCAAGGAGGGCTGATACAGAGCATGCAGATCCTTATATGTTTTGTCTTCACTCTAAAGTAAGCATGGAAGTCTTGATTTAGATTAAGACAGCACAGCCTCCAACTGTCCCTATATGACAAGGGCAATCTGGATTAATCCTCTATCAAAATATTCAGTGGTCCTCAACCTGAGTGACTCCTGGTGTCATTGAAATTGTCTTCCAAAATTCATGACCATTGGCCATGCTGGCTGAGGCTTCTGAGAGTTCAGTGGTATTGGGAACCTCCTGATTAAGAATACCTGCACTAAACTGACTTCTAGAAATGTGGGGAGAAGAGACCTCCAGTCTATGGACTTATTCCAACCCTTGGATGGTCCAGATCCAACCCGCAGACAGACCCAATCCCCATCAACCTTTCCCCAAAGCCCTCCTATCTCCCAGAGAGCACAAACAGGAATCTGTACTGTGGAGAAATGAGAACTATCCAGATGAAATTAAGAAAAAGTATCCATGTTCTGAAATGCTTATTGATCAAACATAAATAGAAATACAGGGGGGGAAATCCATGTTCTCTGTCACTTGAAATGTAAGGAGACAGGACCTTGTAACAAGAGCAATGACAGACATTTCTTTCGGTTGAGCCACTGCAGTCCAATCTACGTAGCAGAGAAGGCTTGTAATGAGACATAATGCAGTTGTGAGACAAGACATCACAGAAAATTTCCTGACAGGAAGAGTGAGATTTAATCACTCCACACGTTGCCACTGCAACTACTGCTGAGGCGCCTTCACTTCACCATGAGGGAGGAAGATGCCTGTCAAGATTGCAAGCAAACTGAATTGCTGCCAAGCTGCTGCCTACAGACAGCAGATGATCCTCATCTACCATTTCTTTCATTCCTGCACATTCAGATCGGCACTGTTAGTTGCCGCCATAAACCATAAGATTTTTAATAACCCTAAGAAGACATTTTTTAAAAGTGCTGCAATTAAAATGGCATATGTACCCATCTTTCCAGTCATCAAAAACACACACAGTGTTTTACTCTTATAGAAACAACCTTTTGCTTACATGAGACATGTCAAAGCTGCTATTCAGTTAAATCACCACCACCACCAAAAAGTCAGCCATTGATAATTCCTGGAAGAATATAGCCTGGAGAATTTCTCAGAAGAGAAATAGAATATCTTTGTTCAAGTCAATAAAAAAAAATGTAACTAACACTTTTCAAAAAATTATTTTTCCAGGGTAACATTCAATTATTTATTATTTATTTTACTAGCTACAGCTATCTCTTTCCTTCAATAGGCTCAAGGTGGGATCAATGACTCTCTTCCTCTCCATTTTGCCCTCACGGCAACACTATGAGTGTTGAGAATGCATCTCAGAAGTAGAGTAACTAGTATTCAGAAGAAGAAGGTGAACAACAACCTATCCCACAGCAACACAGCACACACAGTCTAGCACAAAAATAAAGCAGATGTAGGGCATTTCTGCATGATGTCACTATCTCACAATAGCAGTGGGTATTTTCCAGTTCAGAAGCCATGCTACCGCATGATGTTGTCACTAGCCAGCTGCTATTCTGTCCCCAAGCATTGCCAAACCACTGTATTCTATTTCCAAGGGGGAAAAAGTATTTTAAGTGCCTCCTTTAGCACTTCAATCCCATCAGCCAGCTCACTGCAGAATCGTAACAGTGCTTCCTTTTGCTTCAGACCCAACAGTGGGTGGGGTATGGGCATGCCCAGCTTGTCCCTCCCTCAGTGAGTCCCATGGCATGATAACTTCTAAATCTATCACCACTCCATATTTAAGTTCTCCTTCACATTGAAACTTTTTTTTATTTTTTTTTAAATACATTTTTGGCCATTACAGCATGAAAATGCAATAGTGTGCTGGTGTGTTTAGCATGGCTTCCAAAGTGGGGGGGGAGAGACCAATTGAGGCAGCGGGGCAGAGTGAAGGCAGGAACAGGGAGTGGCCAAGGACACTGTGATGCGGAAGGAACTCTGGTGGCAATACCAAGACTCAACCACTTAAGAAGGAAGAGTGCAGATAACAGCTTCCCTAATCTGCTACCATTGCATGAGTGACAATGCCGGAATTGTAACAATATGTCATGCTAGTGGTGTCATCTAGGTGGAAATAGCCTTAGTCGTCTTTGTGAACACTTATAAAGTAAATTCAGTTAAAAATACGAATACTTTCTTAAATTTCATAGTGAAAGGTTCTGTAACATGCTTATCTGACATGGAGGAGAGACAGGGGACCACTGGCTACAAAATGGTTTGTGAACAAAATTCATATTAACTGCAGATTAACTGATGGAGGAAGAGAGAGGGTGTAACTAAGACCAATAAGCACAATATGACACGGATACTTGCTATGTGTAAACTCACAGACGGAGATGCAAACTAGCAGCTACTGAGCATAGGCTCTTTAAAGTGAATTTCAGTCAGGGCATAGTAAATCCTACTTTTGATGGCTTCTGCCAGATACCTATAGTTACCAGATTTCATCCGATCTTGGAAGCTAAGCAGGATCAGCCCTGGGTAGTATTTGGATGGAAGACTGCCAACGAATACCAGGTGCTGTGGGCTATATTCCAGAGGAGGGACCGGGGAAAACCACCTCTGAGTATTCCTTATCTAAGAAAACCTTGTGAAATTCACAGAGTGGCCATAAATTGACAGATGACTTCAAGGCACATGCATACATATACCAGATTAGTAGAAAGAAAGAAATCATTCTACATCCAGCCCATGCAAGATTTGCATGTGTTTAATCACATGTCTGTTCTATCCGATTTCCCCATCAGTGTGTGATTTTTAAAGGAAAATTTGTATTTATATTTGCATACACTTTCACCTAATATATGTCTCCCAAGTCCCAGTCTCACCACTATACAACATTTGCTTTCAATATGATCCTGGAACTCTTCATATAAGCATGTACTTATAGAGGCCTCAGTTGGGATATCCTTCCCTCTCCCATACTGAAGAATGGAAGATGTTAGTCTGCATACCTAGACCTACAAAACTTTTTCTAACTTGGTACTTCTCAGATTCTTCCGATTATAACTTCTGCCCAACTGCAGCCAGTACAGCTAATAGCGAGGATGATGGGAGCTGTAGTTCAAAATATCTTAAAGGGCACCACACTGGAGAATGATTATCAAGTGCTCAGTATACATACATACATACACACAAACATACATACATACCATATGGAAGCATTAGGCAACTGTCTAGGTCCGAGAAGCATGTAATAGACAGAACTGGATCTGCTGTGTGACCAGCAGTCTACTCCCCACACCACCCCATAGTCATCATGTCAAAGCTTGGAAAAGTTACTTTTATTCTAAAATAACCAGATTCCCCTAGCAAGTTGGTTGGAGGATTCTTGGAGCTATAATCCAGAAAGGTAATGTTTCCAAACTCTGCCTTATGTGTAGTAATGGAAGCTCTTCTGTTGCCAGTATTGAAATAAGATTCAGTTGCCAGTCTGCCCAATGTTTTATTTGGTTTTTGTTTTGTTTTGTTTTATAAAGAATTGAGGGTGGAGTGTCCTTTGCCTCAAGCAGCAAAATGTTTTGATCTGCCACCGGAATCTTTCCTCTATGTACAATTTATAAATATTAGTTATTTTTATTAAAATGTGCAATATAAGGACATGCAAAAATTCTGTTTTCTGTGTAGATATGCCAGGAGACTGAGCTCATTTCACATACGCTTCTGGTTGATATCAACCCACTATATACTAGAAAAGAATACAAATCCACAGAGGGCTTATATTTTGAGAGGGAGGGCAAAGACCCTATAAGAGGGAGATGCTTCTATTACTCAACTTCTCCATTTTGAAATGGGAACAATATTTCCCCTGCTCTTAAAAGAGGATTATGGAGGACTGGTTGTTTTCTCAGTGCTTTGAACTTGGCAGATGCTATAAAAGTGCTAAACGTTATCAGAAGGTTTTTTACACAATCTGTAGAGTTCTCCATTGTGCAATGTGTGGAGGAAGTAATGGGTAATTGGGTTTCTTCTTAGTGCCATTAGATAAGAAATGTTTCACTTCAGTTCATCAGACAAAAGATTAAGGGCCCTTGTTACACCAAGGGAATAAAAATGTATAGGATAGAGGAAATGAATAATAGACAATGTAAAACTGTCATTGTCAACCAAAACCTGTTCGCAACACAAAGATGTTTCTAGCCATGTAGCACATTTGCTTTTTTTATAGTTATACTCCCAGTTCAACAGACAGTGAAACATTGCTTCATGTCACACAATAGAGTATAAACTGGCCCATTAATTGTAGCTCCAATTTACAGCAGACTGTGTTGTGAGTTTTCACATCTATTGTTGTCTCTACCTAACTCTTCCATAACTCACCGCAAAGACTGTGGAAAGTCATCTCTGTGACCAGTCAGGGTTCACTAATGCCTTTCACTGTCAGCACTGTCTTCTCAATTACATAGGCTTGAATGCACCTGATTTTTCCCCCTCCACTGTTTTCTCCCTGTGACCAGGAGAACATATATTAGGGGCTAAACTTGGTATACAGCCATTCTGACAGGACTGTGTTTCAGAATTCATCCCAGACCAAATCTCACTAAAGGATCGATGGCAGCCATTATGGCTGAGACTTATTGTAGGATGTTTGTCCTGTTATCTTTCAACAAGAGAGGAATATATGTAACCAAAATACCCTGATCCTGGATTTTATTACAGTGTCTAGGTTGGTGGTCAGAATTGGGACTGGGAAGTGTAATTGTTAAAATGAAGTTCTAGCCCTTATAACTTTGGTCATAATGTAATAGCAGAGGACAAACTGACAACCAGAACAAAGGAGTATCAGGGGCAAGTAGGGCACATGCCCTGGGCACCAATGCCAGGGGACACACACACAGCAGTGGTGGAAGCAGCAGAGGAGGAGGAGGAAGAGGAAACAGTCCTGGAGGTAAGGGCACAACTTCCACGCTTGCTCTAGGCACTGTTTATGCTAGATATGTCTCTGAATCAGAATTGGGGAGGTGGCATGAATAAAGAAGCCACCAATCATTAAATAATATTTCAAATTATTGATCTCTTTAAAAAATACTATCAGACTTTTAAAAATGATAGGGCACATGATGAAGTCTCCCAACATTTGTTCTGTGGTTTTGTTCTGTTTATTCTGGGGAGATAACTTTGGTTATTATCGGATTGGTATACCATTTTCCCAATGCAGTGTGCCTACCTTAGCAATCCTCAACTGGAGTGTAAGATAGAGATATCTGCACTATTCTGCATTTTTTTTTCTGTTGTGAAACTGAGAAAACCATTGGGAAGATCCAATTTAAACCAAGAAAATAGTATTGGAGCATGCATGGGGATGCTCAGGTATTGTGGTGATATTCAATCTTCTTCTCAACTCTGGCCCTTTTCGCATGGCAGTGTACAAGCAAAAGGGCCCCTTAAGCGTCGCGTAAATGTCAGGAGTGGTCTGCATGACGCACTCCCATTTCCGCCACGCTCAAGGCCCACAAGTGCAGTAAATATGCATTTTCATATTTTTGGCTTTTAGCCGAAAATAAGCCGCGCTTGCGCAAGGCTCATGGGCTTGGGCTGCACTCATCTGCAGTGCTGAGCCTCTGGAGCCGGGCCTGTTGCATGTCATCTCCTCAGTGCAGCCTACAACTCCCAGACTGCACTGTGAAAGGAAGGGGCAGGGCACGGGCGGGGCTCTCGTGCGAGCAGGAAGGAGCTGCGGAGCCTGAGCAGCAGGGATGCAGGAGGCTTGCAAGAGCCTGCCTCTCCAGGCTTTTCATGCAAGGCCCACACTCCAGCAGCATGAGAAGGTAAGCTGCGGAAAGGGCCTTTGTCGGTTCCACTCCCTTAGGATTCTTAATGGCACTATTGTTTAGTTGTTTCCCAGTTTTTGTGTATGTTTGTATCAAATAAGTTTCTCTCACCTGGGTTAAGGAGAAATCTTTTGAACAAAGGAGGAACCACCACTTCAAATATACAGACCTCCCTCCACATTCATGGGTTTGTGAATTTGATTATTCGCAAGGAACATGCTTGCCTCCCCACCTCCCATTTTCCTCCTCCTATTCTCTTGCATTCCTTACCCCAGGCTTGCAAGGCTTGTGTTTGAAATGGATATTCTTTCCCTTTTGAGTGAGCAAAGCCCCTCTATTGCTGCAGGCATGTCCTCTCTGCAATGTAACTGCACATTCTGTTGTGTAATGGCTGCTGATTGGTCAGGTGCTCTCTTTGCTCCTACCCCTCCTTTTTCAAGATGGGCACTGGAAGTAACTAGAATGCAAGAACTCTGCTTTCTCCCTCTGAGGGGAAAGTACTAATAAGCCCTTTACCTTCCCTTTTTTATTCCCCGCCCCCTTCCATTGCCACAGTTAGAGGCAAAGGAATGGGATGGGGTTGCTCTGGAGGGGAATTGCGTTGGGGGGAGTTATTCACAGTTTTTCCATTTTCATGAAGGTTCTGCACCCCGAACCCTCATGAATGTGGAGGATCTACTGTATAAAGCTGGGTGATCTGATCATGGATTTTTCATGTTACATGCAGTTTGGCCCACATCTCACAGATAATGATTGCACAATGAAGTGAATGTCATGCATCTTTTACCAACCCTTCCTGATATGCATTCAAAGCCTCACTAAGGCCCTAACTGATAATACTGCTTTCCTTCACAGTATGAAAAACCTAATGTGATGTAAGATGGCAGTTGACAAACTTTATTCAGGCAATGTTTAGTAAGTCTGTCCTTTGCTGCTTAGTAAGCAAGGGCAAATGTGGCAAACTGGAGCACTTTGGTACCATTCATGGAAGGGGGAGGATGGAGGAAAGCATTTAACACATGCACCATAAAAATTGTCCACTCTATTTATGTTGATCCATTTTGACCTTAAAAGAACAATGCACACATACAAGGCAACAAGCATGTAATTACTGCAGTTCTGATTTAAGGAGGCTAGTCAAAAGGGTATTGGCATACATATTCAATGGAATAGACAGCTATGGTCAATTACCACCAGCCCACATGGCCGCATGTGGAGTGATAAACTGACTTTTAATTTGCCCTGTTGGTTTCCAGACTGTATAAGGTATTCAAGAGTACCTTGTTCAAGGACACTTCATTGAGTTTCCTGAGAGTGATTTTAATGCTCTTCTGTATGGTGCTGCAGTACAAAGTTCCATTGTCCTATCCAGGGCTGGATTGTCATTCATTCAAATACAGCAGTTACTCCAGACACTTCACAGGTTTGGGATGCAGTGTTGAAGGGAAAATGTGTCACTTGCTTCTTCTTCCTCACTTGTCACTTTCTGACTTTACCGATTTTTCTATTATCATTATCATTTCGTGTGTTACTTAAGTAACTGAGGTCATTTCCACACTACACTATTATAGTGCTATTATTCCACTTTCAACATCCTATGGAATACTGGGGTTTGCAGTTTAGGGAGGGACCTTTAGAATTCTTAGCCAAAGAGCTCTTTGGCCTCAGCAAACTACAAACCCCAGAATTCCACAGGATGTTGAAAGTGGAATAATAGCATTATAACAATGTAGTGCAGAAATGCATGAGTAAAAATGCAGATCCAAAATGCAATCCAAATTACAAAGCTGAAAATGACTTTATTGTTCCAAATAAGAGTGATAGTTACATATCTCACAAACAAAGAAATTACTATTTGCAAGCAAAAGGTGAGCAACAACCAGCCCCATACTATCAACCTGTCACACACAGGGTCTAGCAGAGAAATAAAGCAGGCTTAGCCTTCTTTGTAAAAACAGACATGAATAGGTTGACTTACAGATTTAAAAGTCTGGTACTCCAAATGTTGTTGGACTACAGCTCTTGTCAGCCCTAACCTTCGCAGCCATTGATAAAGAATGGCAACTGCCATTCAACAATATCTGGAAGACCACAAAATCTCCCATCCCTGCCTATCCTGATGACAAAGTGAGAAAAAAATGAATGGAATCATCCTGGTTAGTCCCAACTAGAGAAGACTTATTAAATCAATTGTTGAATGGTGAGTCAACATGAGATGAATCCAGCTAAACCCAACTGAATCAGTGGCTCAACTCTAGTTAGCACTAACAATAAGGTTTAGGCTCATGGTTCAACAGTGTGACTGAAAAAGAAGCAACCTGGCTTTTGCAGAAGTAAAGCTTTTTTCATTCAGCTCTGATTCATTCAAAATCTCAAGAAGCATACAGACAGAAGTAGTCAGATGAGGCCTTTATATCTAGGCTTTAAAGAAGCTATTCACCTCACTATTTTAGTGAATAAACTTAACAATCATAGAATATGAGGACAGATCCTCATAGAGATTGTGAACTTAGCAACTAGTTTAGGAACAGAAAGCACAGAGTAGAAATAAACAGCTCTCCCAATGTTGTTCATATAAGAAATGGTATCCTTCAATGATCTGTATTAGGACCAGATATTTTAAAGTGGTTCACAAATAATAGTATCACATGGACTTTAGGGTGGCTAAGTTTACTGACAAAAAAAAGTATCTCTCCAAAAAAGCCTGAACAGGAAACAAAATGTCAAATGATAGTCAGCATAAATAAACATATAGTGATGGTTACTGGGTGGGTTTCAAAAATCCTTCCTTCTAGGATACACTGATGTGGTGTGAAATAGCAATGACAAACCAGTGAAAAAGCTCTTGGGCGTGTACTGGAACATGCAATACAAATGTTGATGTAGTATTCCACAGTTGTGAAAGAGACAAATTCTCTGCTAGGAATCATTAAGAAAACAAATGAAAATAGCATCATCATGTATGAGGTATGATAGGCTGGTATAGAATTATGCATTGTCTAGAAAGAGAGAACTTTTTCTCTTTACTTGTAATCTTAGAACCCAAGGTCATCCAACAAAGTTTAATGCTGAGAAATTCAGGATTATGCATAGTCAAACTACAGAATTTGTCACTACAAGATGTGGCAACGATCATCAGCTTAGGGCCAAATGAGATGTGAAGAGACACAAATATTGCTTATGATTAACGTATTTTCATTCCAGCGATAGGAAATATGTACTTCAGCAATCAGATTGCAAATGAAACCTGTGCTTGCTGCCTTCTGAAGAAGACTCTCAAAATAAAGTGTACTAAATGCGGATGGGGAGAAAGCAAGTACTCTCAGAAGCATACTTCTTCCATCACTTAAGGGAGCATCTTTTCCAGATTTTGCAATTTTCATGCTGTCAGTTGTGCAAAAGATGTACAGAACAAAACAGTCCTATATATGTCTACTAAGAAGTAAGTTCCAAAGCACTGAACAGAGATTGCTTCCAGGTAGGTACAGGATTGCGCCATATTTCCACTTTTCTTATTGTGCTGCAGTGCAAAGCATAAAACAACCCATCCATGAGATATTCTCTCTCTCCCCACACACACACACACACACAAACACACAGACACACACTTGAACTGGCTTCAGCAGATGACTAGAGTTTTACTCTGTTATGAATGACTGATGGAAGAGAGATTAATTTCTTATGTTGAGGCAGGCAGAAGTGAGTTTCCTAATTATTACTTTGAATTCACCCATTGTGATTTTTTTTAATATGAATAGAGAAATAATTAAGAATAATAGTGGCCTCAGGCACAGCTCTGCTTATAAATGTATTCATTTCATACTCCAGCTTCAAGATGAGCAATCATTTCTTTTTGTAGTCTGACAAAGCTTTTCTCCCACCCTGTTTTCCATCTATAGAACAGGGCTTTTTTTAAAATATTTTTTTAACCATGATAATCTAAAAGTCATCACTGCCTTAGTGCACTTGCAGATGTTATCTCATAGTGTAGCCCACTTTGAGGAAGGCATGTGGTTAAGGAAGAAAAAAGGGAGTTGCGGCCTGTAGAATAGAGGATCTTTCCAATATGTTTTGCCAGAAAACCAAAACTGAGACCTTTTCCGCACAAGACTGTTATAGTGCTATGATTCCACTTTCAACATCCTATGGAATCCTGGGGTTTGCAGTTTAGGGAGGGGCCGGCCAGGATTCCATAGGATGTTGAAAGTAGAATCATAGCGCTATAACAGTCTCGTGTGGAAATGGCCTGAATCATAGGGTGAATTAAATATCCAGGCAAAATGTCATCTCAAAGCACTGTGTGAATTATAATAGAATGAAGAAGTGAAATAATGATGATCTAAACCTTAACCTGTGTTCCCAAGGTGTTTTAGACTTCAAGTCTCTGAAGCCAACAGTCAGGGGTCTGGAGAGTTGAAAACCTAAATATCTTTAGGATCAAAGACTGAAAAACACTGGGCTAAAGACCTTCATTCTCTCCTCCTCCTCCCAGATATACCGGCTTTCCAGTGTTCATGATCATGTTCCCTGACACAACAGAGGGAGAGCAGAGAGAGGCTGATTGAATTGGCCCACTTCAAGGTGTCCCTACTGTCTAGCTCTAACTCTTTCCATGCACTGGAGGGCAATTTACTGCTATCAGGGAACTTCACTTTTAAGTTAGTTCTCTGAATAAACAGAATTTTTAAGAAGGCTGGCTTTGGCGCTAGACTAAGTGAGACATCTACCACAAGTGGAAGATGCTGAGGAGCAAGGTGCTGTTAATGTAGGATGTGAGCATGCTATATGTTCTGCTCCTCACCCCTTGGGCTACCAGTACAGTGAAGGACATTATCTTGAGTGCTGAAATAAGATTCAACTGCTTGTCTGGCAGGCTTCTTTCCATGGAATGGCAAGGGTGTCATCTTGTCATTTGCTTCAGGTAGCAAAATGTCTTAGGCTTTCCCTCTAGATCGAGGAATCTACATGGATAGAGATCTGGTCCCTCGGTAAACACTTTCTCTCTTTAACTTGTAGGAGGCATCATGAACAGTTAAGGGTCAGTGAAAGAGAGTGTATGAACAGTTATCACATGTATGATTTGTCCTTACATGCAGCGGGGAATGCATGGTTATAAATGCCTCAAAAAAGGATCAGAAAGTTAGAGAAGATTTTATTTAATTGTACTTGGGATGGGAATATCCTGAACTGACCCAGTCAGAGCACAGTACTGTCTATAAATGTAAGCTGGTATACAGTAGTGCAGTTATGGATGCATAACCCTAGAGTTATGGATCCATAACTGGTCTGTATTCAGTAAGACTACATAGTGACACTGGAAACCTATGTAACTGCCTCCCCAGTCCACTTTAAGAGACAGCTGCTGGATTCGGCTGCCTCCATTCAGCTTCTGACTGAGGCACAAGGAAAATGACATTTCTGCCCCTTCTCTCCAGTGAGTGAGGCTGCAACAATCGGAACCAGGACCCTGTCACAATTCCTTGTTATAGCCTCAGCTATGACCTGATCAGAAGCTGAATGGACCTCTTTTGCTCAGTCTTTTCCCTGGCTCTTCAAATGGGCTGAAGGGTCAAGCCAGGAGAAAGGAGTTACTTAATTGTTCAGGTATGACTAAGTAGCGAATCTAGAATTCTGTCACTGCAGTTCCAAATGAATCCATTTGAGAACAGATTCATAGTTTGGATGCTTAGTGATCCATTACTTTCACTGCCATGAATCTATCTTATGAAATCTTAGGTTCTGTAGTTTAATGAAGTACTGGGAATTTTCTGTCAGCAAACTCTAGTGCCTCACCAAGATTCCACAAGATGTAACCATAGAAATTAAAGTGGTATCAAAGTGTTTTAAGTATTTAGTGTGGAAGAGGCTTTTGTCATATGAAGACCAAGTACCCTGAGCGGCACAGAGTTCCTATTTCAGCCTCTGCTGAAACACCAGCTACACCCTGACTACAGCTGCCAATGCACTGTCAACCTTCTACTTTGTTTATTGCAACTTGTTATATGTGAGGCTAACTTTGAAAACCATCCAGGAACTTCAGTTCATTTGGAATAGAGCAGTAAGATTGATCCTTGGGACTACTCATCATGTCCCAATGCTGTGTCAATTACCCTGATTACCAACCATTTACCAGGCCCAATTCAATGTGTTGATGTTAACTTATAAAGCCCCAAGTGTCATAGGACAAGGCTACTTGAAAGGCCATCTCCTTCCAAATTCTCCTGCTTGATTTTTAAGAACATTTCTGGAGCACTTTCTCTAAGTGCTACTGCCCACCATAGGTGGCTACTACAGTAGTCTTTCTTCTCAGTAGTCTTTCAGACAACCTCCTGGTTTCACAATCAGTAATATTTAGATGCCAAGCTAAGATCTTCCTAATACGGCAGGCATTCAGTCCTTGATGTTTACTTTTATCTTCGTTTTTACTGTTTTCAACACCTACTGAAGTTCCCCTTTCTATAGAACCATTAATAGGACAGAAGCTTTGTTCAGTTTTCATTCTGGAAATCTTGTATATAGAAGTGGAGATGCAATAAAATTCCTATGCTGTACTTCTCTCTCCCTCTTTCTATCTCTCTCTCTATTTCTCTCTCTTTTCTTCATTTCAGGATCTACCGTAAAAAGAAAGCTAGTATCCCATATAACAAATGTTACTGTTAATGTTCGTTTTACTCTTCTTCACATATTTTTTATTTTTTTAAAAAAATGTACAGAACATGCTTCTAGGATTTCAAACATCCTTTCTCTTCTCAGCCTTCCTCTTCAAGTTCCATTCCCTCTTTTGGCTTTCAACATGGTTAGTCTGAAACAGGAGAGCCAGCGTGGTATAGTGGTTTGAGCATTGGAGTATGATTCTGGAGAGCAGATTCCCTGTTCAGCCATGGAAACCCATTGGGTGACCTTGGTTGCATCACACACACTCAGTCTCAGAAAACCCCATAATAGCTTGGCCTTAGGATCACTATACATTGGAAACATTTTGAAGGCATGCAACAACAAAGTCTGGAACAGTGATACAATAATTCCATTTTTGACACTTCATTCAATTTTCTAGATTAAGAGTAGGTTGCTGTGACCTTTTTTTTTTCATTCAGGAATTTTTTTTTTTTTTCATTTAAGAAAAATGATCAGAAAAGCAGCAAGAGAGGAGCATCTGCAGCCACAGCCAAATCACTGGAGTCAAACAACCTGATTAAATGGCCACTGCCAACTTGGCTGCTTTAGTAACCAGTCATAGAGGAGTTTCTGTTATAAACTGGTATGATTGCCTTTATTTTGGAAAACCTTTCAGGTACAGTTTTTCCCAAGTTTAAAATACCAAACCACTTTCCTTCTCTTACTTCCTCATCTAAGACAGCCAGCTTCCTACCATTTTAAGCTGCATCTGTGAGTATTCCATGTAGGTGGAACAAAGAGGCCAACCATAAGAATGTTCTAATTATCCTGAACTACTTGGTGACAACAAACCTGTAAATGCATGTTTACATGATCTACTTAATCTTACACACACAGGACAGGAAGAGAGACAGCATATTTATTTTGATAGATGTAAAGGGGCTGGATATCCCAGCTTCACACATATCTAACAGAAGTTAAAGGAAAGAAATTCATTGTTTGGATGTGGTGTAAAATCACTCACATCACACATGCACAAAATCTGCCTTGGAGAGTATGCAAAACCACAATTCAGCTTTTCACTCTTCAAATCAGTTTTGCTTTCTTTACATAAGAACAAGGCGTGGGCTGGCTGTGTTGTTAAGGCACATTCATTACAGAACAAGAACAGAGTCCAATGCTGGGTTCCTTTTGTGGCTGGCATTTCCCATATATGTATCCCAGTATTATAGAAGCCTTGATGGAAAAAGAATGTTGGGATTGGGTTCAAGCCAAATTGGCTTTTCTAATTACTTGACTCAGGGGATTAAGCATTTACATCTGTATTTATGTGCACAAGAGTGGACCTCAAGGGAACAATGAAACATGATTGTCAAGGCAGAAAGGGTAATCTTTCAAAAGCTATTGCCAGGCCAGTGAATAAGTTCTCCACACACAGTGTTATAAAAATGTTTGCTGATAATTAACTCCCAGATATGGATGTAGATATAGATGAAGATGCAGATATCAACAGATAGGACTGCAAAGGCTGTCAATGAATACCTCATTCAGTTTTCTTTAATTTCACAACTTTGCCTTTCCATATTGCTTTCATCATCTCCTTCTTGTAAGAAGAATGCTACCCTTTCTTTCAGACTCAGACTTAGATGTTCCAAATTAGGGATAACACTAATACTTCCCCTTCACACAAACATCCTGTGGGGATTCCTGATTTTCCTAAGAACTACAAGCAGAGAAAAGGCTTAAAATCCCTTTCCAGTCCACCTCAGAATGCTGCAGAAAAATTAAAATTATTTTTTTTAAAAAAATCACATACACTCAACAGCAAATGACAGTGTTTAGCCTCACACTCAGTTTCACCCTTAGTAAATATTGCTGACAATACCACCTGTGAGTATTCCTTGTCTAAGAAAACCCTATGAAATCATGTGGTAATCATAAGTCAAGAAGTGATTTCAAGGCATGCATACACACACTGGGTGCTAGACAACTGGAATGTTTGCCACTTACTATAGCCATGTTTAAATATTTGAAGGGACGTCATGTTGAAGAGGGAGTGAGCTTGTTTTCTGCTGCTCCAGAGACTAGGACAAGGAGCAACAGATTCAAACTGCAGGAAAAGAGATTCCACCTAAACCCCAGGAGGAACTTCCTGATGGTCAGATCTGTTCAGCAGTAGGATACTCTGCCTCAGAGTGTGGTGGAGTCTCCTTCTTTTAGAGATTTTTAAGCGGAGGCTGGATGGCCATCTGTTGGGATTGCTTTGATGTGGGTTCCTGCATGTCAGGGGGTTAGACTTGATGGTCCCTGTGGTCTCTTCCAACTCTATGATTCTATTATTCTAATATCCTTGTTGACTACTCATAAAATTCAGGAAACAGAAGCCAATCAACAGAAGTACATTAAACCACCAGTTCAGCATCAGCTACAGACTCTGTACTCTAGTTTTTATTATACTTCATATTTCTCTTACTATACCACAGATGCTGACACATTGGCCATTTCTGCAGGGGGGCGAGGGAATCACCCCGTGCTGCTACTTATCGGATCTTCTGGCTCCCTGGTCCAGTCCAGGCTGCTCTGGAGCAGTGCATGGTCGTAGATCCACACTGCTCCAGCATTCAAATGGTGGCTTCCGGTTGGTCATGGGTCCCGACCAATCGCTGAAGCTCGTCAGCATAAAGCCTGCCTTGCGCAGATTGCAGGCTCACATTGGTGCTAGCCTGCGAATCTACACCGGAGAGCAGGCATGTAGTGGCGCACTCCGGGCTTTTGAAAGACCAGAAAAATCAGGTCTTTCAAAAGCACGCTGGAGGACCACTTGGGGTCACTCATTCCAGAGCAGACTGAGGTGCAGATCTACAGAAAGTAGTCCAGACCCAGTCCACTCCAAGGTGCAGATGTTCTCCATGGAGGACGCACTGCACTGTTTTTATTACCCCGTGCGGAAATGGCCCCTGTGTCACTGTGCTGTAAGACCTCTCCCATTAACTTGCACAACATTTCCATGGTATAGGTAGATCTCAGGGCTGAAATTTGGGACCCCCAGTCCAGGGATCTCAAAATAACCACCAAGGGAGCAGCAGATATGGCAACATAGGACTGGGGTCAGCACCTGGATTGACATGGACTTATTATTTCAGAAAAGTTTGTGTAGTATATGGGATGGTAAGGAGGTGGAAGAACTAAGAGGAATGTTGTTTTCTTCTTAACAGAACTAATACATGGGGATGTCTAAAGAGGATCACCTGGAATATAAGTAAGGCGAGTGACATCTGATGGATTCCAAATCAACAGGAGTAGTAAATCCACCTGAGGTTTTAGCTCAAACTCTAAAGGTGCTATCCATACATTTAACCCTACTCCTCTCCAAAAAATATCATACTAATATCTGGAAGACAATCACCACTCCACTGACAGGCAACCTCTGCCCACCACTAAGAAGTCCATGTTCTAAAACTACCTGGCTGCTGCATTGCATTCACAGAATACCAATATAGCTGGGAATACGATCTGTTCAATGTGACAGAAACAGACATGTGTAGGATTTTGCTTTCTTTGCAAAATATGTGTTTTCTTTTCAATACATCAAAGGATTCAATATTCCATGCTTTACAATATGAAAGCCATATACAACACAACTCTCCAATTATTTCTTGACACTTTTGCACAGGTAAATTTAACAGCTTTGTTCAAAGGCCAGCACATAATTACGAAAATAAACTTGCAGATTAAACCATTGCACCTCTAACAAATAAACCTCATTAGTTTTGCCTATTAATCCTTACTGTTAATACCTCAGTGGATCAACTTGTTATATGGGAGTTAACTCTGCTAATAACATTTGTTAAGCCTCTTAACTTGCTCAGTGTAATCTGTAGTCTTGACCTAAGGCCAAAAAGAAGCCTGTACAGTTGTCCTTCATGCTATGAAGCTGAGTCAGATAGTATGGTTCTAGAAACAAGCATTATGGGGCCATAATAGGCACTATCTACATTTGATCACATGAGTAAATAAGCTAGAATCAGTAAGATGGACCATGCGTGATGCTGGCAAAATTTGCAGCCAGGAGAGTTGCTAAACTCAGTGTATGATGTGTTTACCATTTCTACATAGGTTGGCTGCCAAGAAAATAGACACAGCTCTAAAAAATTGTCTAATCTAGAATCAATTCATTAGTCCATCAAGCTATCTACACTAGGGAAAAGAAATTTTGGCCCTCCAGGTTTTGGGCCCAACAACTCTCATAACCAATGGCCAGACAATATGGGAGTTGTCAAAAACATCTGGAGCATCAAATGTTCTCCATTCTTGATTTGTACTCACAAGCAGGAGCTTTCCAGAGTTTCCAGCTCTATCTGAAGATGCAAAGGAGTGAACCTAGAACCATCTACTTGAAAAGCACATGTTCTACCACAGTTGAAGGCAAAATGTAGCCTTTCAGAGGTTGGCCTGCAGATACCAGCAATCCTCACCATTGGCTAAGCTAGCTGGGGCTGGTAGGAACTGCAGCTCAACACCTGGATGGCCAAACTTTGCTCTGCCACTTAAACACTACCTCTTCTTAGTGCTTATTAAATGGTGCATGGCCCAAGGCAGAATTAGAGATGTTGGTAAAAATCAGAAATCCAATGCAACAATAGAAACTATTGAAAGGGTTTCTATTATGTTGTTTCCTCCCCCTTTCACTTCAATAAGTTGTATCAATAGATGTTGTTCTATTGCAAGACATCTTTAATAAGAATTTATTGTCTTGTAAGAACATTTTCTCCTCATCCATTCTTCCATAACTATGCATATTCAGTTATTATAGTGTGACATGATTGTTCATGTCCTTCACGGAAAGTCAAAATGACAAAAGCCTGAAGATATGGACAAACTGCTTGAAGGTCTGAGACCTGCTACAAATTCCCATATTTCATGTGTACAGATTCACTCAAGGAAGCCATGGTCCTGTGACTGCAAAACCTGAGCAAGTCTGAGTGTCCTGGAATTCTGTCATTCATAAGGTCACATACCCTGTAACATTTCACAGATGAAAACCATTACACATGTGGCCAAGCAGCATCAGAGTGTGGTCAAGATGACAAAACTTATTAATGAGAAAGAACAAATAAGCCAGGAGGGGCTACTATTGTTTCCCTTTGACTGAGTCTCCTGGGAAGGCCAAGACTCTGCCCATTCTTCTCTCTCCTCTACTGAGTTAGTTGAGTAAAAACTACTTTTTCACTGTGAATTCAAATCTACTGCAACTGAAGTAAACTGAGAACAAAAGAGGAAAGTGAGAGGAGGAGAGGTAAACTGGAACATTTTTAAAGCACTGAAAAATGAGATGACAGAAGGGAGTGTCCCTGTAAAATTGGGATAGTAGGAGAGTATGAGGTCTCCATAACTCAGGCCTTTTCGTCGCACAATTGTGAGGAATTATCTGTACAACGCACTCACAATCACGCAATGCTCCAGAGTAAGGCAGGCACCACTCACACACTTTTTCATTTTCAGCTTTCAGCCAAAAATGATGCACAATCGCACATTGTGCCAGGGCCCCACATGCACTCGGCGTGCGTGCAGTGCCTCCAGAGCTGCGGCAGTCAAGCTTCCTGCCCCAGCACAGCTTGGGAAATTCCCAGGCTGCACTGTGGAAGGAAGACACGGGGCTCTCGTGCTACCTGCTCGGGAGCAGGCAGCTCGTGCAGAGCTGAAGCAGCACGGATGCAAGAGCTTCTTGCTGGAGGCTGCTTGCGCGATCCCCACACCACAGCGCTGAAAAAAGGTAAGCTGCAGAAATGGCCTCAGTGGGTGATGGATGCATAAGACTCAATCAGTAGTGGAAGAAACTGAGCCAGGGCTATGCACAAGCAGAGAGAAAAACAAGCCTGCTGTTTTGAGGAGGACTAAGGCCATTTCTGCGTGAGGTTGATACATCATAGTAACACCAAATTCTTACCCTCCAGTCTGCATGTTGCAGCATTTTAGCATCATAGTTTTCCTCACGGTTCTGAACATTTTTAGCTCCTAGAACGGTGATGCAATGAGAAATCACTGTATCTAAAAACCCGAAAAATTCCGATGTAAATCTCCCAAACCAGTTCTGCTTCAGTTTTCACCTACATGCAGAAGTGTAGCACCAATTCACACCACAGGAGTGGCCAGCTATGGGCATTCCCAGGCTGTCCCTTCCATCATTTTCATCCCTATCTCTCTCCACCCATCAAAGGACAGGCTGCCATCATTATTGTCTTCATTCGTTAAACAGACAGCAGGAAGAGAGTGGATCTGTTAATGGACTGTTAAGACTGTTTTTTTCCCCCCACATATCAACGAACATACATGTCTATGCACAAACATAGACATGCAGACATTTGTTTAAAATGTGTCTGTGTGTTTTAAAAAACAGACCAATCAGCAACGGCAGGGCAGGGTGAGGGAGGGGAATGGGAGTGGCCAGGGACTTGCTGTTATAGATGCAGCAACCGCTGTTCTCCTCAGTAGTACAATGTAAATGGGGGAGGGTGCAGATAGCACAGTTTCTGAATCAGAGTATAAAAGCACCACTCTTGACATGCAGTGAACCACTCCTCCCCTCTCGTGTGGAAATGGCCTAAGAGACTGAGTGGAAGATGAGGATGTTGCTTTCTGCAAGAATCTTCAGACATAGAGGGACTCTCCAGCAACATGTTGAGTCTCCCTTTATGCTCAGTTCACATAGTTCTAAATGATTTGCACATCACCTTCTTCCACAAAAATAGTCCTCAAAGCCTATAATTATCTAGTTACCAGGACTCTGGGAAATAAGAATGCTTTCATCCCTGGAGTTCTCACCATAGTGGGAATTGGGATATAACATACATTTGGCTGTTGTTCTCACTGCCACAAATATTTAATGAACACTACCTTAGAGGACTTTTTCAAAGAATAAAATATGTTCATGGAGAACAGATTTGCTGGTATTGGCTCTGACAGCTGGAAGAAACATCTATATACAAAGGTAGTGTAGCCTCTAAATTTTACGTACTGGAACAAGCTGCGGAAAGAACTGTGATCTTCATAATGCCTTGTATGAAACATGTGACCAGCCAAAATTGGAAGCTGAATGCTGGATTAATAACACAGACTTAAATCAAATCAATCAAATAAATAATAATCTAGAGAGCAATTTATCCTACCTGTGCTTCTTACACTTAAGTACACTTAGCTAAATGCTTACTGCAGGAAGAAAGACATACCAATGAATGGTGCTAGTCATCATAGAGAAGGGTTTTATTGTTGGGCTGTGCTTATGGCTTAGAATACAAGGGGCTCATTCAGACTATGCAATTATAGCACAATGATTCCATTTAAACTGTCGTATGGAATCTTGGGATTTGCAGTTTAGAATTCTCAGCCAGAAAGCTATAGTGCTTCACTAAACTACAAAGCTCAGCATTCTATAGGATGCTGCCATGGCAGTTAGAGTGGCATATAGTACTGTAATTGTGAAGTATGAATGAGCCCAAGGCTCTAGTTCCCCCCTCAATCCACATAAATATAGCTGAATGGTGTTGGGATGGCATACTGGTGACTTTATCTTGTGGTACAGGGGAGGAGCTGTTTCCCCTTCTGTTTATTGCAAATGGAAAGTTCAGAAACAGTTGCTTTCCATGCATAGGGCAGGATGGAGCTGACTTTGGATCCGCTAGATCCGAAACAGCTCTATTCCTTAGATATTCATCCTCTTGACTGAACAGGCTGGGGAAATCGTGCTACCACTCTTCCCACTGCTTGACCCAAGCTGGCAGGACTGGAAAAGAGGTAGTAAAGCCCCCTTGTTGCTCCCCCATCTGCATCCCTCTTACTTGCAGTGCTTTATAGGAAGTTATTTCCAGTACTCAAGATCAAAGTGATTGACACTACGTTTCACAATTTGGACCAGAGAGAAATTATAGGCCTCATATATAAGGCAACAACAAACTCCTGTGCTCATATGGTGCAAATTGCAGCCTGCTGTTTCAAAGAGCTCATTTGTCAGCTTCCTTAGGACTTCATAAATATCCTAAATTATAGAAATGGCATTATAAATTGTTTTTCCTTCTAGATTTGATCTGACCAGCAGTAGCTCTGCAATCCAGTAGGGAGTAATGTCTCATTGTCCTTTGCTCATTCTTAGACAAAGAAGTATGGTACTTTAATTCAATATGATCCTGCTGTGGATAGTTCAGTGGGGGGGACCTAATTTCTAGTTCCAAATTAACTGCTCCTATAAATATTACAGGGCTTTCATTTTAGCACAGCAAGAAAGCCAGTCCAATGAGAGCAAAAAGCAATAAATAAAGTGTCATTCCATGTCAGTGTTAAGAATCCTCTGACAAACTCATTTCTCATAGCTGATTTGTATATTTTGGTCCATATAATTAGTTATTTGAATACATGTATAATAATTTGAATAATATGTGTACCCTCATAGAAATGAATGTTCTAATGAAACTAATAGCATCATGTTCTGGGCACCCAAAAGGAATACCAATGTGCATTTCATTTCACCATAACAGAGCGTGAGATATTTTTTCTTTTACAATGCATAAAGAATGTAGTGCCTAACTTTAGGCACTGCACTAAACCAAGTCTGCTGTTAATAATGGACTGGATGAGGGCAAACGAATTAAAGCTTAATCCAGGCAAAACTGAGATCCTCCCAGTCAGTCGAAAGGCAGATCAGGGAATGGGGAAATAGCTTTTTTCTAAATTCTAAAAAGTCTGGTAGAAAAAGAAAATAGCTTTGCACAGCATCAAAAATACGACAGCATGAGCACCAGACAAGGCCTGGGGACTGCATTGCCTGTTAGAAATAAGAGTACAGTACTTTGATGGCTGCATTGAGGCAGTAGTATTAGAGAAAGATAGTTAAGAGTCACTTAGGACATTTCCACACTACACTGTTATAGTGCTGTCATTCCACATTCAACATTCTATGGAATCCTGGGGTTTGCAGTTTAGGGAGGGGCCTTTAGAATTCTCAGCCAAAGAGCTCTTTGGCCTCAGTAAACTACAAATTCCAGAACTCCACAGGATGTTGAAAGTGAATAATAGCACTATGACAGGGTAGTGTGGAAATGGCCTTAGGCATTCCCATTTTTTGATGTTGTATTTTTTATGCTGGATCTATCTCCTGTTTATGCAAACAGATTTTGTCAGAGTGACGCCTTTTTTCTCCCCTCTTCAGTCCCATCCTGCATGTCTTCCAAGCAAGGCACCTAATGGTAACAACTCAAGCTTATCTTCTTATCTCTCTAGTTCCTGTAGTAAAAGTTATTTTCCTTTTACGCTAAATGATCTTTGCTGTTTAATCAAAGCACCAGTCTTCCACATATACTCTGCCTTAGCTTTGCAAGCGTATTCAGGTAAAATGTAAAAATACAGACACATGAGACAAAACCAAGTTTAGCAGTGAATTCTTCAAGTGTGAATTTGTAGCCCCAATTTAGAACATAACTATCCTTCCATTTTTCATAGTAGAGAGAAACAAAAATAATCATAGGTAGAAACACAGCATTCTGCACTATCGGTCAGGTCCTTTAAAAATCAAACTTATCATTTTCTTTCATGGCTACGAATTCAGCATAACTGCTTCGGTAGCTTAGAACCAAAACAAAATACAAAAAACACCTTCAATAGCATCACTTTGCTTTCTTGTACTTAAGTTGCATGGCTCTTTTCAGTTTGATAGAAGCTTATGACACGCTCTTTGGTCACAAGGAGTAAAGTCTAATTGAGTTTTCTTTTGGGGTGGGGGACTATAAGCTTTGAAGATTAACTTTTTTCTAACTTTTAAATTATTTCAGTTCCAACGTAGTCTAAAAGTTACATGCCAAAAAAGCTGAGCCAAGCCGAGCAGAACATTCCTATAAGACTATCTACTGCGCCTCAGAGAATTTGTTTGTATATCAGATGGTGAATCATTTCATACTTATTCCAAGCTTACTGCCACATACTTCTCAGAAAGCAAATCAAATTGTAAAATTCAGAAAATGCCAAGGTTGGCTAACATTGTGGCACAGCACAAATAGCAACAAATCCAGACATACCTGGGAAGTGGTGAGGCTGGTGGCACAAAGCACTGGTCAAAATGAAAAACGTGAGGCAGAAATAAATCAAGAGCGGTGGGGAAATGAAGCAGACTTGGTCGATCTTTGCTGTGGCTGTTGTCTCTTGCCATTTTCAACAGATTTCCAAGTCTGTGTGCTTACTTATTTATTTGATATATTTGTTTCTCCACTCTTCAGTCACCGATGCTCAGCAATAGCTTACAGAAAAATATTTTTAAAACCACAGCTATGCAGTAAAAACTCCAGTAACACAAAAATATGAGCAGTGATACAAGGCAATGCACACATAGATATGAACCATATGCATATGCAACAATTTCTGTAGACAATTGGTGGGAATGGTGCTACCCTCCATTTATGGCTGAACTAAAGTTCCCTAGCCAAAGATAAGGAATACTAGGAATTGTAACTCTGGAAGGGCCTGCTCATTCCCACCCCTGCTCTAAACAAATGGCTAT
Organism: Ctenosaura bakeri; assembly: GCA_948474755.1. Classification (NCBI taxonomy): domain Eukaryota; kingdom Metazoa; phylum Chordata; class Lepidosauria; order Squamata; family Iguanidae; genus Ctenosaura; species Ctenosaura bakeri. The sequence continues at coordinate 285,101 of CAOLHI010001543.1, forward strand.
TGTTGTGTGCCTTCAAGTCATTTTCAATTTAGGGTGATCTTGAGGCCAACCTATCACATGGTTTTCTGGGGCTGAGAATATGTGATGTGCCCAAGGTTGAGCAGGCAAGGAAACTCACTGGGTGACCTTTGGCACATCACACACTCTATACCCCAGAAAAACCCCATGATTTGTTCACTGTAGGGTCACCAAAAGTTGGAAACAACTTGAAGGCACACAACAACAGCAGCAGCAGCAGCAGCAAGAGAAGAAGAAGCTAGCTATATCTCTTCCCATCAAGTCTATGAGGGGCTGGAGCCATTGTTCTAATGGAACCATTGATAAGGCAGCCCTGCCAGAAGAAAGCCATGTTTGAGGGGTTCTTCTGCTGGGAAAAATTATGAGATGGTGATCTAACAGCTGTTCTATATACTACATATAATGAAGTCACAGAATTTCAACTGTGGACTGCAGCTTCAGGAGCCACAATCTTTGTACCCAACTTCCAACGAAAAGCTTCCTATTTGATTTAAATGTGTTTACTGAGAAGTAAATTTGACTGCGTTCAATGGGGTTTAGTCCCAAGTAAGTGAGTATATAATTGCAACATAAATGGAAAATATGATACTGCTTTTTCCCAATATTGTACTGTCTTTCTTTGTGCAGTGAGTGCATTTTTAGTGGAGATATTCAAAAATGCACTCCCTTCCCCTTGTTATCCTAAACAGTAGTATGCTAAAACGCTTTATAGAGGACATGAAACTGAGATTATGGAATCGGAAAAGGTAATTTTTCAGAAGAATCCAGTATAGTAAATCTTCAGAGGATACATTCAAATACCATACACTCAAATATCATAAATTATATTTTTACTATGTAGGAATTGCAATACTGTGGATTCACCATATGTTGAGGGGTTATAAGATTAAGGGAAAGGAAGAAAAGGAATACAAGTCTGCTGCGCTGCAATCATTCAGATGTAGACCCCACTGAAATCTGAAATAAACTTAATGGCTAAGTATTTTAACAGGTGATACTCTGAATGCCTTTTGTCAAGAATGCATCACATGCTAATGATGTTCAGTGTAGCTTTTGCTTCTTGTACTATTTCATCTGAATTAAATCTAACTAATTAACAAGTATGGCAAAGATGCAGACACAATTTTTACTTTCTGGCAGTGGCATGGGGAACCGCTTCAGTAATATTCAGTAAAGGAAACCATAAGAACTGTTTTTTATTAAATAAACACATTTTTGTCAGAGACATGGCATTTTTCACCAGATGTTTCAACTAACTTAAAAATAACGTCTAAGAAGAGTAAGGCCCTTTTTGCATGGCATTTGTCACGTGAAAGAGGGCCTGGAGCGTCGCACGATTGCAAGGAGTGATCTGCACAATGCACTCACAATTGCATGATGCTCCAGGGTCCGGCAGGGGCCAATCACGCACCTTTTCATTTTCGGCTTGAAGCCGAAAATGGTGCACGATCGCGCATTTCTCCCAGGTCCCACGCACACTTACCTGGCGTGCGGAGCCTCTGGAGCCAGGCCAGTCACACTTCCTGCCCCAGTGCAGCCTGGGAAGGTAAGCTCTCGCGTAAGCAGGCAGCTCATGCAGAGCTGAAGCAGCAGGGAAGGGAGAGCCTCTCAACGAGGCTACTCACGTGATCCCCGCACTCCAGCGCCAGAACAAGGTAAGATACAGAAAGCGTTTAAGTTACAGAAGAATGACATCACTTAACTGATATGACCAAGATCATGATAAAAATGATGGTGACCTCTTGTTCCATCACCATCCCAGGGATTTTTGCAAAGTCCCAAGAACATTCTCCTTGTGATTTTTCCCCTAAAATATTGAGTTCTTCCTCAAAATATGATTATTTAATTTCTGTTGCTTGTGGAGGAGAAATGGCTCAACAGATTGTTCCTTCCCAATGCAAAGAATATAAATACATATAGGACATTTTTATGAGGAACTTGGGAAAGCTTTTTTTTTTTTTGTGCTATAGATCATACAGTCCTCTAGCTATCATGACCAGTGCTGGCTGTGGGTAGATTCTGGGAATTGTAGTTCAAAAAATAAGTGCAACAGCTATAATTCCCCATGTCAGGCTCTTTTGAATGAAGGATTGGTAGTACTTTGCCAGTTGTCAGCTAAGCTGTCTAAGGTCCCTTTTTTTTTTAACCTTGTGGCTGCCTGGGCATCCAACCTGTGACTAATGGTCAAATCCAGACAGGCAAAGTTAACATCAAAACTTTATTTAAGCATGTTTAAATATTGGAATCCCAGGAGATATAGACATAGATATCTGGGAGAATGTTGTTACCATGCCATACACCCCCCTCTCCATAATACAATATAATTAGCAAATAAACATTATTTAATTGGCATGGATAATATAAATTATATACTGCTATGGCTGAAAAGCCATGCTGGCAAGAGGACTGGCTGTATACATACGGAATCAGGTCAGAGGTAACCTCAGGCATAGCCAAATAATAAATTCAAGGGATTAGTCAGAGATCTCCTGTGCTGATGAGCTTGCAATAATCCTTTCAGCAACTTAAACTTCAAACACAATAGCAGACAAAACTGTCTCAACAGAGTGACCGAAGGTCAACTTGTACCCTCTTCTCACTGAAATTTCCCTTTGTTCCCTTATCTGCCCAGACATTAAGAAGCTCTCAAGACTCCTATCACAGCTTTGTCACCTAATGCTAAGATCATGAATCAACTCCAGGCCCCTTTGTTTGCTCTGCTGGAGAGCCATTAACACCTTCCCCTTCAGGGCAGAAAAAGGGTGTTTAAACCCTGGCTTCAAGCCAGACAATTTGTAGTACTTGGACACACTTAGATGTGTCATTCTATTCATTGCTTCTCATGCCCTGGCCTACCCTCAAGCTCTAGTGTTTGAGTCACTTCGCCTTGACTTTCTTCTTTTCAGGACTGGTAAATATCAGCCATTTCTCCTAACTCCTCACTATCCAGACTTTCCCTCCTTTCCTTTGGTTAGCCTTGTAAGGTTGTGAGACTGCTTGAATCTTGTGTGTGTTTGTGATTTCCCCCGAATAAAATATTCTTTTAACCTCCAAGTGGTGTCTCTGCATTAGTACCAGTATACAAAGGTGAAGAAATCCCAAAGTTACCCCACCCAAACGGGCTTCCTCTTTTGAGCTATAATTCTCCGCCTTTCCACAGAGGCATTGGCATTGCAGGTGGACCCCTGAGGCACCCACCTTTTGGGGTAGCAACATGCAAGTTCTCTGTTAGTTTTCTAGGCTATTTATTATATGCAGCAATAGAGACACAAATATATACACTTCTCTTAAGGAAAAACATAGACTTGTCAATATCTAGACACATTGTTTTCATTATGTTACTAAGCATGCAACACATCATACATTCATTATACTACAGTATACGGCAGTTAAGAAGTTACACTTTCATAGGGATTGAATGTTTATATCATTTGCAGTTCTTTAGCAGGCTTCTCCGTGGTTAACACATATAAGAACATTACCATCTTAAACAATACAAGTTAGTCATTTATCAACTGAGGAATACTATCTCATCTGTTGAGGAACTATTCATCTCTAAACAGGCATCTGTCAACAATAATATCCCTTACTGTTGAAATATTCTTAATAAGTAGTAACAAATGATACTGTGATGTTGGATTTAACTGTTTAAGACCCCAAGCGGTACATGAAATGCCTATCAGGTACATGTCATACACTATCATGATGTCATTCATGTCAGAGGAATGCTAAGATTGGCTGGTGATTCCTGGATCCAGATACCATTCTACCTGGTTCCCACCTGAAATTTCCCCTGTTGCAGTGCCACACTTTGGAGTATCATCCCAGGGAGTTTGCCCAGAATGATATTTCATGTAATATTAAACACTAGAATAGAGGTGGTTTTGTTTGGATAGTTTTTTTCAGCCTTGTTCCCCAGTATTTGCTACTGTATTTTCAGAGATGTTGCTTTCAGTACAGTACAAGGCACTGAACTGTTTTTAGATGAAGTTCCATATTTAATCTATGTAATGCATTTAATGCAGAAGTTGAGAGGCAATCAGAAAATCTGAAAGACATAAATAGAAAGGAACCACTGGAGGACCTCACACTTGAAAGTATTATGCTGTATATAAGCTGGAAAAGTGAAGCTGTGTTTGGAGAAAAAGCCAGAGTGACAATGAGTGCATGAGAACTCTACTACATACTTGAGTTTTTGACCTGCTGTGTTCCTTTTTATACAAAGCAATAAATAGCACTCTCTGAAGCTTGTGGGTTTGTAAAGGAGGAAAAGAAAGAAATTGTTCTAAGAGAAAGTGGATCTTTAGAGGGGAGGTGTTTGATTTAATAAAAACAATAAAAGAAAGAAAAAAATCACTACAAGAAGTAGAGACACTGGAATATTTGTTACCTTCACAAATGTAATGCTCAAATCACTGTTGACATCCAGACCCAAAACAGATTTGCAGAAACACAAGAATATAAATTGACCATGAACTAGTCAAGATTTCTCACTAAGTTTAGCTCCATGGAATATCAGCAAGGGAGTAATTAACTATCAGATTTTTCTGCAATAATGAAAGAATCCCTGTTGCACTACTGTGTACTATAAATAAAACAAAAAAAGAGCTTGATTTGAGAAACAGCCATTCTCGTACAATCTTTAGCCTATAATTCATTGTACCTTTGAGCAGAATGGCAGCTGGTTCAAGGAATCATGGGGCAGTTTCAACATATCTCTGGATTGTCACAGCAGAGTACATAATGGTGGGCTTCCAGATGTTTTTTGAAACCATATCCAATAGTGAATGATACTAGGACTTGTAGTGCAGCAACATCTGAATATCCTCAGTTGTCCTCATCTGCTCTACATTTTCTATTTCCATTCTTTTTTAATACTTTGGAAAAGAACCTGACGTGTTTTTCCAAAGACAGAAGCTCCAAAGAAAGTTTCTTTTGTTAAATGGTAACAAAAGAAAAGAAAACATTACAACTAATATTACAAGCCCGTGCTTTTAGTGAAGCCTATGCCATAGTAAGTAGGTGCTGAATGTTATAGCCAAAGGCGACAATCCTATGCACAGTTTCCTTGGACAAGCCCCACTAAATACAGCATGTGTTACTGCTGAGTAAATAACAGTGGGATCCAACTATGAGGGCAAAGCCAAGTGCGCGTGCCAGCAGATGCACGAGAACTTCTCTGTTATCAAATTATTTTAGCATTTCATGAACTTATCTCTTAGTATCTGCACACAGCTTTGCAAAATAGGACTAGTAACTATTTTCTTTTCACTTTCAGTTCTTTGAATCCAGCTTCTGTGTTTAGACTCATGCCCTTCTTGTAATAAAAATTGCCTGGAAAGATTTGAGATTATTACAGGTTTCCTACTGGCAAGGCTGCAGTTAGACTGTGTCAGCAACTCTATTACTGCCATTATATACCCTTTTTCCTTTACCGTTTCATATTGTGGCTCTAAACATTTCTTGTGGGCTGAAGCTTCCTGCAACACACCTGCACTGGAAACATATTTATTTTTTTATTTTTTTATTTACTGCTTGCTTACTGAAAACAAAATGAGAGTGCCAAGTTTTAAAAATATCTTTTCTGTTAATTTTGGTTCCTTCTGTAATTATGCTATAACTCAATAAAATGGCTTTGATTTAACAGATTGTTAGCTACTCCTTTATTTCCTTCCCCTTTTTAACATTTAACAAAATGGTTTTTAACATTTAAAAAGACCTTAAGAACATGAACACTGAGTGTTTTGGTCACGACTAAAAGGGCTGGGGGAGGTACCTATACTTTCTTAGCTTATTTCCCAAGCAAATCAGCTACACTGGCAGCAAATCTTCAAAAATGTCCTGAACCTAGAGACATGAGATTAATACTAAGACATTCCCTGAACAACAATGTGAGACTATTCCAGACTTTAAATACTTGGTAAATTGGTGGTGAGTGCCCTTGAATTTCAAGATGTTTTGAATTGTAACTCCAGCAGTCCCTTACCATTTGGACATGGTGAATGAGTCTTCTTGGAGTTGTAGCCCAGAAAAGCTGGAGAAGTAAAGCTTCTCCACTTCTACAATGTACCCAAACAATATGTAAAAGCTACTTTGAAGAAGCCTGGTGAAACAAGAATAGAACAGGATGGCTGCAATTAGACTATTTGATCATGGCTTTGAGAACTGAGAGCTACCAAGTATGAATCTTTGGTTGCCCCTACTTCAGGAGATGAAATACATCTGGATCATTTTATCCTGGTTTCCCATTTTATCTGGGTTTGATATCATAATTGATGAACAAACTTTGGTTTACACAAACCACAGTTTCCTGTATTCAAGTATTCAAGTAGGAAAGCTGTGATTTGTTATAAACCATAAGTGGAAGTTTGTTGCATCCATATCTCATTTTTTAAAAAGGGAAGAAGGGAAGGAAGGAGCACCTGAGCATAACCAAGGCTTATACTTCCACATTACCATACCAACAAAACCATGACTTGTGATTTTGTGTGAATCAGACACTACCTTTAATGAAAGAAGGAATGTCTTACATAGATCTGTGAGAGCTAGGAGACCTCATTGATGGAGCTATGAGTTGTCTGGATATGTGTTACCCTAAGATGTGTGGAACTTTGAGGTCCACTCACAATGCCAGCCTCTCCTTAGAATTTGGGGAAATACAGCTCAAAGGAGTCCTACAGCTCAAAGGAGTCCTGCGATAGAAGGGTAACAACAGGATCTCTATGTATACCAGTACTAATTGTAGATAGGATTCCAATTAAAAATTAAACAGAGTGTTTTACTTGGATTGTTAAAACACACAAGAAATCAGAAACTCTCAAGAACCATACAAGGCTATAGGAAAGTGAGGTGTGAAAAGTTGGACAAAGAGAGAGATTGGGTGAAAAGGGTGATAATTGCCAGTCCTAAAGAAGAAGGTTCAAAGCGGAGTGGCTCAGACAGTGTCTGAGGGAAGCAAGTATGACCAAAAGTCTGGGCACCAGGTATTACATCCAAGTACTACAATTTTCTGAAGTGGAACCAGGGGTTTATATACCCTATTTCCTACCCTGAAGGAAGGTGCATGGATGAAACTGTAATTCCTTTCTCATGGAGCTGATAAAAGAGTCTGGAATAGATTGATTGTATTAACTGTAGGTGACAAAACATTGATGGAAGTCATGACAATCTCTCAATGCCTTGGTCATTTAGGGTGAATAGGGAAGGGCTCTGTAGGATAAGATTGTGTGGTGGTCTCTGATTGCTCACCAACCTGGCAGTTTGTCTTTCTTTATTCTCAGGAGTGCTCAGAGTCATTAGTGTGGGATTTTCCCACCTAATCCTCTCTGAACTTATGACCTGACCATGTCTGAGGTCATCCTGACCTGGCCCTCTTCTAGCCAACGTGACTTTGACCATGTTTTTCAGCCATAAATATGTTCAATTTTGGAAATAGTACATCCCACAGAATAGGGCTGTAGAGTATGGTGGACATTTTAAGGACATAGGACTTTCCTACAAGTGTTTGTGGCAGTGCTCATCTGTTTCACATGCTTCTATGATCTTTCTCTCAATTTTTTAGCATCTATTTATCAAATCAGCATTTGTGATTTGTTTAGAATTTTTTCATAGAAATACCATAGCAACTGGGGAAAGGGAAGGGAAGACATGACTCAGTGCAGGAATAGTTTTTAGCCAGGCTTGTTAATCTCAGCAATGGTTAAACATTATTTCTCAATACCTAAACCACAGTCAAGGTAAGTTTAGTGCACAAATGAGGTTGTGAAATTTTATTTAAATGGGGTTTACAAACTATTGTTTGTGTTACCTATGGCTCTTGAAGCCCACCAAAGTAAAAAGTTTCTGAGTGCAATTAACATGAATAAACTCAAATAAAACAAATGCAATTAAAGTATGAAAGAAGATCAGAAGCACAATCACTAAAAAGAAACAATAGCAACTAGACCATGGAAAGCCCCCATCAATATCAGCCTAATGACGTAATAGCTTAACTTCCAAGGACTAGTCTCATTTAAAGATAGATAGATAGATAGATAGATAGATAGATAGATAGGATGGATGGATGGATGGATGGATGGATGGATAGGATAGGATAGGATAAGATAGATAGATAGATAGATAGATAGATAGATAGATAAAGGGGCAGATAGTTCCAAACCTTGGGAATATCCCTAGAGAAATTCTTCTGTCATGTTTCCACCAAATACAGTTCCAAGGGGTACAAGATCAAGAGAAGGATCTCCTCTGATGATGTTAGAAACTGGACAGATTTGTAAGGGTATATATAGTCATTCAAATACTGTTTCCCTCCACTTCCATGATCATTTGGGGCACAAAACCCTTGCAAATGTGGAAAAACTGTGAATAACTCTCCCCACACATGGACTTCCCCTCCTATTTCCTTGACTTTTGGCCTGGCATGTGTCCAGGTAAAAGACAAGACTTCTCCCCATTCCCTTGCCTTTTGCACCCACAAGCATTCTCCCCACCTGGGCAAAAGGCAAGGAAATGGAGAGGAAGACACACATGTGACCTCTCCCCATTTCCTTGCCTTTTGCCTGGGCACAGAGAAGGAAAGCAGGTGCACCCAGGCAAAAGACAAGGGAATAGGAGAAGAATGGGGGGAAGGCATGCACACCCCTAACAAATAATCACATTTCTGAAAGTCAAACCCATTAATGTGGAGGGAGGATCCTAATAGGTGTCAAGGGATTATAGTTCATTGCCAGCATTTTGAACTGTGATCAGAAAAATAGTAGTAGGCAGTGAAGCTGTTTTAATAAAGGAACCATAACCTCTCTCTAACCAGCCTGGTCAACAGTCTGGGCATCCCTAAATCCCAACTGTCATAGCCCTGGCTGTGGAGGGAGGGAAAAAGAGACAAGTATGTATTCCACCTCATCTAGGCTCGGACGCAGTTGAAAGTCTCTCCCTCCACCCCAAATGCCACTGCCTCAGAGGGAGAGAAGAAGAGGCAAGCACAGCTTATGATCTTTTAAAGAGTTTGCGCATGGAGGTATCTAATACTTTCTTGCACAATATCTTTGGCTCTGATATACAAGAGTATCTGGGGAGTTCCAGGTTCAGCTTCTTCCCCTAGCCATTGATTGGCCATGGGAGATGGTGCCCAGGTACAATCCAACTGCCCTTGTACACCAAGAAAAAAAGAACATGTTTTTGCATGTCGGGGGGAGGGAACAGCTGCTGCTTCTTCTCCTCTGAATGTTAAAATATAGCCAGGTTGGCTTCGTCCACACTGCTACACTCATTAAGCAGTGGGAGAAAGGAGATGCGCCGAGGAGCCTCTGACTGCTCTTACACACCCACTACCACCTAATTGTCCTGATCTGGTAGAGACAGTCCCAAATAACCCTCTGTCATTCCAGTTTTTCAGCTGCCTTAAAAATGTCCCGGTTCCTCTCCTCCTTTCACCTCTCCTTTTGTACTCATTTGACTTCAGTTGCTGCAAACAGGGTTCAAAGTACAAAAGTTGTTAGCACTCAGTTAGCAGGAAGGAGAGAAGAGGAGGGGCAGAATCTTGCCCTTCCAGTAGGTTCAGGCAAGAGCTGTAGTCTTTCCTAGGTTATGTGTGTCCACCTCCATTAAAAGGTTTTGCCACACATGTCTGATGTTGTTTGGCCACACATGTCTTGATTTTCATCTGCAAGATGTTGAGTACCCTCCAACATCTCATACAAGTCCCACTCTCTCAGAGGAAGGCAATGGCAAACCTGTTCAGAACAAATCTTGCCAAGTGAACCCCATAATGGGTTTGCCTTAGAGTCTCCATAAGTCAGAAACAACTTGAAGGCTCACAGCTATAAATATCAGTATGATTAAAATTTTTACAAGGAAAGAAACAGTTATAGACAATGGGCACAAATATAGTACTGGTCCCTGACACATTGGAGGAGACAATTGCTGGTCACCTGCATCAGGTAGTTTGGGAGGCACTGCTCTGTCTATTTTTAAAAATGATCTTTGCTCTTGAAGAAATAAATATAGTTTATTTTTACACTTTGGAGGAGGGGAAATTAGAATTAAGGTGGGCCAAAAGCAGAATAGGTATGGTCTTCCTAGGTATAATAGTGCCTGCATAGAATCAAATTGAATGACTATTTTCTGGGAAATCTAGTGTAACAGCTCAAAATACTGGGAAGAGATCTGGGGCTCTTTCACACTGTAGAATTATAGCCCTATGATTCCACTGTAACTGCTGTGGTTCCATTTTATGAAATCCTGGAATTTGCAGTTTAGAAAAGGCCATTTAAAGTTGTGTCTCCAAATTGCAAATCCCAGGATTCCATGAGGATGTTATATGGAAATCGTAGCACTATAAATGTGCTGTGTGAAAGGGTCATTGGGTCATTCTGAGACCCCTTAAAAGAGGCAGAATTATATCATAAGAAAATGATAGTGTCACCCTAAATATGTGTTAAGCAATAGAAAGCAAATTCTTTGTACAATAGTTTATAGGCTACAGATGCAAAATTTTATTTCTCCTGTACCACATAGCTCACAAAAGCCACCTTCTTGCCAACTGGATGCTTCAAAGCAAAAGCTGATCAAAACCATCTTGGCGGATATCGGAAAGAAAGTGGTAAACATTACCTGCTTTATTTTGGCCAACGTATAATGCATTGATGATATGATTAAAGATAAAATGTTATTCTTACACATCATTTTCATACAGTATATTTTATTTCCCTTGCTGATTGCGTAGATTGGGGAAACCATTTGTTTTGAATAATGATTACATATGTATGCTTTTGTAGAACTGGATTTTTGGAAAGATATTAACATATCTGTGTCATTTAAAGAGATTGCAAACATCTGATTTATGGCAGCGATAAATTGTTGAGGTGTTTTAAGGAAAAAATAGAAACGTAATACATTCAGATTCATCAAAATGCAATCTCACAGATATCATCCCAAAGTGGTGAGCTTTCTACATAGATGGCCCAGATCCTTTAATAGAGTGTAGCAGGAGGTAGATTTATGTTTTTATAAATTGGAATGTAAAGGTTGAAAGTGATTCTAACAAAGAACTATTGCATGCTTATGAGACATGAATACTAAGAGCTGAATATCCAGAATGCTGGTCTATATCAAACAATTTTGCAAAACTTTCCGAGAAAATAGTCTGCCATATTTTATGGGATGCTTTTATGTGAGCACTCAGAGTGGGAGAGACCACAAGTTGTCTTTACATATTCAAACAAGAAAGGTCGTTCCCCTTTTAACATATCTCAAATCTTCCACAAGCTTGTGAGGAAAATCTCCACTATTTTGATTGGATATATAAACATGGAAGATGGAGAATAGTGAGGCAAAAATTAACACAGGTATAAAAAGAGCATCACTGAAGGCCATTCAAAGGAGACAGCAACTTTGGCAGGATTGGGGGGAAAAGTTACTTTTAGACTACAGCGTCCAGAATTGTCCAGCCAGCCTGGCTATTTGCCATGATGTTGGGGAAATCCTGCCAATTGTAGTTCCCAAAATAACTTCCTCACATGGACCTTTCGATATTTGAAGAATATATTCTTTCAAAATATAAAGTAGCAAGGAAAGAATGTAGCATTTGAAGCTTCTGATCCAAAAGACAAACAGTTCCTTGCTAAACAAGGAAACATTTAACAGTCTTTGATGATGAAAACTTGCTGTTGTTTTAGACAGTTGTCAGCTGTCATCATCCTCAAACAATTTGATCGTCCTCTTCTGTCAAGCTGGCAGCCTCTATATGTGAAGAACCACAGCTCCCTTCATCCTCAGTCAGCATATCCATGAGGAGAGCATATGTACCCACTAGTGGCATCTGGCAAGTACTGGTAGCTTGGAAAGTGTAGGGTTTCTGATGCCTTCCAGCTATGTTGGATTACAGCTCCCTGGATTCCCAAAGATTATAGTCAACGGCCAGGTTGGCAAAGGCTGATCAAATCACTGTATTCCCTACTAACTTTGGATTTCCACTGTGCTTGATTGTTAAGAAATTTCCCTGTCTTGTTATAAATACTCTGAAACAGTGCTTCATTAAATGATGCTCAGTGGAAGTCCTGCTGAAATTCTCAATCTTCCAGCATTTGGAAGTGTGGAGAGCTTATGTAGTGAGATTCCAGCTCCCACTGGTCCCAAGCAACATAACCAATGAGCAAGATTGGTGGGAGCTGCAGTCCAACTACATCTGGAATACTACCAGTTCCCCATTCCTGAGTGTTGGGAAGCAACAGGGAAACAATAGTTGTGATTAAATTTGGTTGTATGGAGAGAGATGGCTGAATTCTTGTGGCCAAGGAAACCATGGAGGAAGGTCCAAACCAGAGTTTTGGAAAATTAGTTTGAACCATACCTCCCAGAATCCCCCTGCTAGACTGTGGGGAAAACTGGAAACTCAGCTGCACTTATAGTGATTGTACATTCAGTGTACTTCAATACAACACTCAGCCTGCTTTAGTGCACTGTTTGCTATTTCCAAATTGCCTTTATCTATATGCTATCCCAACTTGTGTGTGTGTGTTTATACTACTGGAATCTTGATGGCCCAAGACACCTACGGGTTAAACCAAAAAGTGAAAGGAAATGTACTTCTGGTTCTCAAGTGAACCTTTGGGGAAAATTACAATAATAAAATCAGTGGAAGATGGTGATTCCTAAGTCAGTGAACATGGTTAGGCTTTACTACAAACCCTAGAATTCCACATTATGTTGAAAGTGGAATAATAGCACTATAACAGTGCAGTGCAGAAAGGCCCCCAGAAAAGGGGATTTTGTAGAATTTGGCAACCTTTGCATGAACTATACTAATTGCTACTTTTTTACTGACTTCATCTTTGTTTGATTTTCCATATCCATTCTCTTCCTACATTACTCTAACCTGCAGGCATTTTGTCTTCTCATCCATTAGACTCTGTATTTGATTATGAACAAGTTAATTGTTCATATTTATTCATGCTTATTCAAGTAAAGCTTCTATTACATGTTTTACATGTAATAGGTTGTTGAGAATGGTTGTTTTTCAGTCTTTGCTTTGCCAGTTTGATTACTCTTCTACAGAGATCCTCTCTTACATTTCCCAAAAGATTTAAATACAGCTGGGTATCCTACACCTAAACACTAGCCATATTGACATGGAGATCAGCTCAAGTGGGTGACTGTCAGATCAGTTACTCTGTAGTGTCTCACTCAAGTGGATGTTTGTCTCTGACATTACTACCTCTTTTAAAAGTTAGCTTAATATCAAGGTGTGATTTTGGTTCCCTTGCTCTGGCTGAGAGGTTAGGTTGTCTTCCTCTTCTTTCCACTGCTCAGACTAATATACCAGGCTCACCAGCACCTCTACAGATCAGATAATATCTGGTACCTCAAATCTATTTTTTTGCAGAGTACATTCTTAGCTCCCTCACCTACTTCCTCATTGGATATGTGTCTGTTACTTGAGGAAAGATCTTTATTCTCCTCACTTCTGAAAACAGACACACACCTTTTCTCCATTTTCCTCTTAGCAATCCCTAAACCCCAGAATGCTTAGCCCTGAACCCTGTTAGCTCTTGTAGCTCTTGCATCTTTGCAAGAAGGCCTGGATCATAAAACCCTCTTAGCCCCTTGAATATGTTTATTTGAAATAATATTCATGAAACAATCCATTATGAAACAATTCAGTTGTATTAGCTAGTAGTTTACATTTTTCATTTATTATTTGCAAAGGTGTGAGGGGGGCTTTATGAAGTTCTGCTATTTGCTATTCCTTAATGTAGTCTCTGTATATATTTTGATTTTTCTGTCTTCAATAAATTTCCTATTTAGACAGCTCTGTGTGGATGCAGTTTCTGTTGGCCCAATCTGCCTCAGATGCACTGCTGCCAAATTTTGAATAGCACTGAGAAACTTATATACTCAGAACATGTATAAGTGCATATAATGTGTTTTTAAGATCATACCTGGGGACACTGCTTCCAATAAATTCCACTTGTATCTTTGTTCATAAACATATCTCTGATACCTTCAACCCTTCAAACCAAAACATATCCATTCTGCATTGCCCTGGGAATTCATAACACCCAGGGAATGCAGAAATATTTAAAATATATAAGACACTCCTCAGATTGTTTCAGCTCATAGGGCAAGAAAAGTAGATGTCCATACGTTTTTTGGTTGTGGTCACTGAAATTTGGGGATGGAATTCTTCTATATGGCATGCCATATGAAGTGCTTCAGCATATTCGGAAATAGCCTGTATCAGACAAAATATATTTCTTCCTTGTGAAAACAGCCTTAAGAGTGTAACCAGGATTTGGTGAAATATGCAAGAAGTGTGGGCAACGAAGAAGCAGCAAATGGAGGGATTTTCAAATTATCTTGTTAAACTATCAATAAGTTTTCCAGAAGTTTTAAGGTAAAAATATTCAGTTTTTTCCCATCACTTTTTCATTTCTATGCATTGCATTACATTCCTTTATGTTTTCTAAAAAAATTATAATGATAAAACTCTCCTAATTAAATACTGTCTCTGTAAGTATAACAAAGCTGTTGACTGGGAGCACAGTATCTCTGTTTCTCTTTAATCCTCTCTCTGTCACAAGATATGTTGCACCATTCAATTTCAATATTACCAAGAACTTTTCAATCACATTGACATATATTCAAAACATCTCACTTACATTAATATATTCTGAATTTCCACTGCCATATATTGAATATGTATTACCCCATGGAACCTGCTGAAACCCAGAGACCCAGTAAAATGGAAAAGGCAGAATGAGTGGAAAGAGAGAAGTTTTTGCTTTTCTAGCATCCCAGATAATAGGAAAATTTATCCAGACTAAGTCTGTTGAACACAGTGGAACAGCAACAAGAAATGGGATTTCAACAGAACATTAGGAAGAACTATCTGATGAAATTCACTGTTTGACAGTACTTCAGAAGATAGAGGACAGTCTTCAAGATGGTTGACTTTGCCATTATTAAGAGATTGTAAGCAGAGACTAAACAGCCACTGATCAGGAAAGCTGTAGTAGCAGATTTGGTACATTGACAGCACAACTGAACTATATGAAATTTCAGACTTCTTCCAGTTCTATGATTCTGTGCATAGCAGTTCATTGTCAGATCTACCAATTAACTATGTGTAGTGAGTTAGATTTCTGCCACCAGGCAGATGAGTTTTGGAGTCCATGGCCAATTGTTGAAAGCTGTTCAGTGGTAAGAAACGTATTATTACCAGTTCTGAAATAGTTATATTGCCTTCCAATACATTTCTCACTCCAGTTCATCTGAGGCACTTCTCAAGTCTTTTGCCATCAAAGGTCAGATCAGTAGTGACAAAAGAAAGGGCTGGAGAAAGTCAGGCAGCAGGTTAAGAATTTCCCCCTACAGAGAGGAGCAGCCATCCCTGATGTCCTTTTTGACAACAGGAGATATTTGTAGTTTAACAGAGATATTTAGAAATCTCAGCCAGAGATCTCTAGAACCTCATCAGGCTACAAATCCCAGGATCACATGAGATGTTGCTGTGGCAATTAATGGGGAATCTTAGCACTGTAATTACGTAGTGTGAAGAGGCCCAATGTGAAAACTATTTCACCTGCCTTGAGGTTTTAGAGGTATTGGTTTCAAATGGTCAAACTGTATTGCTATTTGAGAGTTAGCGTGGTGTAGTGGTTCAAGAATTGGACTGTGAATCTGGAGACCAGGAATCAGATCCCTGCTCAGCCATAGAATCACCGCTGGCTGCTCTTGGGTAAGTCATACTCTCTCAGCTTCAGAGGAAGGCAAATGCAGACCCTTCTGAACAAATGTTGCCAAGGAAAACCCATGATAGGATCACTTTAGGTTGCCATAACTTGGATACGACTTGAAGGCAAACAACAACAGCAATAGCAGCAACAATATATATATATATTATTATATTAGTTAATAGATAGATGGATGAGATGTATAATAGAAGATGGAGATTAAATAGATACACATGTGTATATCTTTAATTTATTATAATCCACTCCAAATGCTTTGAAGAACAAGTTATATGTATATCTTTCCATGGCTGTTATCAAACATGGATTTAAACTGTTCTTAAATCCACCAAGTTTAGCTTCTTGTATTGGATTTTGGCCTTCATCTAACATGTTCTGTGTTATATTGTGTACACAGGGCACTATTAGTTCAGAATGAAACTCAGAGACTGTTCTCATTTTATGATTTATGCCTGGGTATATACATCCAAGACATTAGGCATACCCCAATCAATATTCGTTATTTATTTGCAAAATGTTTAGTTTAACTGTTTGAAAACAGTTAGGAGATTTAAAAATACAATAGTTAAAACACACACACATCAATAAATTAAAAAACACAAATCAGCAAGGGAAACACAGCTTTTTGGAATTAGAGTATACAAAAAAATTAGGGGAATTTAAGCACCGTTTAAAACTCAGGCAGAAATGATGGGCTTTATCTAATGCTTAATAGGTACCAACTATGATTCCGCACGGATATGTCTGGGGAGAGAGGTCTACGATTGCAAGCACCCAGGTAACTTTCTTACAGAAAAGGGCAGTGATATAGATTTGAGTCAACAGACTTGGACTCAAGTTGGACTTAAGTTGCTTCAGTGACTCAACTCAGACTCAACTTGGTGATAAATGATGCACTGACTTGAGACTTGAACATTTTTAATGACTGACTCGCTGCCCTCATCTAGGAACCTTATGACTTTGAACAACACCTCCATCTCTTTTTGCCTACTGGTCACATGGCAATCTGTCTCAACCCCAAAGTGTGGGCTCATTTCTCAGAGAGGAATAGCAAATGGGCTAGGCTCTGAGCTTGAGCCAGGCTCAGCAGTCTTCCTTGCTGCATAGTCAAAGAGCTTTCTAAAACTTTTCCTAACAACAGAAGACAAGACTCACCCCTAGAGTTCAGGCTGCATTTCTCAGAAGGGAACAGCAAATATGTTAGACAACAAGCTTAAGGAGGAAGGATCCTTCCTTCCAAGCTTTTGAAGCTTCAGTAATGGGTAGTAAGAAAGATCCTATTCCAATACTTCTGAAAAGTCATCCAGCTTCAGAAATGGAGAGTTTAAGAAGGATCCTGTTCCCCACATCTGAAGCTGCAGATGGCAAAATCACAAATGTGGAAGGCTGACTCTGCTTAAATGGTTAAAATTGACTTTACTTGGCTCTGTCCAATAATCTGGAATTTTGGTTGGGGTATAAAGTTGACTTCAAGACTTGAGACTTGACTTGAGACTTGGACTAAAAGACTTAAATATATCACTGGAAAAGGGCACTGGAAAATTATTTGTATAGCAACATCACTTTTCAGTTTATAAGAGCATAGGCCCCTGTCCACATAAATTCATAATCAGAAATTCAACACAGGGCAAACTAGAGAGGTAGGAACGAGAAAAAGGACAAGAATATGCAATTATTTAAGGAAGAGGAACTTTGGGAATTATAGCCTTGCAGGAGTACTGAAAGATAATGTGAATGATGGGTGAGTTTATATCAAAGAACTCAATACACACTTATAGTGTGAAAGGTATGTCCACTCAGAATTATGCACCTGTATCTTTAAAACACACACTCCAAAGCAGCAAGAGCTTTTTCTGGAACCTCTGATCTCTAAAGCTATCTCAGCACTCTTTTTCCCCAAAAAAGATATAAATTGTATGAACCTCTGATCCTAACAAGATAAAACAGAGTTACTGCAAGTGTTTAGTACAAACATATTTGTCTTGTTATGTTTCAGTGGGGTATACATCGGATGCTCAGTACGGATTGGGCCCTAAAGGCAGGCACTCATCTTTGGTACTAAGAATTCATCATCCAAAGCCTGAGGAACCTTCAAATGGCTTCAGAGAAGCACAACACATATTTTTGAAAATGAGGTGTTGAGAAAATGAAACAAAAGCAAGTGAAGAGAAACGGCCAATGCATTTTCCATCCATCTCACAGATAGGGACAAAGTGTAGGAGGATGGATAGCTTAAGCAATGGCTTATAGAAAACACAACAAAACAAATCTCCAGATAATACAGATATGAAATGAAGTGAAACATAATAAAGAAAACAGGGGAGCCAATGTTTAATGTAGAAGGGTTATATATCTTGACCTGTTTTCTTTTCCTGGTCGCTTCTTAACAACCTCTAGAGAACGGATGCTTCAGAATGCATTCCCCTCTCAATGACATGAATGCTTTTAAATCTAAATCAAGTGTTATCATCACTGTAAATGAAAAAGGGAATTGCTCTTGCTTTATTTGTTGGCCTCAAAGACGATTTGTTAGGTGAAGGAATAATGAGCCTATGCTATTGAGATGTAGCTTGGGGTGACTATGGGAAATGTAAGTGGTATCTCCTTCACTCTCAGGCACCAAAAATGGAAGGCTGAGAGAAGGCTTCAGCAGGGCCTTGCCAGGAGAATGGAGATGCCCAAGAACACTGGGTGATGTGAATATAAGGAGGCTGTGCCAACAGCCCTATCATACCCAGATCCACTTTTGCTCTTTTGTTGTAAGCAGTTGTTCGATCAGATAACAGGTGAAATCCTTTTAAAATGAGTATAGAATCTTCTTGTGATGGGTGTCTTTCAACAGAGTACTAGAATCAAAGAGCCAGTATGGTATAGTAGTATGAGTGTTGGACTATAATCCAGGTGAGCAGGGTTCGATTCCCCACCCAGCCATGGAAACCCGTTGAGTGACCCTGGCCACATCGCACACTCTCAGCCCCAGAAAAACCCTGTGACAAGTTCACTTTAGGGTCACCATAAGTTGGAAACAACTTGAAGGCACACGATAACAAAATAGACCCAAACTGCCTATTATGTGCACAGCCATGGTTAGGTTCATCATGATCAGAGTATGCATCTGTGTACTAGCTGTGGGAAACATGAGTACTGTCTTCCTCAAATTATATTCATGGGCTTTCTAGAAGCTTTTGGGTGGCTACTACAGACAGAGAATGCTGATAATCCTTTTTTTCTGATTCAGCAAGACCCTCTCATATTATTCTGTCCCTGAATTCTCTAGTTTGCTATTCTGCAGATTGCAACCTAGTACTTTGCTCTGAAATTTCACTTGGTTAATGGTAAGAACTAGGAAATATATGCACCAACACAGCTGAAAACTGGGTGTGCTGAGCAAAATCAAAGTGTGGTGATTAATGAGGAAGCATACACACAAGGAAAGTCTTCAGCAGATTGCCTTTGTCTGATTCTAGTGAGAAGAGCAAGATCCTGCCCATCCCTTCTCCCCTCCCTCCACTGAATTTATTGAGGGCAAGCTACTTTTGAACTTTAAACTCAGTTTGCAACAACTGAAGTAAACTGAGGACAAAGGAGGAGGTGCAAAATACTGGGACATTTTAAAATGAATTGAAAAAGTAGGACAAAAGATGATCAATTAGGAGTGTCCCTGACAAATCAGGACAATTGAAGGGTATAGACATACTAGGCTTTGTGAAGAGAAAAAGCGGCCATGCTGCTCCCTACTCAGCCACATCAGATACAGCAAATGAAGAAAGGCACTATGCATCTACAGAGCAGGCTTTCTTATTAGTGGGAAACCTGCCCATTCATGTGCACCAACAATGGTTTCTTATGATATTGAATGATACTGGAAGGATTCACTAGTGGATGCAGCAGTCTTTGAGGCATAGCAAAGAGTTATGGCGATGTTTGGAGGGTGTGATGAAGGCCAAGCTCTGAAACATTGGTTTTTGGGGACTATAACTCCTAGAATCTCCCAGCCAGGTAATTGTTTCAAACTCTAGGTGAATAAGAGGACTGACTCTGTCATTAAACAGACTGAAGCAGGTGCTTATAGCTTATTCTGGATGTCATGAAAGAGAAGAAAATTGTTAATAATATATTATTGTGGTATTTTTACCACCACTTGACTTGAAACAACAAAGGGAGGTTTGGGCTGGATTAGTTGTTGCTCACATTGCATCCAGTCTCTTTCTTGAAATACACTGAGTTTCCCTCCCTCCTGCCCTTCCCTTCATCGTGACCATGGCCATTTCCACACTAGCCTGTTATAGTGCGATGATTCCACTTTCAACATCCTCTGGAATCCTGGGGTTTGCAGCCAGCCCCTCCTGAAACTGCAAACCCCAGGATTCCAGAGGATGTTGAAAGTGGAATCATCACGCTATAACAGGCTAGTGAGGAAATGGGCCATGTGTCACATCCAGTCTCATGCAACCTTCCAGAAACTGATTTTCATCAATTTCTACTGAGCCTGTTTTATTCTTATATTTATCCAGGAGTCATTGTCAAAGTGCTAAAGTACTTTACCAATACTGTGCCAGTCAAGTGGTAAAATGATTTCATTTAAGTACTAACACTCCTCTTTCCTTTGCTTGATCTCTGTTGAATCTGTGTCCTGGAAACAATAGCTGTGCTTACTGGTGACAACCATCTTTACTGCTTCCAAAAGTACAGATACACAGTAAATACAGATATATTCCATTTTGAAAAAGACACCAAACCATACCAGATCATTCACATCGTTCACACTACCGAATTGTAATGCTATTGTTCTACCACGACGGAACCATGGCAGTTAAAGTGGAATAACAGGATCATAATTTTATAGTGTGAGGGGGAAATGCTGAGGCCATTTCCACACCTTACCTCCTTTCAGCGATGTCCCATCACAATCCCAGCAACACCTTTGCCGGGATGAGAGCGTGTCTTCAACATTCCCCTCTGCACCCAGCCGGCTGCCTGCGGATGCAAGCGCAAGCGACATGTGCCTTCCTTCCGTGACGCAGCCAGCCTCTTCCCCATGCTGCACTGGGAAAGGAAGCACCTAGATCGTGCTTCCACCCATTCCACCAGTGATGGGAGCATTGCATGATCACTGGCCATTAACAGATTTTTTCCATTAATGGAATATCCCATGATCGTGACTGGTGGGGACACATTGGCAGGGGGAGTGCAACAAGATTGTGCAAAAGCATGACCTGTGGACCGCTGCCAATGCATCCCCATTGTGGGATGGCGATGCCATGCAGAAATGGCCTCAGTCTGAGGTAGTTACATTCTGAGCAGTTCTGTACATAGCATGTATCCCTGGGTACTCCAACAGAGGGAAATGGACAGGAACAAAAAAGTTACTATGGGGGAGTGAAGCTGCTGCTCACCCTACCATGGGCCACTTAAGGCAGCTGCTTCATTCTGCTTAATACTTGTCCCTTCCTGAGTTTTAGGCAGAAGGATTCTACCTTTGGGAGGGACTCAGAAAAGCCACGTTTTTCTTCTACAACGCCAGAATCATGACAAGAAGAAGCTGTTATCTACATTTAGCATAGCAGATATATTGAATGCACACAGGAACACACATACACAAAACCAATGGGCTCCGCCTGTGAAGTTTTTCTTTTAAAGAAACTTTGACCCCCGTCCTAAACCCAACCACTCCCCATCCTGCTCTATTAATTTTCTGAAAAGTGATACTGTTAAAAAAAAATCGACTGCAAACCTCGGTTCCCCCAGCCCCATGTTTCCTTCATATAGGAGTCAACCTGGTTGGTTTGACTCCTTTGGCTAAGATTTCGAGACAAGGGCATTGCAAAAATCAGCCCTAGGGAGGTCGAAGGGAAGTGAAGCAGCCCACTCGCGCAGAGCAGTTCGAGCGCTCAGAGGTTCTATTTATACTCCGAAAGGTGGCAGCACTCACTGAAGAGTAACGGGCATCAAATTCAGGCCATTTCTGCACTAGACTGTTATAGCGCTATTATTCCACTTTCAACACCCTATGGAACCCTGGGGTTTGCGGTTTCGGAAGTGGTCGGCCGAAAGTGAAAGGTCATTTCTGGCGTTATAGTGCTCTTATTCCACTTTTAACATCCTGTGGAATTCTGGGATTTATAGTTTACTAAGGCCAAAGAGCTCTCTGGCTGAGAATTCTAAAAGCCCCTCCCTAAACTGCAAATCCCAGGATTCCATAGGATGCTGAAAGTGGAATAAGAGCACTTAACAGTACAGTGCAGAAATGGCCACAGTTGAAAGTGGAACAATAGCGCTATAACCTCTAGTGCGGAAATGGCTTCGTGAGAGACTGAGGTGCACAATAGGATTGCTTTGTGTAAAAGGATCGCGTCTTTGGTGAGATGGATGGGGAAGGAAGACTTCAGCCTCTGGAGCAGTATAATAAAACTAAGGCGCAGGGAGGAAGCACTGCTCAGCACGTTGCAATGAGTTTAAACATAACCCCCAATAGCAGGAGCAGATCCAAGCGGGCATCAGAACCGTGTGATCCGTATTTTAGAAAAACAGTCTGCAGATAATGTGCCATCAAATCGGGAGAGAGGGGCCATTTCCGCACTAGGCTGTTATAGCGCGATGATTGCACTTTCAACCTCCTCTGGAATCCTGGGGTTTGCAGTTTCGGGAGGGGCCGGACAATCATCGCGCTATAACAGCCTAGTGCGGAAATGGCCGGACTGTGGTTCTTCCACCTCCCCATCCCACCCCCTAATTTATTTATTTTTTCGTCCCACGGAACCTGATGGAGATGGCCCGAAAGCCTCCCCAAGTTCGTGGTCTTTGCCTGAGTCTCATAAACTAAGCTATGACAAAGCGCGGCGGCGGCGGGGGGGGGCGATTCTGGAGCGAGGACATTGGAGTCACCCCGGGCGCTCCCCCCTCCGGAGATTCCCAACCCGCCTCCCCAGCCTCCTCCCTGGGGAAACCGCTGATTGGCCGAAGGAAGCGCGCGCCTATCCCCCCCCCACCCCCACCCCCGCCCGGCGAAGGGAGACACCGCCTGTCTCGGCTCCCTCCCTCCGCTCTCCTCGAGGGAAAGCGGCGTCTCCGCAGCATCCCGTCTGCGCTCCTCCAAAAGGGCGGGTGGGGGTGTGTGGGGGCGGGGAGCGCTCTTCTCCTTCCCGGGCCAGTTTCTCTCCCCTCCCCTCACAACCTCCCTCCCTCTCCTCCCTCCTCCCGGCTTCTCCGTGAGGGAAAAGCGGCGGCGGCGGCGAGGGCAGCGCCGGCGCTCCTCTTCAGGGTTTCTTCCTCAAGTCACTTCCCCGCCCGCCCGCCCGCCCGCCCGCCTTCGCTCCTCTCTCCGGGGAAGGAGGCGGCGGCGGCGGCGTCTGAGAGGCGTGGACGGAGGGTGGGCGGTGAGGGCGGCTGCCTCCTTCTCTCCGCCTGACGGGAAAAAGCCCGCTTCGCCGAGCGACACCGGCCGGCCGGCCCTCGCCTGAGAAGACGGGGCTGGAGCTCGAGCCGGCGAGCGGGCGGGAAGCGGCGTGACAGGAGCAGCGCCCAAGTTGGGTCTCTGACGGCGGCCGAGGGCGAGTGGAGGGGCGCCATGGTGCCGCTGGAGGACGAGCTCAGGTAATGGTGGCCTCCAGGGCGGCGGGGCCGGTGGGGGGAAAGCTTTTCCTCAGGCCATTTCCGCACGAGCCTGTTATAGCGCGATGATTCCACTTCCAACCTCCTCTGGAATCCTGGGGTTTGCAGTTTCGGGAGGGGCCGTCCGGCCCCTCCCGAAACTGCAAACCCCAGGTTCCAGAGGAGGTTGGAAGTGGAATCATCGCGCTATACAGGCTCGTGCGGAAATGGCCTCAGTTGAAGGGAAGCGGCAGAAGGCTCAACTTCTGACCTCGGTTTCCCCTTCGCTTGCTGCCTCCCCGACCTAAAAGTTCTGCGATGCGGCTCAGCCGCGTGGTAAGGCTCCCCTTCCCTCTCCCTTTTCGAGTCTGCCGAAGGTGGCGGCCGGTTTGGCTTTTCGGGGTGCAAAAGAGCCACTTTGGGGAGGACAGCGTTATCCCGCTATTGATTAGGGATGGCGCTCCTGCTTAAAGATCAAGGTTTCTGTCTTTAAAAAAAAAACTTCTTGGTTGAGGATCGACTCGGTGTGATTCTCCACACACACACCCCTCCCAAAATCCCCTCCCTTCTTTCTTTCTTTTTTTTTTTTGCATTGTGTTGTTTTGGAGCTTGTAATTTCATTCTTCAAATTGCATTAGCTCAGTTTAACATCTGTCTAGCGAGTGTGGTACCCAAGCAAGGCTTCTTGTCTCGGGGAGGTTTTCTGTGAGACGTGGTTGCCCTCTAGTGTTTTGAGACATAGAAGGCTGTTCTGTTGATGTGCCAGTCAAAAGACAACATTTAATGGGAGAGCAGTTCATATTGTCACAGATGCCAGGGGTAGCCTTTTTTAAACGACTACTCCAAGCCAGTGAAACCACATGGACAGGTGTGCAGCAGTTGTTAAAATTCTGGGTACCATATGTTTGTGTGTCTTGTTTTTGAAAATGGTAAGCTTTTGTTTAGGAGTTCTTGGGGAGGGCTGGATGAGAAATAAAGTAAGTGCATGTGGTCAGTTCAGACATGAAAAACTTGTTTGAACTCGTCTTGGTGGAAAATGTACTCAAAATGCAAAATGCACAGAATGGGTTGCAAAGAAATCAGCTACATCTCTCTTTTCATCTAGCATTTTTAGCCCAGATTTTATACGCCTGTCATAATGAAACACTTAAATGTCCCAAATAAATATTCACTACAAATAGATGAAAAGAAACAACAGCAGAGTGTGTATGCACACAACCTCCTACATCTAGGATTCTTACACTTCAGTCTTATACATGATACATGGGAGTAGACAGGATTTACTTTTGAGTAAACATGCATAAGTTTGCAGTGTTAACTCTGTTTCAGCATTCTCGTTTGTAAAATAGTGGTATGAATAATGTTGATCTGATGATGTCACTGACATCTAGATAATATTTTGTATAGCTGGCGAAGAACTATGTTAAAGTTGAAACAATTGTAATGTTTTAAGGAAATAGCTCTGGGAAAAAGAAACATTTCCAAAGTAATTCTTTAAAATAATGGAATGTAGCAGAGGTTTAGAGAATTAACCAAGTCATCTAAATGATGCCTTTCTAAACTATCCATCCACAGCTCAGTAAGTGCTGGAATATAAGGCGATTTCAAGTTGCATTCCTAGATATCTTTACTTCTAAATGATTCAGTGGCATGCATAGGACGGATCTCGGCAATGAGTATAAGATGGGGCTGTTTATTTCATTGAATTAACGTTGACCAGTGCCTATGCGTGCAGAGACAGAATGAAAATGCACATGATAGAGAGAGACAGTATATACACAAACTAAGATGAGTCTCACCTTATAGTCTTATATTTCAGGTGAATATCCTATATAAATGTTTAAAGCTGTGATTCCAAATTAGCTTAAGTCCAAGTACTGTCACTTCATTCTAGATCAGTCTAGAATAAAGCAAAGCAAGGACTAGCTACATATGCCTGAGATTTGGTAAAAACTGATTTCTCTTTGCTTAACCGCAGCCCACTGCTTTGGAATACGGCACAGTGGACAGAATGGTACATTTGGAAGATTGAAAGCTGCACTGTTACCTTGGGCAGGTTTTCTTGATTACCTTGACTTACTTGCAGAGTCCCTGTTTGTTTGCATTAATCAGTTGTTGACCTTTGTAACAGAGTATTACATAGCCTTGCAAGTATCTCTCCAGCCAACTGGTTATACAGAGCTCCAGAGAGAGAGCTTGAGAGAGAGAGAGAGAGAGAGAGAGAGATGCTGTCTGCTCATCTTCTGGGGCGGGGCTGTACAGCACCCTTTTGACTGCTAGGTTTAGAAGATTGTCCATGTGTTCATAAGGTTGAATAGTTGAATAATATTCATATACTGCAAAAATGGGAAAGAAAAATTATGATCCCAGATGCACATTTTGTAGTAAAATTCTTAGTTAAAAATTCTTATAAAATCTGTCAAGTCAAATATGTGTGGTTCGAGACAGGAAAAATGTATGTAAGTAATAAACCACATGCTTTTTCAATATTAGTTTGCCAGAATGTTCAGTGCATGAAATGTATGCCATTTCTCATATTCTCAAGGAGGATCTAATCAAGCTAACATTAAGCACTTTTGAATCACAATATTTTCAGTGGGAGAATTAAGCATATGGTTGAATATTTCTTCCATCAAAATAAACAAGATTTAGCAATATTTAACTTTGTCCCTGTCATGCCCTAAATTGGGGTGAGAATTGCACAGCCTTTCAGATATTGTTAGACTGCAATTGTCAGTGTTGTTAGTATTAGCTGTGCTGCATAGAGTAGCTGGGACTT
This sequence comes from Ctenosaura bakeri, assembly GCA_948474755.1. NCBI lineage: Eukaryota > Metazoa > Chordata > Lepidosauria > Squamata > Iguanidae > Ctenosaura > Ctenosaura bakeri. The sequence goes on from CAOLHI010001543.1 coordinate 311,237, forward strand.
GCAACACAATAGTGTCTAGAGGGTTAGATTATCTATATGCTGATTGATTTGGAATGGACAGTAAAAGCCTTTTTTTTTTTTTTAGTTTGGTTCTTGGTGACGAGTTATGATTGTACTGATCATTTAACTCTTTGTTTTTTTCTGGTTTCATAATCTATAATTCTGTACTGAAATTTAATATAAAAACTAAAGTTGTGATTTTGCTGGTATTATAATGTAAACTATCGTAGAACTCTTGTTAGGGCCAAGTGCTTTGTTACAAATAAATAAAAAACTGCAAATAAATAAAAGATAATGTAGGCTAACTGGACTTGTATGTGGATGTTTTTTGACTTTGCACGTGATTATTCTGAGTGATCGTATAATATGGAACTGTTTCTGTTTTGTATTTCACTTAATTCTGTTTGTTTCATCTTTGCAGACTTAGTTCTGTTAGTTGTTTTAACACATGGATAAGAATCTCAACTCTCTTTTTTCCCTTCTAGCATGAATTTTCTGTGAACTGTGCTGAAAATAGATATACACGCTGCAATGGTGACATAAACTACTAAACTGGACTGGGATAAATTTTGAAACTTCTCTCTTCAATCTAAATGCTGCTGCTTTTGGAAACCATCTAAGGAATGACTTACAACATGACTTTTGTTGTGAAACTACATAGACATTTTCAGCGGACAGTTATACTGCTGGCCACTTTTTGTATGGTGAGCATAGTTATTTCTGCATATTATTTATACACTGGCTACAAACAGGAAAATGAACTTTCTGAGATCAATTCAGAGGTGGAATGTGGAGACCTTCCCATCTTACAGCCCTACAAGATAACACCTTGGAAGACAGTGAAACCCACTGATCCTCTAAGGACTGATCCTGTGGTATTGGTGTTTGTGGAAAGTCAGTATTCTGCACTTGGTCAAGACATAGTAATGATTTTGGAATCTAGCAGATTCAAGTATCATATAGAGATTGCTTCTGGGAAAGGTGACCTGCCTGTACTTATAGATAAAAATAAAGGCAAATATGTTCTCATAATATATGAAAATATTTTAAAGTATGTGAATATGGATTCCTGGAATCGAGACCTTCTACATAAATACTGTGGAGAATATGGTGTAGGGATGATTGGGTTCCATAAAAGCAGTGAGAACACTTTACAGACTTTTCAGTTAAAAGGTTTTCCTTTCCATGTCTATAGCAATGTGGGTCTTAAAGATTGTTGCATCAATCCTCATTCTTCTCTGCTGCATATCACTAAATCATCTAAATTTGATAAAGGCTCTTTACCTGGAAATGACTGGACGGTTTTCCACATAAATCATTCAGCCTATGAGCCTGTTATATTTGCAAGAGTAAAAGCACCTGAAAACCTCCCTCCACCTTTAATTAAAAATGCTCTCCATGCAACTGTCATTCATGACTTGGGTATTCATGATGGGATTCAGCGTGTTCTTTTTGGCAACAACTTGAACTTTTGGCTGCACAAGCTCATATTTATAGATGCTGTTTCATTCTTGACTGGAAAAAGGCTTATGCTGTCTTTGGATAGATACATTCTTGTTGACATAGATGACATCTTTGTCGGAAAGGAGGAACAAGGATGAAAGCCAATGATGTTCAGGTGAAGTATGAAAAAAATACTTCTTATGATGTTGCACAAATTTTACTTGAGAATTCTAATTTTTAACTTTCAGCATTATTATATTACAGGGTTAAAATGAAAAAAATTATTCCATTGTGCCAAATACTTAATTTGAAATAGAGTGATTGTCTCAGATTGCATAAACCAGAAACTTGTTAAACTGCTTGTTCTTAGGATTGTTTCATTCAATTTAACTTAAAAGGGTTAAAATCTAGATGGTGCAGCAACTATGACAGTTCTAAAGGAATGTCTTGCTCCAACAAAGTATGGAGCTTAACTGAAGCCTTTTATTCCTATAGGACCAGAGTACACTTCCTAGGTTCTGCCCCTTTCCATGCAGTGGGGAAGCCTTAAAGGCACAGAATTTTGGGTTGAAACCTAGTGATTCTGAGCCTTTCCACACTACACTGTTCTAGTGCTATTATTCCACTTTCAACATCCTAGGGAATCTTGGGACTTGTAGTTTAGGGAGGGGCTTTTAGAATTCTCAGCCAGAGAGCTCTTTGGCCTCAGGAAACTACAAACCCCTGTATTCCACAGGACACTGAAAGTGGAATAATAGCACTATAACAACGTAGTGTGGAAAGGCCCTCTGTCTCTCCAATAGCTTAGATTGGGCACATTGATGTTTTGGCACCACAGCTGCAGGGACTGTGCACCTCTTGGCAAAGAGTGTGCTATTCTAGTTTGTGTCATCAGTTTTATGAACTGAACTTTTGGGGCATATTTTTCTCTTGTTATAATCAGCTTTGATAATCAGTGAAAGGGAAAGCTAATTATATATGAATGCTTTAGCACTGGTACCATGGAGTTGTGAAAACAAGTATTTTAACTAATGGTAGTGAAAATAGAGCTGTGATCTTTCATGGATCTACATCTTCAAAGTTGCAGTACTCTGGAAACTGACCACCCACCAACATATTTTGTTCAACTTGGGATCTGGGGTATACTTTGAAGTGAACCACTTTTATGTTGTTAGCTATTGATTCCAACCATGAGATAACATTTGGCAAAATATTCCTTTATGTGCTTCCCCCTACCTTGTTCACCATTTCTAAGAGAAGTGGGGTTGACAGGTAAAGAGTCCCTTCTGGAAAAAAAATCCTAAGGCTACTAAGGCATGCTGTCAACATAAGTATAGCTTTACCATTTTATCTCATTCATGCACCCATATTCCTTCCAAAATCATAAGGAGACAGTTGCTATAGCACTGCTTTTTCACTGCAGTGAAGATGAAGTGTAGGGCAGTTTTGAAAGATGAGGACAAATTTAAGGGCAGGGTGATTGCTTTTTAACATAATGGGTATGTGTACTCTTGTAATAGGATTGCTGCCAGAATGTGTTCAGATGAATCTCTTTCACCATAAAATATCTCCTCTGCACACAACCCAGATTTTTATGTGAAATCTGCTAAATTGTGAGGCATAATTTTACTTTAAGAGTTAAGCAGAAAAGAACATTCATGTGGAATCTATTCAACAAGCCATAAAATAAGACCATAATGACCTTTGGGAACAATTCAGAAAGTGTCCCATTGGTTTCAGTGAGATTAGCAAAACTATTAGTTTAAAGTATGATTTTGTTCAGATTCATATTTCCTGGTTTACAAAACCATAGATTGATTGTTTGTGTATGTAAAGTATTTCTGTATAGCCTCCCAGCCCGCAAGAGCTCCGAAGGCAATGAACAAATAAAAACCAATTAAAACAAAACAAAGATATAACATTTTTAAAATCCATTAAAATACTCCTCAAAAATTCCTAAAAACATTCTGTAAACAATCCTAGAATCTAGTTTTAAAACAGTTAAAACAGCAGTTACAAACACTAAATGTCATCTGGGACAGGACTGGTTTGGCTGCCTGTAAGAAGATGAAAAGTTACAGGTTCACCTAATTTCCTTGGGTCGAGAGTTCCACAGTTGAGATGCTACAACAAAGAAATCCCTGTTACATGTACCCACCAACTGAACTTCTTGAGGTGTTGGGATATGCAACAGGGCTCCTTTTAAGACCTCAAATTTCTAGCAGGCTCATGGGAGCAGGCAGTCTTTCAGATAGCCTGGCCCCAAGTCATTTAGGACTTTGTAGGTCAACACCGGCACTTTGAATTGAGCTTGGAAGCAAATTGAAAGCCAATACACTTCTTGCAAGACTGGTGTTAAATGGTCTCTAAAATGCATACCTGACAACAGTCTGGCTTCTGAATTTTGCACTAGCTGCAACTTCCAAACATTTTTCAAGGGCAGCCCTACATAGAGTGCATTACAGTAGTCTAATCAGAAGGTAACTGAAGCATGGTCAGACCTGCTTTCCCCAAGAAAGGACACAGCTGGTGCATCAGCTGAAGGTGGGCAAAGGGACTTCTGGCCGCTACAGCAACCTTCCTTTCCAAGAGCAGTGCTGAATCCAAGAGTACCCCCAGGTTATGAACCTGATCTTTTGGAGGGAGTGCAACCCCATCCAGAACAGGCTGTGATCTCAATCCTAGGTTGGTTTTTCTACTGACCAGCAGCACTTCCATCTTGCCTGGTTTAAGCCTCAGTCTGTTCATCTGCATCCAATCTTTTATTACATCCAAACTGTTTCAGTACTACCATAGCCTCCTTGGCATCAGTTGTAAAGGAGTAAAGAGCAAATTGTGGGATAACATTCAACCCTTTGCCACCAGTCTTTCTGCTGTGTCAATGCCTGAAACAAGATATTCTGGTTTCATTTAGTTTAATAACCAAATCTTATTATCTTTGTAGCTTCAAATTCTGGTTGGTAAATTTGATGTAAAAGTGTAGTTCTCTGTTCTGGATATAACAGGGAACTATAGTTTAAGTCAGAAGTGGCTCTAGATGCTGATTTTCTGCTTGTGGGATATTTTGGGAGCTACATAGAATGCCAAAGTGCTCTCCCACCCCAAAAAGTCAGAAGTGGCCAGAAGTCTACTCCAGGCTTTGAGAAAGATCAGTATTTTAAAATGTTAAAATGTGCAGGAACCAAGGTCTTCATCCTGTTTAAAAAACAAATTGCCACTTCTGGAGGCTTCCAAAAAAATATAATTCATTTTTTTTAGGCTAGAAAAAAAGACATTCCAAGGAGTCTGGGGAGGTCATGGAGCCCAGGAAAAGTCTTTGAAGCCATGTGGCTTCAGGGTTACACTTTGCTCATCCTTGGTTAAAAAGCTTTAGCATATTAACGTATGTCTAAGATGGAGCTTCATGAAAGGACATACTGAGTCAGTTCATTTATAATGATAAACTAGAGTTCAGGAGAACTCTGGCTTGTTGTTCATGATGTTGGTGCTCATGCATTCTGCCTAATCACTTCTAATGCATTCCAATGTATGTTTTCATATCTCCGCACATTGTTTTTGGCTTGTGGCTTGGTTTGGCTTGTGACTCAGGCTTGTGGGGTGTGGGGGTCATAGAAACAGGTCTAAGTTCTTGGTATGTTTATCTGCTCCAGCTTGCAAGACAAGCCAAGTGAAAGTGAGTAATATGTACATTGGCTTTATCACAATAAGCCAGAATTCTAAAAAGCAAACATACTCACTGCATGCATATCATGTATAAGTGGTCCTGGCCCTAAACATTGGTTACATATTTAGGGATAGAAAGTTTGGTGGAACTGTAGCTGCAATGTAGCAATAGGCTTTTCCCCATACAAACGCAAGGCAGTTGTTTATACTGGAGAATGTAAAATATTATTGTTGTTATGACTTATCAATGGCTTCAACCTATGGCAATTCTATGACATACTCAGGTCTTGCAAACTTTGGTAAGAGGGAAACATATTACATCAGGGAGTCTTATACTAAGCTATGGAAAACCAGCCTTCATTCTGTCTTCATGATCTTCTATTATCTATGTACCTTTGTGCTCTGCTAAGGTCAGCTAAAATTTTTCAAAGGACAATTTGCTCCCAAAGAGATCTCTCCCAAAACATATCTAAGTCTAACAAAACAAATAAGCAGAATCTGTGAGTTACATTCTCTACTTCTAATAAATTACCAATTTTCAACTATCCTTGAAGAATGTTCTCCATAATATCCAACTTAATTCCAAGCAAGATGCAGTCAGATTTAGATGCATCTTTGGGAGTATTATTCAAATACCCAGTTCTGAGACTGAAAAAGTTAGTAAATTATTTAGGATGTAAAGATGCAGGGTGATATAAGAGCCACTGTCCATCCTGGGAGAAATTGTAGCCCCAAACCTTCCTTTGACTCCACTGTATCTCTGTAATAAATGGAATTGTCATCTTCCTTTGGCACTCGGTGTACCTCTGCAGGGTCTCTGTCTGGTAAGGAAAACTGAATGATTCACTGAATAAGGAATTCCTCTGTAAGCATTCTTAATAAATTCATTGATTTGTCAATGCAAGCTATACTTACCACAGATGAAATATTTGTAATTTTCTATTTATATAAATACATTATCAGTGGGGGGGGGTTGTTTTTTTGTATGTGTTCTGTTTAATTGAAGTGACTCATAGATTTGTATAACTAGCCATGACCTTTAAGGAAAACTGTTTTAATGCTCTTGAGCTTTCTTCTTTAGAGAAATCTGGTGATAAAACAGGTGGTCAGAACATTGCTTATATATCTTGAAAACAGTCTATCAGTTTTTTTTCTTTGCTGTGTGTTCTCAGAATACCAAAAAAAGGTGTTCTAACTAGTTGAGAGCTTGAGGGATATATACAGTTTGTCCTCCACATTTGTAGGTTTAGCATTCACATACTTGATCATTTGCAAATTTCTCCAACTCCTGCCCCCTGCCCCATTGCCTTTTTTCTGGGATAATCTTCCCTTTCAGCAGTTCCAATCAGGCTGCGAAACCCCTTAAAACCAACTTCTGGTTTGCCTTCTCCACCAGCCACTGCCTGGCCAGTTAAAGACAGCTTGTAGCCTCATTTCTCAGCACTGTGAACCCCAAACCTCACACCACAAGAATAGGGTTTCTATTCTTTATATGAGGGTTCCACCCTTTATCCCAGATGGGTGAGAGAAAGGATCACCATGCCGACCCACTGTTTTCCCTTTCCTTCCCCCAACCTGGTTTAGACCTTGAGTGTCTGCTCTCCCCACCAGGCTTTGGCCTCCTTGCCACAGACACACATATACATTTCGATATTTGTAGTTTGTCCACTTTTGCAAAAGTCCGGTCCTAAGCCCCTAACCCCAGTGAATGTGAGGGGCCATGTATATAATATTAGTAAAATTATAACCCTGGATACTTTTTTGCTTAACAATTGGAAGATTTAAAGTTTCAGTTTAGAAATTTGCTTATGTTGATATTAATACTATACAACATTAACAACTGGATACTTTGCTTTGTCAAAGAGGGGATTTTGGATTAGTAATTCAGGTTACTTATGGTACTTTACAAGTATGGTATGCATTTTTTCCTATTTCAGATGTAATAGGTCTGAGTGCTTCCTACACATTTTCACTCAATTTTATCCTTTATTACATAAGCATTTGAGTACAGACAAATAAAAGAACAAATAGCTAAACATGCACAATGCATGTAGGTGAAACTTCATTTCTTAAATATACAGTTGAAACGTGTCCTTAATCTGCTCATTTTAAAACCAGTGTAAAATATTTCCTTTGTTGCAAATCCTAGGTATGATACAGTCAAAGATGAGAGCATTTAGAATTATATCAATTTCACAGACAGAATTAAGTGCTTAAGTGCTTGCTTGAGTGATTCATATTGAAATCAGTGGAATTAAGAAAAATGTTTTAACTTTTGCTTCCAATTTGGAACATGGAATGTGCGTAGAAACCTGCAATATTGGATATTGCATGCATTCACAATGGTCCCATTCAAATGGTGATTTACTTTAATTTGGAATGAGCTGTGATGGAATCTATACAGGTGCTCCCACACATACATTTTAAATAGAAGAAGGTGGAAACTGTTGCCTGCATCTTCCCCCACCTCCATTTTGCATAATATGCACACCTTCAGAAATGTTTCTTCTAACCAAAGACAGTTAAAACAAACCAGGCTCAAAACATGTTTTCAGGCCCAGGTTTAATCAATTTTATTTATAGGAAGCTACCACTTCTCCAAGCTTGTATACAACAAAAAAATTGAAGTGTGTTATAAAATCAGAGCTTAACTTTTCACTCTTGTCTTTGTCCACAAGGGAGGAAGAGAAAGGAAGTGTGATAGCTTAAATCTTGCCAGGGCTTCACCTAAATCATCATTTAAGAAGTGGCCCTCTGAACTTGATTGGTTTGTTTTGCATTACTCCATTCAGGAACATACTAACACTTATTTTATGATGCAACAATACAGTATAGTCAATTATCATGAATTACGCATTTTAAAAATGGAATTAGACACTGGCATAGCAACAGATCTGTCCAGTTAAAGGAGATACTAAAGATATGAAAAGTGCATACTATTTAAATACTAAATTGTAGCTTGGGGATAAATTCTGAAACACTACAACAGAAGCAGCCATTTAAATAATTGTTATATTACAGAGTAAGATCCAAATAAAAATCTCTTTAAATCTTAATGTATTCAAAGCTAACATGTTCCATTACAGATGTTAACAGTGCCAGATGCAATTCATCTATATTATTAATAATATGGAGGGAGTTGTCCTCAGCAGCAAAACGACACATGGATTGTGAATGAAAATCAGCTGAAAAATCTAGTTTTGAAGCCCATATTTGTGTGCATCTCAACAATGTGATTGTTCCAGTCACATGCATTAAATAAAAAGGAAGTATTTAAGGCTTTACATATTCATTACCTTTATCATGCTTATTTTAAAGCAGTTTATGAAAGCTACAACCATCAACAACTGCCAGTCATAATGGCTATATTTTTCTTCCCGTATCAAAGGCACTATGCTTCGTGGTTTCATTTAATGGGGACCACAGCCAAGAAAGTGTTATATTGTTCATGACCTGCTTAGGGACTTCCTTTAGGCATCTGTTCCCATGGTAGGAACAGAATATTTCCTGGATGATCCAGCATGTTCTTAGCATATTATTATACTAACTAGGAGCTTAAAGAGTTGTGTGGACATATCGTTATGATACTCAGTGTGATGTGCTATCATCAGAAAACATTTGTCCTCAGCATCTCCATAAAGCATTGCTAAAGGAAAGTAGCCACAGTGTAGTAATTACCAACTTCAGGAGTAGTGTTGTCATGGAATGAAAAGATTGGTGCTCTAAACACTGCAAAACCAGAGGCCAGTATTAAGGACTCTGAATGCAGTAATGGAGCCAAGAACACTTGAGTCTGAATGAGCCAGATTCACTCTGCTTCTTCAGTGCTTTTAAACTGTGGAGCACTTGGGCAACAAAAGAATCTAAGAGACAGTAACCAAAGAGTAAATCTCTCTCTTGTTCCCCAGTGTCTCGGTTTCTTGGCAGCGTTGCATTCTAGTAATAAATTTGTAAGTGAATTGTTTTGGACTTCCAGTTGTACTGCTTGACATTTAAACTACAAATTATAGCAGTTGGCTTGGCCTATTATGCATTTCATTTTTGCCTAAAATTAGAGCCTTTTGAGAGAATAGCACTAACATTTGCATTCTCTGGCAATCCTTGTTCTCCCCCCTCCCCACTGTAAGAAAATAATATGCCTGCAAACCTCTATTTACCTGTGATTAATCTTCACTATACTCAATCTTACCTCTAAAAAGTCTTATATAACAGCTGCAAGAACAGTTCCATTAAGAATACAATGGAAGAGGATCTGCCACTAACAGTCATTGATTAGTATATATGCCAAAAATATATTGAGTGTGGCACTGATGAGGCAATATTTGGAAGTCACTCTGGGAAGGTTTAGCAAGATGCAAGTGAGCCTGACCTCACTGCAGGATTGCATATTCCTCCACCCTCTTCCCATTCTCTTGTGGGTTTGGTAGGATGAGAGTTCAAAAGGTTTTTCTTCAGATTTTGCTGAACCACAGTTGTTATATTGTTTATGTTTTTATGTTGTGAAACCTAGCAAACTGTAGTTTATATAAAGTCTGATTAGTTTCGTTCAAGCCAACTCCAAATCATAATTCCTGAAGCTGGCTTGTTTGACATAACATAACCATAGTTAATGCTAATCTTGGTTCCGGATTCACACTACATAGCAAGTAGTAGCTAACCAAAAGGGGAAAGTGCAAGCCATCTGTGTGTGTGTGTGTGTGTATGTGGAGTTTCCTCTCTTTATATGAGTTTCTAGCCTTTATCCTCCTGCTGTGTACATGTTTTCCAAACCTTGGGCCTTTCCACACTACACTATTATAGTGCTGTTATTCCACTTTCAACATCCTCTGGAATCCTGGGATTTGCAGTTTAGGGAGGGCATTTAGAATTCTCAGCCAGAGAACATATGGGCCTCAATAAACTACAAACCCCAGAATTCCACAGGATGTTGAAAGTGGAATAATAGCACTATAACAGTGTAGTACAGAAAGGCCCCTTATCACAGCAACTGTAGGGTTTTCCACTCAGACATTCCCATCAATGCCACCAGCTGTTGAGGGTTCCTCTCAAGAAATCCCACCACTGTGGCCAAATATAGGTTTTCTTTCCTTTAACCAACAAAAAGTGAAGACTTCCATGGAACTTGCTAAGACTGAGGGCTTTCCTGGTCCCCACCTCTGCCATAATGTAAAGACTTCCTCCTGTTCCACCTGTGTGTCACCCACCGGGGAAATTCTAAATGCCCTCAAGGGACATTTGAGGATTTATGGATATCACTGTCTATATTCTATGCTGCCACCACAGACACCTTCTCTGAATCCAACGTCTCAGATAGATAGTATTTCTAGAGGCCAAGAATGTTTAAAAACAAAAACAAATCTTTATTTATAGACATTAAGCATACCAAAGCAGAATAAATACTTATTACATTTAAAACACCAGTGTCTCACTCTCTCACATTCCTCTCAGGCTAATTCAAACTCTTGCAATCTGTTGTCTCTCAGTGAAATCTTTGTCTAATTCACACCCCTCCCAAACTCTTTTCTAGCCATCCTTTCTCTAATTCTAGGATAACTGAACTTCCCTCTCATACAGAATGGCCCAACCATCATTCCCCAGCTGTCATTCACAAGGCTTATGCAAATCATGGAATCATAGAGTTGGAAGAGACCACAGGGGCCATCAAGAACAACCCCCTGCTATGCAGGAACACCCATCAAAGCACTCCCAACAGATGAACATCCAGCTTCTGCTTAAAAACCTCCAAAGAAGGAGATTCGACTACACTCGGAGGTAGCATATTCCACTGCCGGACAGCTCTGACTGTCAGGAAGTTCATCCTGAGGTTCAGATGGCATCTCCTTTCCTGCAGCTTGAATCCATTGCTCCTTGTCCTAGTCTCTGGATCAGTGGAAAACAAGCCCACTCCCTCCTCAACATGACATCCCTTCAAACATTTAAACATGGCCGTCATGTTCCCTCTTAACATCCTCTTCTGCAGACTAAACATACCCAGCTCCCTAAGCCGCTCCCTCATAGGGCATGGCTTCCAGACCCTTCACCATTTTTGTTGCCCTCCTCTGGACATACTCCAGTTTGTTGATATCCTTCTTGAATAGAGGTGTCCAGAACTGGACACAGTATTCCAAATGAGGTCTAACCAAAGCAGAATAGAGTGGTACCATTGCCTCTCTCTATCTAGACACCATACTCCTATTGATGCAACCAAGAATTGCATTGGTTTTCTTGGCAGCCACATTACACTGCTGACTCATGTTCAGCTTATGATCTACCAAGACTCCTAGATCCCTTTCATACGTACTATTATCCAGCCACGTGTCCCCCATCCTATATTTGTACATTCCATTTTTTCTGCCTAAGTGTAGCACCTTACATTTCTCTCTGTTGAAATTCATTTTGTTAGCTGTGGCCCAGCTCTCCAATCTGCCAGGGTCATTTTGAATTTTGATCCTATCCTCTGGCGTATTAGCAACCCCTCCCAATTTGGTGTCATCTGCAAATTTGATCAGCGTGCCCTCTACCCCTTCATCCAAGTCATTGATGAAGATGTTGAACAGCACTGGGCCCAGGACAGAACGCTGCAGCACCCCTCTCCTCAAACATTCCATCGATCAGCATTCACTTAAACATCCTATTCTTTCTCTCTTTCCAGCAGCCCCTTTCCTTATATTCTAATATACAATCCAAAACATTTTCAAATACAAAACCCATGACATCACAAGGCCCTTCTGTGCACTTGGCTATAGGCAAGAATTATTCATGTCTTGTTAAACCATTTAGTGTCCTTTTCAAATGAAGTATATCTATTAAAATAACAAGAACATCTGCTGGGCAACTTTTTTATAACTTTTATGCAGTCAACTGATTTAAAAACAAAAGAAGATATTTTGGGTTTTGCTGTTGGTTATTTTTAAGTTATAGAACCTGACTGAACAGTTTAATTATACTATGAATACACTAACCTTTTAAAAAATCTTTATTTCTTACATATATAAATTAGCTGATGTCTGTATGTGGAACCTGAGCACTCTTGACAAATATAATGATATGAAGCACACATTTATCGAAGTAACTCACTTTATTTGTTTAAGCCATAGACGATAAAAAAGTTACAGGCAAATGTAATCATCAGTAAAATAGAATAGAATAAAATAAGCATCAAGAAAAGAACAAATAATAAAAAGATCCAAAACATATGCTATTGTTTTCAGAATCTAAGTTGGACATTGCCCCTGGTTTTTGCCTGAAGCAAGATTTCAGAGTGCATTTGGAGGCTGCTGCCTTTTTCAAGCATCACAGAAATTTTGAAAGAAACACTGAGTTCAATAAGACTAGCACAGTTTCTCAGGGGGTTCCACACATCCCTAATATTAATGATTTCTTCTGCAATAAAGCCACACACTGATGTGAAAAGAAATAGCTTATGTTACTAGAAAATGTATTTTGGGGCTTTTTTAGGGGAGGGCAATAGTCCTGCATTGTCTTATTTGGACTGTGTAAGGTTGAAGCTGTCTTATTCTGACCAATAGCTTGTTCAGCTTGATACCAAAGTGAATGTGTGTATTCATTGGAGAATGTTTCTGATGTAACACAGTGAGTAGCTGTATTTTTGTCTTAGTGGTAATCTATTCCATTAACATTCTGGTCACTTGGCATTCAGCAGCAGAGGGTAATACTGTTGCTCTTATTTTCCTCTTTGAAAATATGCCTGGAGCATTTCTTTTCAGTAAACTGTTGGTCTATTTGCATTTACTCACCAGTGAGAACCATTAGAAGGAACTTCCTGTAAGAGTGGTTCAGCAATGGAACCAATTACATAGGAAATGGTGGAGGGGTTTCTCTCAAGAACAGGCTAGACAGCTTCCTGCTGTGGGATGCTCTAGCTAGAGTTCCTCCACTGAGCAGTGGGTTGGACTCAACAGCCTGGAAGGTCCCTTCCAGCTCTACGATTCTGTGATTTCCCTGTGATATTACCTTCCTTTTATTTTATTGTTCCGATTTAACATCATAAAAACCTGTACAGTTTGATACCGACATAATAAGTATCTGTGACTAGCACACTTTTGTTAGAAGTATATCTTCTGTCTCTCTTCTCTCTTCCCTCTTCCCTTTCTCTCCCTCTCTCTCTCACATATCCCACTTTTAAAACATGCTTATTAGCTCCTAGAGTCTAAATGGTGGAGTGGTTTCTATATTTAAAGGAAGAGGTGGTTCAGCAGGGATACCAGGGAAAGCAATTAGTCTGTTTACTTCATTCATCTATAAAGGACAGCCTAGGTCACCTTGTCCTGGGGCTTGAAGAGCAACTTTTCTTTCTTTTCTTCTTTCTTTCTTTTTTTTTCTCTCCCTCTCTCCCCCCTCTCAAGTGTTGCTTAGATTGGCCTTTTACTAGTCCACACATGAATAAATAGGAACCATTTTATTTAAATGTGAGAAAATAAAGAGAAGTATATGGGAATGCCTTTCAAGTGGAAGCAAAAATCCAGTTACCTACCATTGAATGGCAGAGAAGAAAGCAGTTTTGTGAGTTAGAGATATCTTGTGCTTCATAAATCAGTGGGAGTTAATGTGCCAGCTGACCAAGAGTCAAGTTCCAATTCAGTGCTATACCCACATACCACACATAGGCTCAGTTCGGTTATTATCTCACAGCTCAAACCATGGTTTACAAGCAGCCATAGTGTTTCTGGTTTATATGTAACAGCAAACCATAGAAGACAAAGAAAAAAGAAAATGCGGTGTGATGTGAAAGCCTGGAAGCCCAAAGTTTCTTCACTTAATACCAAACCATGATTTAATGTTACATTGAAACTGAACAAGTGAGCCTGACTGCTTCCACTAAAACAGCCTTTTTCCTTATCTAATTATGTTGTCTCCTGTTGTTTCTTTGTTGATCCAGTTACCTTTCTATACTGGGTTGTACAGAGCTTGAAAAAGTTAATTTTTCGGTATACAGTTCCCAGGCTGCCTGGGAGATACTGGAGATTGTAATTAAAAAGTACCTTTTCCAAGCTCAAGAGAGATAGGTGTGGGGAAAAATCCAAGGCATCAGACCCAGGTGAAATTAGTGCTTAATTTATTACTTATTTTTCTTATTTTTATATTTAATTAGTTGAAACTTGAACTCATGTGGTTCAGGAGATTAACCAAAAAGATACAAGTAAAAGCACACACACACAAAATTATAACACAATTGAATTAAACATTTTAAAGCATATCAATAAAGTATAGCACCTACCTGTTAAAGGTCTGCCTGAATAAAAAGATATTTCCCTGCCAGTTGAAGAATGTTTTTCAAGAGAGAAACAGAAATATCTTTTTCACTTGTTTTCAAGAAAATACTATGGAAGAGGAATGAATTAATCATGAACTATTGAAAAATTAACAAGATTTTACCAACACCTTTGGACTGCTTTCCTGTCTATAGTTACTTATGAGCAAGTGACACAGAAAGCAGTGAGACTTACTTCTGATTAAAGATCCATAGGACAGATTTTTTCAGTTTCATGGTCTTTAAAGTTAAAATGTTCAAACATGCATACATCTGTGTTTTAAAAGGATTTTTTTTAAAAAAAAATCACTGTTACAAATGAATGACATTGCATCAAAAACGAATGTGCAACAATTAGCTGGTGAAAAAGGGGGAGGAAACAGATGTGAGTAGAACCAATGGTCAAGTGGCAGATAGCCCAAGGTGACCAATGCTATGGGGACTCCTATGGGAGTCTCTTGGCTCTTTTCCACAGCTATTTCCATCTGCCACATAACTTGGCCGGGGTCCTGCCAGCTACTCTTCTTGGCTCTCCCCCTACCAATGCTGAAGTAAAATTAAACTACAAGTCCATCTCACTTCTGTACATGAAATGAGCTGGGGTGGCATTTGTCTCTTTTGACATTCTTTGCTTCAGGCAGCAAAATGTCTTAAGCTGGCCTGTTGAACAATGAATGTATTTGGCATTACAAAGTGCTGTGCTTGCTCCTAAGGGTTGACATGCCTGTAATAATTTCTGTTTACTCCTCTTTAAGGTTTGCATTCCTATTACATATGTTAAATGATTTCTAATAATTTCCCTTTTGCATATTGTCTGATTTATTTATTTATGTATGAATCAGCCTATAAAGTACATTCCGTGGGCAACAAACAGTGAACAATTTAAGACTGCTTAAAATAAATCCATATAATATGATATAACACTTAAAACTCACTGAAACTTAAGTGGGGAAAGCGCAATCCACTATATGTTGTCTGACTGTTGGCCATAGTTGGCATAACCAGTGGTGAAGTGTAGTTCAGCATTGTCTGGAGGATTACATTTTGCCACCCTACACTAAAGCAAGATTGCTGAACTAAACAGACTACAAATGGGCTCATGCTCTTTGAGGACAAAGTTTGGCTTGGCTATCTGAATTTTGGAGTAAGATGTGATGGCTGGTTGTTTTGACCTCTGTCGATACGGTAAGCTACCTAATTGCGAAAAAAACCACCAAATTCTTTGTGTAATGCAGCAATTATACATAATTCTCATTTGAGCCCTGAGATGTTTTTTCGGATTTGTTAATGAGTTGACATTTTATGGCACTTCGAAATGTATGTGTATATAGCAGCTATGAGGCCAATAATGGAGTGTCCAAGAAAATTGAAATGCAGCCCCAGTGTTTTTGATTATTTGTTTTTAATGTCCACCATGTCCATTCATTATCCTGTATTGTGACTTTCATGTCTGACAAGATAAACTGCTAAAGGTTGTTTGGTGGCAAGAGCTGATATATTGCAGACTTCTTCCAACCTGACAGTCGGCGGATTTGTTAAATTACACCTGGCAAAATCTTATCAGCCACCATAGCTGATATGGGAATGATGGGATTTGTAGTCCAACACATCTGTGGTGTGCTGGACTAGAACGAGATGAATTAGAAGGATTCAGAGATAAAGGAATTTAGTAGACCCCACAACTATATTGCTGAAATAAACAAGGTGAACATACTGTAAATATACTGTAAAGGCCTAACTACCCTAAAGGTGCCAGATCTTGTTTGGTCATGGAAGCTGAGAACGGTCAGTCCTGTTTAGTACTTGGATGAGAGACCACTAATGAATACCAGCAAAATATGCAGCAAAAGAAAAGCAAATACAAATTTTGAACCACCTTTCCAAATACAGTACCACATTCTCAGAAGCAAAGCTGTGTAATTTCAACATTGAAGGGTGATCTAAGCATGTGGTAATTGCACATGGGTCTCCACAAACAATTACCTATATCAGCACTCTAAACAGTTGTTCCAGTGTTTAAAATGGAAGCACTATGTGTGCTAGTGTTAGCTCCAAGATGGAAAGAAGATGGGATATAACTATATTCAATCAATGAATCAACTAATCAAACATCCCACACCCTGTTCTGTATGATGCTACAGAAGTATAAAATTTTGCCAAGATACTTATGCAGCGTTCTGGGCACAAGAGAAATAAGCTTTTGGTAGCTAATCCCGCAGTTCAGAAAGGAACTTTCCCAGCTAAACAGTAGCCATTTAGGTTGAGGACTGTCCTGTAGGCCTTGTGCTGGCAATCAAATCTGTTGTGTATGGAGATACTGAATATTTTCTTATATAACCTTTTAAAACGTAGATTGGCTAGCATAATCCTGGTTATATTGTTATAAAGCCCCAGGAAGATGCCAGCTGATGTGTGAAATGTATGGGCCATAGAGAGCGTTAATGTACAAGGTTAGTCCAGAGCTCAGTCTCATAACTTAGTGTTACTGAAAAGCTTGTCTCCAAAATTTAGTGTTTAGACTTCATGTACATTTATCTCAGGGGTTTGTATACATTGCCAGACTAGTAAAGTTCTGTGCATTGTCTCTGCAATCTTTGGAACTATTCTATAGAGAAACCAGAGTATTTCTATCTCTATGGCCATTTCCGCACGGGGTGAGGGAATCGCCCCGTGATGCTACTCACCGGACTTTTGGGCTCCCCAGTCCGGTCCATGCTTCTCCGGAGGAATGCGTGGCCGCCGCTCCGCACTGCTCCTGGGACGAAAATGGCAGCTTCCGGAGGGTCTCGACCAACCGCTGAAGTTCTCCAGCCTAAAGCCCGCCCCCAGCAGATCACAGGTTCACACCAATGCGAGCCTTTGAATCTGCATAAGGGAGCAGGCTTGCAGTGGTGTGCTCTGTGCTTTTGAAAGACCTGCTTTTAGCGGTGTTTCAAAAGCACACTGGATGGCCACTTGAGGTCGTTCCGGAGCGGGCTGGGGTGCAGATCTATGTTAAGTAGGTCCGACCCAGTCCACTCCCAAGTGCAGATGTCCTGCCTGGAGGATGCTCTGCCCCCTGTTAAAAACCCTGAGTGGAAATGGCCTATGTTGTCAATGGTACTAATATTTCAGGCAGTATGTCCTTTAGAACTGAGCTGGGCAGTGATACTATACAGGTATTTTTGATCTACAGCTCCCATTAGACCTAGTCAGCATAGTCCATGGTGGAAAATTATGGTACATGCATTCCAAAAATATCTGGAGAGTCACAGTTAACTACTCTTGCTTCAGAAACTGGAACACGCCTTCAGAAACATGCAGTACAACCTTGTGTACTCAGTTTTGCTTTGTTGTTTTTGTTTTGTTTCTTGTTTCTTTTTCTTTCTAATGATATCTCTGAAGTATAAAAAGAAATTGAATTTGAACTGCTTGAAATATTTTATGACATGGAAAGCAGGTAAATACACACACACAGAGTCATTTCTGAGACTAGTTTTCCTCTGCATTATCTTTTGGAAATAATGCAGATAAAAGTAGATCTTCAGAATATGTTGAATCCATTAAGAACTAAGTACCTTACAGGACTTGACCCCTAAAAATCAGATAAGCTTTTAGAGTTGTACTCTAAAAAATAACTCTTCCATACTGTGAGAGAGTGATTTCTAGTTCATTGCTGCCTGGAATGCAACCATGTGAGTGATGCTTCATGTTGTTGGACATTTAAAATGGCAGCTCTGAGTGCAGTGATAGGAACTAATTACTGAAAAATCAGTTAAATTCTCAATTAAGTTATAAATTTTCTAACAAGAAGGAACAACTCAAATTTATTTTAAGTTACTGACTTATGTTATTGACTTATTTTAGAATTTTAGTGTTAATTCCAGAATTGAATTATTTTTTAAATTATTTATTAATGAGAAAACCACTAAAGAAGAAACAAATGTTACTTTACCTATCTGCATTTTACCCAAATATTAGTTCTCTAGGATTCTCAAAAACTGTTTCTTTTTGTTCAGTCTCTAGAGGCCATATAATTCAAATCACTTAGTCAAGAGAATTTCTAGTGGGGTGAATTCTATTAAGGGCTTTTGAGAGTTAACAGTCTTAGTAACTGATCCTACTTCATCCTGTTTCTAAACATAATAAAGGATCCATCTGACTTGAAACCAGATACATCATTGTATCTGTAAAATCTGAAGGGCTTCAGAAAGTTGTAGAAGCACTTGAAATCCATGTGAAGTAAAGATTAAGGAGGAAGACGACAGTAAGGAAAATGTAAAATCATGGATGGCATTTTGATACAGCCCAACTCATTTTGGCAATCAAAGTCCCAATTAATCCTCTTTGTCCACCTGTAGAGAGCTATTTTCTCCCACTTTCCACTCTTTATTCTCAGCTTACTTTTGTTGGTGCAAATTGAGTTTGAAGTGCAAAAGTAGTTTGTGCTTCTTTAACTCATCAGGGGGGAAGAAGAGAGAAAGGGCATAATTTTGCAGTTCCCAGTAGACTAAAGCAAAAGCAAAGTGACACAGCCTCTCCTAGCTTATATGTTCTTTCTCATAAATAACTATACTCTGATGTTGCTTGACCATAGGTCCTGGTTTAATCTGTGATATTATGAAGGACATGCATTTTTCAGCTAGATTCTGGTAAGATGTTTAGTGCAGGCGTTTAGCTTAAGTGGCAGTTTAACATAAACATAAATTAAATTGTTCCTCTTTTAACTTAAATTTAATTGAGTTAATTTTTAGCTTATCAATAAATGCATGCATTAATCATAATTTAACATAAATGTAAGTTAATTTTTTCCTCTTGTAGCAAAAATCTAATTGCACTAGATTTATTAGCTTATCAAGGATTAATAGATGCCTTTTAAAAAAAACTTTGATATTTCTGTGTATAGATAAAATAATTTCAAACTTGGCAACATAGATGAGGTCAGAGTGGTTAAAATCTAAATATTTGGGACCACTTAATGAAAACTACTTTTAAAAAAATTAACAACGTATGTGGGAGCAAGTAATCTATTGCTGGAAAAAAAGCCAGACATAGAAATAGTTTTTTAAAAGAAAAAAAAGTTTAAAAGATATAAAATACTTTCAAAGTATCTTATCCATACCTCCAACTGTCCCAGTTTGGCAGGAATGGCTCCAGTCAATTTTCTGTCATCCTGATTTTTCAGATATTTTAAAAATGTTCCAGTTTCGCTCTCTTCCTCCCTCTTTGCCCTTCACTTACTTCAGTTTCTGCAAACTGAATTCAAAGCTGAAATACAGTTAGCGCTGAATTAACTTAGCAGTGGGGAG
This sequence comes from Ctenosaura bakeri, assembly GCA_948474755.1. NCBI lineage: Eukaryota > Metazoa > Chordata > Lepidosauria > Squamata > Iguanidae > Ctenosaura > Ctenosaura bakeri. The sequence continues at coordinate 330,902 of CAOLHI010001543.1, forward strand.
AGGAGAGGAGGGGCCAGAAGTCAAGGTTTTCATCTGTGAAATGATGGAGGATATACCGGTACTTATTAAGCATTTAATAAGAAACATGAAGGGTGTCATCCCAAATTTACATATTGGTATGTACTGGTATTGCCTACTGAAATCATTGGGACTTGCTTTTCAGTAAAGAGGGGAAGGATTGTATTATGAAGGAGACTTCTAAAATTGGCACGCTCCAATAAGCGATCCTTATTAAATACAGATTCATTAATACAGAAAATTGTAATGGCTGCTTATGCTGTTATCAAGAGCATAAAAACATTTCTGTATTCTGTTTCATTTTTCTCTAGGAAGCTGTAAAGGAGTGTTAAAATAGGTAAATATTTAATTAGGAGCTGTTTGGAAAATTAGATAGAAGGTAATAATATACATACTAAAGGATAAAAGGATAGCACAGTAGGGATTCATTTGTTTTATTGAGTTCTGAAGGGTGGCTGTTTAGCTTTCTGTATATCCAACTGCCTTATTTTGTCCAGAGATACTATATATGGAACGTGCACCTTCAGACCATTGACAGATAGTCTGGATTTTCTTCTTTTTTTCTAACTAGGATGAGAGCAGAATACAACAGGTGCTTCCAAATGAAGCTTTTATTGTGCGGTTATGATGTCTCATTTGCAGAAGTTCATGGAGGCCCCAGCAACATACTATATTTGTAATCCACCTGTGATTTCCTACTGCTTCTTCCCCCTTTTCCCCTTATCACAACAAGGCTGTTGTAAAGAAAAAGACAGTACAGTACCTTTTAATGATCTAATGCTAGGAGCTCTCTGCCTGTGAGAACACAATTTTTGTTGCAGAAATATCTTTTTGTTTTCCTCTCATTAAATGATTTACAATGTAGGGATCAGCATGCTGGGTTAACACTGGTCACTGAGATTATCATTTTTTACCAAGTAAACAAATATACCATGCAGCATTCAATTAACTACAGTTTTCTGTTTGGGTCAAATTAGTGGGAAAAGTGTTACTTCAGAACAAGTCAAGATAGGAACCCATGGGCCTCAATTCCATTGCTAATCCCAACTACAGTAGACTCATTGAATCAATTGCTGAATGGTAGGCCAAGGTACATGTATTAATTTATTAAACTGATTGTTCAGAAACGGTAGGTTTAAATTTCTTTTAATTTATTATTGATTTTACATTATGGGCCCAGTGCTATTCAACATCTTTATGAATGAGTTGGATGAGGGAATAGAAGGCACTCATATCAGATTTGCAGATGACCTCAAATTATGAGGAATAGATAACACCCCAGACGGCAGGATTAGAATTCAAAATAACCTTAACAGATTAGACAGCTGGGCCAAAACAAGAAAAATGAAATGCACAGATGTAAAATGAGTGACACTTGGCTTGAGTACAGGACATGAGAAAGGGATCTAGGAGTCTTAGTAGACCACAAGGTAAACGTGAGTCCGCAGTGCAGTGTGACAAGTAAAAAAGCTAGTGCAATTCGGGGCTGCACCAATAGGAGTATGGTGTCTAAGTCAAGGGAAGTAATAGTACCACTCTATTCTTTTTTGGTCAGATCCCAACTGGAATACTGTGTCTAGTTCTGATCACCACAGTTCAAGAAGAAATTGACAAGCTGGAACATGTCCAGAGGAGGGCAACCAAAATGCTAAAAGTCTTGGAAACCATGACCTATGAGGAACAATTTGGGGAGCTGGGTATGTTTAGCCTGGAGAAGAGAAAGGTAACATGATAGCTATGTTTAAATATTTGAAGGGATATCATATGAAGGAGGGAGCAAGCTTGTTTTCTGCTGCTCCAGGGATTAGGACATAGAGCAATGGCTTTGAACTTCAGGAAAGCAGATTCCATCTAAACATTAGGAAGAACTTCATGATAGTAAGAGCAGTTTGACAGTGGAATGCATTGCATCAGAGTGTGGTAGAGTTCCTCTGTTGGGAATGCTTTGCTTGTGTTTTCCTGCATATTATGGGCCTGGAATTGATTACCCTTGTGGTCCCTTTCAGTTCAATGATTCTATTAATACAACAAACTAAAAAACAAAAGGGAAATGAGACAAAGTCATTAACAATAACGTGATAGGAAATTATGGTAGGTTGAAGAATTCCTGTGTGGTTTGTTAGTTCATATGAAGTAGTGTGGTATAATGGTTCTTCTTCGTGGTCTCTGTGCCTTCATACACTAGGAGCTTTAGCGCCTGCGCGGTAGCGTTCGGAAACTTCTAGAGCTTGTTCGCTTGGCGGGAACCCCTCCCCCACGCCGGTACTGCGCATGCTCCTCCCGCCGAGCAACGGTCTCTCCTCAGTTCTTTCTCGTCCGCCGCCGCGTACGGAAGGTTCTTCAGTTTGTTCCTCTCACGTTGTGCTTGGCTTGCTGTTTTTCACGGTTTTACGGACTTTTGGACTGTCTTTGACCTCTCTTTCGGACTCCCCCTTCGGTTTTTTCGTCTTTTTGGATTTCGGAGTTTGGCGTTCTTCGTCTTATGTCTGCGCTCTTTAAGAAGTGCGTGTCCTGCGGCCGCAAGGTTGCCCTCAACGACGGCCATAAGGAGTGTCTCTTCTGTTTGGGTGAGTCCCACAACATCCGGACTTGCCCAATTTGCCGGGATTTTCTCCCCCAAAATCTCCGCAACCGCTCCGCGAGACTCAAATCTTATTGTTGGGAACAGTCTCTGCGGGCGATAGACGAGACCTCCACTTCCAAGATGGCCGACAAGAAGACGACCACGCCATCGACGGTATCGGCGGCTGCCGTTCCGTCCACCTCGTCGGTATCGGGCTCGGTACCGGCGAAAACGCCGATCTCGGCGCTACCGAGGATCCCGAAGCTGTCGGCGGCTGCCAAGTCAGCAAAAGGATCCTCGACGGCGAGGAAGGCTGAGGCTCCCCTTACGGAGACGCCTGCTAAAAAGCGCCCTGCTCCGGACGGAGGCAAGGGCAAGGAGAAGGAGAAGAAGAAGAAGAAGAGGGAAAAGAAGCGCTCCCCGGCTGGGGACGTTCGGCCTCCTACTCCTCCTCCTACTCAGCAGCCTTCCAAAGGGCGAGGCGAGTCCGTCGATCTCTCGGACGATGAGATTGAGGACGTTCCCCAACAGCGCCCGGACTCGCCTGTGGCAGACCCTCCAACCCTGGTGGAGGAGCGCCACCGCCCTCTTAGCCGTCGCAGGTCGGCCGACCTGCAGCAGAGGGAGCCCTCTGCTTCTCCGGAGCGGCGTTCGACCTCCTTTAGGTCCCGGTCCCGCTCTTCCGAGCGTCCGGTGGCCTCGCCGCCTCCGAGGGAGACAAGAGAGGAACAACCTCGCTCGTCTGCCTCCAGATACACCTCGGCGTCCTACGTGGCCAGGTACGCGAGGGAATCTGAATGGAGAGAGCGCCCGGCCTCCTATCGGTCGCATTCGCCATCGTACCGGGATCGGTACCATCGTGGCCCGAGTCGCTGGGAGACCTTCCGGAGGTCCCGGTCACCTCGTCGACAGCGCGAATCGCGCTCGCCTAGAGGGGACGAGGCTCGGTACCGTCGACGCCGAAGCCGATCTCCGTCGGACCGCCGCTCCTTCAGCCGCTCTCCCTCTCCTCGATATCATAGGGCGAGGGAGCCTTCACCACGGTATCGGGCGATATCGCCACCTCCTAGGGTCACGGCAACGGCGACGCGCCCTACGGAGTCGGTGGTGACTGAGCGGGCTACGACGACGTCAGCCTGCCAGACTACCCCGGTCACCACCAAGAGGGTGAAGTCAGTGGTCAGCCATCCCAAGCGGGACGCTGCTGCTACCACCGCCCCGGCTGCGGAGAAGCCTAGGAAGGCAACACCTGCGGCGACGAAGGAGCCGGAAAGCGAGCGCGAGAGGACTCACCGAGCTCGGAGTCGTACGACTCGAGCGCGGAGTCAGAGGTGTCTGAGGCGGCCTCACAGGAGTCTCCTCCGCTGGGATTCGGGGACCCGATCCAGATTCTGCTCCAGAGGACGTCCACCAGTTCTCTGCGATGCTGCTCCGCATGGCCACTACCCTCGGCCTTAAGATCGCTGATGCGGAGCCGGAGGACGACGATCCAGCCTTCTCCGTCTTCGAGGAGAGGCGACCTTCCACGGCCCCGCTGCCTCTCCTGCCCCGGGTATCCAGACTGGTGAAGGCCGCCTGGGATAGACCGGCCTCGGCTCAGCCGATACCGCAGTGGTTAGAACACCTCTACAGGGTGCAGAAGGATAACGCCGGTTATCTCTTTAATCACCCTGTACCGAACTTATTCATGATGAGTCGGCACAGACAAAGGGCTCCGGCAGGCAACACACCACCCCGCCGGACAAGGAGAGCAGAAGTGGACGCCTACGCAAGGAGGTTCTATTCAGCTGCCTCCTTGCAGATCAGGCTGTCCAACACTCAGGCTTGCCTCGCGGCATACCTGAAAAAAGTGCTCGATCGCCTGCAACCGGCGATGGAGGCGGTACCGGAGGACATCCGCCAAGCCTCCTCCGTGATCTTCAATGAGGCTATCTCCATCGCTCGGCACCAGATGGCCTCCTCCCGGCACGCAGTGGAGATCGCCTCCGGGTCATGGCGGGATCCGTCGGCCTCCGCCGCCATGCTTGGCTGGCCGGCCGACATCCAGGAGGACACCAGAAGGAGGATTGAAGATCTCCCTTCGACGGTGAAGGCCTATTCAATTCGTCCACAGACGAAGCTTTGGACAATCTTGTCAAGGCGAGACTGACCGCAAAAAAGATCGGGCTGCAGCCGGCCACGCAGGCCCGCAGGGCCTCCACCTTCCGCCCATCCTGGCGACGATCCTCCACCTCGTCGTTCCAGCGTTCGGCCCAGTCTGGACAGTCGAGACCGTCCTCCGGCTCATCGGCCAGACGCACGATTAGGCGGCGCCCGGCTTCGTCGAAGAAGTCCTCCTCCGAGACAAAGTCTCGGTTTTGACGTGCCTGGCAGGACCCACCAATACCCACTCTTCAGCCTACCATCAGCGCTCGGAGACCGACCGACTCTCGCTCGACACCTAGCGGAGTGGCAGTATGTCACTACGGACTCTTGGGTGCTTTCCATCGTCCGTCTTGGCTACGCCATCGAGTTTCTCGATATTCCTCCTCACGGCGTTTACTACTCCACGCCGTCGGTCCGGCCCTCCTGGAAGAGATCCAATCCCTCCTCCAGAAAGGGGCGATCGAGCGGCTCCCGCAAGAGGCCAAGACCACCGGCTTCTTCTCCAGGTACTTCACGGTACCGAAAGCCGACGGTACCCTCCGGCCGATCCTAGACCTCAGAGGGGTGAACTACTACATCCGCCCCAAAAGGTTCAAGATGGTCACGATACCGTCGATCCTACCCTTCTTACATCGAGGGGACTGGTTCCCTCCATCGATCTCCGAGACGCATACTTCCATATCGCCATTCGCCCGCAGCACAGACGGTACCTCCGCTTCGCAGTCGACGACACCTGTTACCAGTACAAGGGTCCGTTGGACTTCACTGCCCCAAGGGTCTTCACCAAGTGCATGGCCCCGGTGGTATCCTACCTGCGGACAAAGGGCCTTCCGTTTCCCCTACCTCGACGATTGGCTGTTGGTGGCGTCCTGCAAACAGAGACTTTACCACGACGTCCACATGACGTTGTCACTCCTGACCCGCCTTGGTCTCGGTAAATCCAAAAAGCCCCACCTCGAGCCGGCGAGGATTTTGGACTTTCGGGGCGACGCTCGACTCGACCTCCGCCCGGGCGTCCTCCAGAGTTGGCCAAACCTTGTCCGGGCCGCCACTCCGCTCGTACGGCCCCGACGTTATCTGCGAGAAGCGTCCAGCAGCTCTTGGGCTACATGGCTGCGACGACCGCTGTGACATATCTCGCCAGGCTGAGAGCAAGACCTCTTCAACACTGGTTTTGTCCGCATATTCGACCCCCTGCGAGACGACGACCTCCGACTGCAGCTGCCGGGAGACTCCCCTCATCCCTCCGATGGTGGGTGCGATGCAATCTCATGTCAGGGATGCCTTTCCAACAGCCACACCGAAGGTGACGGTAAAGACCGACGCCTCCCTGTATGGATGGGGGGCCCACTGCGGCGATCTCAGAGTCCGCGACAGATGGACCGACGACGAGACCGCTCTCCATATCAACGCGCTGGGAGCTGCTCGCCGTCTGGAAAGCCCTACGGGCGTTCCGCCATGCCGTGGCGGGGCGCACGGTCCTGATTCTGACGGACAACACCACCGCCGTCTGCTACATCAACAGACAAGGTGGGACTCATTCCACGACCCTGCTCGACATCGCGCTCGACCTGTGGGAATGGTGCATTCGCCTGCACACGCATCCCGTGGCGGTTCACCTGGCCGGGCAGGAGAACACCACGGCAGACGCCCTCAGCGGGGGACACCTCATCCCATCACGAATGGTCTCTCTCCGGAGAGGCGTTGGGACTGATTCGGGACCGCTGGGGCGAACCATCGATCGACCTCTTCGCGACCAGGGAAAACGCGAAGTGTCGCCGATTTGTTCCAGAGCGGGCCACGATCGTGCCTCCATCGGGGACGCTTTCCAGTTTCCGTGGACCGGGGAACTCCTCTACGCGTTCCCGCCGTTCCCGCTGCTCGGCCGGACGATATCGAAGATCCTCGCCGACCGAGCCGACGCGATCCTGGTAGCCCCGTACTGGCCGAGGCAACATTGGTTCGCACCCCTGCTACAAGCCGCACGAGACGACCTGCTCCGGTTGCCACCGACACCGGACCTGCTCTCCCACTCCGGCGGCCGAGTCCTCCATCCGGACCTGCCACGCCTGGCCCTCCATGCCTGGAGGATATCGCACTAGACGATCCCGTGCTCGGTACCGTCCTCGTCGCGGCCAGGGAAAGGGAAACCACCCGTCGCAACTATCAATACAAGTGGCGAAAGCTTTCCCGACCTTCGCTAACGAGAGGAGTGAGCCGGTATCGCCCGCGGGGCTCTCGACCGTCCTGCACTTCCTCCTGCACCTCCGGCAACAGGGCCTGGCGTTTCCATCCCTGAAGGTGTATCTCTCCGCGATCGTGGCATACCAACCGCCACGATCTGCTGCCTCGGCCTTCTTCAGGAACGATACCGTTAAGCAGTTCCTGAAAGGACTTCATCATCTCTACCCGCCGGTATCGCCGCCGCTACCGCCGTGGTCCCTCTCGCTGGTGCTCTTGCAGCTGACGAAGCCGCCCTTCGAGCCAATGGCGACCTCGGATGACAGGCTCCTGACAATGAAAACTGCCTTCCTGGTGGCGGTGACCTCAGCGAGGCGAGCGGGTGAGATCACAGCTCTTCGTTCCGATGAGCCCTTCACGGTCTTCCACAGGGACAAGGTGGTCCTGAGACCTGACATCTCGTTCCTGCCAAAGGTGGTGTCCAGTTTCCATCTCAACCAGGACATCATCCTGCCTGCCTTCTTCCCGAACCCGACGACACCGTTGGAGCGGTCCCTCCACTCCCTGGACGTGCGTCGGGCATTGGCCTTCTACAAGGACAGGACTGCTTCCTTCCGACAGACGCCGCATCTCTTTGTTTGCTATGGGCGACGTCGGAGGGGCCTTAAAGTGTCCACCCAGCGCTTCTCCAAGTGGGTGGTGAGGACTATTGAACTGGCGTATGAGCTCGCGAGGAAGCCTCCGCCAGTCCTGCTTCGAGCCCACTCCACCAGAGCTGTGGCTACTTCTGCGGCCCTCCTGCGAGGAGTTGACCTGCATGAACTCTGCCGTGTGGCGACCTGGTCCCAACCATCGACCTTCGTGCGCCACTACAGGCTCGACTGCCGGTCGCGCAGAGATGCCCGGTTTGGACGTGAGGTGTTGGCTTCCGTGCTGTAGGACCTGACCCGCCGTCCGACCGGTAAGCTACACAGTCTCCTAGTGTATGAAGGCACAGAGACCACGAAGAAGAAGAACAGGTTGCTTACCTGTAACTGTGGTTCTTCGAGTGGTCATCTGTGCCATCATACACACCCGCCCTTCCTCCCCTCTTTCTCAGGTCCCTGTAGGTTCTACGGCGGACGACAGAACTGAGGAGAGACCGTTGCTCGGCGGGAGGAGCATGCGCAGTACCGGCGTGGGGGAGGGGTTCCCGCCAAGCGAACAAGCTCTAGAAGTTTCCGAACGCTACCGCGCAGGCGCTAAAGCTCCTAGTGTATGATGGCACAGATGACCACTCGAAGAACCACAGTTACAGGTAAGCAACCTGTTCTTTCAATGTTAGACTGTGATCCTGGACACCAGGGTTTGATGGAAAGTGATGGAAACCCCCACTTGGTGACGCTGGGTGCATCATATACTCTCAGCTTCAGAAAGCCCTGTGATAGTTTCACCTTAGTGTCGCTATAAGTCAGAAAAACTTGAAAGCACACTGCAACAACGGAACAACGAGGCTGGGAAAGGTAAAGTGCTACATGTATCCCAACATGGCTTGATCATATCTGGATTTATTGAATTGAGAGATACGATTGTCTCAACCAGTCCAGTATGCATGAGCTGTTAAAAGAATCAGCACTGTTGGTGTCCTCCACCCCACGTGCAAATTTCAAACATAGTTAATATTTGTGATACTTTTTGCCATTGGAATTATTTTGCAAGTGGATTTTCTTGGCTTCAAGGAAAAAATAAGTCCAAAATGCCAAAGATATAACTGAAATAGATGCAGGAGGCAAGCAGGAGGCAAGCAGAGTAGGTGATGAAAAAGGATTTGGGTTTTTAATTTTTTTTTCCCCCTCTTGTAGGTGGTACATTTTTGCTTATGAGAACACCTGTTATGTTGGCTTTCATTCCTCCTGTTTCTGTACAGTAACGGGGAGCTCCCACTGTTCCAACATTCTGTTGTCTCTGTGTCTTGGCTTGCTCTAGAGAACTTGTTAGTGTTATCAGGCCAAATTAATTTCTCACATTTTGAAGCTGTGAGGTAAAAATGTTTTCTTCTTTAGAGTCCACTGGTAGGTAAAATATGTTTGGAACCCAATTTCAGTTTTATGCGCACATTCCTTAATACTTTCAAATATTTTTAGTTAAAGTACAGTTCATTTCATATTGGATTTGTCTCAGAATTTCCAAGTAAGCTGCAGAATAATTTCAGGATCTTTGAAAGGACTAACAAACATGCAATATTTGAATTACTGTTTATGATAGTTTGATAATCATACAGACAACTGCATGTAACAAAGCTACGTATCATATAAATATAACTGTTTAAATCGGTGAAGATGAAAGAAAAAAAGAGTTGTATTTTATTTGTATTCTGCTATTTTATTTATTTATATTCTGCCATTCTCTTAACATGAGGCCCAAGGCAGTGGGATATTGGTGTATTGGTCCTGATGGCAAGAGAGATGAATTGCTGTCACTGGAGAAGAAAGAACAAAAGCCCTGCTTTGCTTTGATAATTCAGCGGTAGGCAATATTTGTGACCTGAAAATACATCATTGTGAATATCCACCAAAGCTGAGTGGCTGAAACTAAAGATCAAGATGGGTATTGCAAATGGAAAGTGACAAATGGTTTGTAAAATCAAATATTTTGGAGAGGAAAACAAGATTGATGCCTGATGGAAACAGATAACATAAGCAGTTCTAGTTTAGAAGGGATCATGGAGGAAATTTTTGCCAGTGATGGCTGACTACATGGACCTACAGGCTAGTTTTGTTTGGTCACATAAAGAATTGTTGAAAATGATGTTGATGTGATCCTTAGTTTGGAACATTGTAACCTTTAGTACAGCTTGAGTTTCCCTAATACAGAAATCGAAAATCTTAAAACCTCCAAAAACTTAAACTTTTTGCCACCAGCTGCTCTCCTACACCATTGGTCTGGCAGCTGCCACACTCCTGCTCATTTGTCTCTCAGATCCTCAGCCAGTCTCTCTGGCCTTGCATTTCATACACAACACAAGTAGCAAATGAATGAGGCACAAGGATGGAGAAAATGCGAAGCTAGAGAGAGATGCAAGGATCTGTGAAATTGTGGGAGTCCAAGCATGATGTTCAGCACAAATCCACACCTCCCACCATTTCACAGATCCTGGCATTTCTCTTCAGCCTCTCGTCTCTCTCCACCTTCATGTCTCTTTCATTCACTACTTGTATTGTATATGAGACTGAGGATCTGAGAGACTTGAGGATATAAGTGACCTGATACCTGTATTCAAAGAAAAAAAATGATACAGTACAGGAGATCTCTAGGCAGCCTGGCAGCCACCTGCTTCCACCTTTGAGACCATGGCTGGAGTGCACCTCCTTGTTTGTTCATGGGCTCCCCAGAGATCTTCTGTCCAGTACTGTGTTTTATGTATATGCAAATCCATGCATTCCAAAATCCTAAAAAATCCAGAATATGGAACACTTGTGGTCCCAAGCATTTTGGATAAGGGATACTTAGTCTATATCACTCTCAGTTCCCTAGTTTATCACATGAGACATTATTTCTATAACAATATTGTCTCCTGCACTGGCATGGAAATTCTTGGGAAATAAAAGGATATGGAATTAAAAAATGCATTTAATCACAATTGATAATGAAAAACAAGTGTAGGTCTTATATGTGCACCTGTACAGAGACCAAGAAGAAGAAACACAAGTTGTCCCTTTCTTTGAACATTGTGTGTGTGTGTGATGTCCAAAGATGACATTTCACCTGGTGTCAGCTGTAGGCACTTTCTCACCTGAGCAAAATGTTAAAGTGATACACTTCCATTACCTTTTTTAAAAAAGGGGTATACAGAGGAAGATTTGATGCAAAATAAAACAGACTGCCAAATTCACATTGTTCCCTGGTAGAAGCTGCTTTGCCCTGTCAAGATCTACAAATTACTTGTCGCAGATATAAAATACAGATACAGACAGATCTCCATTCAGATTGACTGATTAAAACTGGAGGGCTAAAGTGTCCATTTTAAGCACAAGCTTTGCAAGAAGGAGAATTGGAGGTGGTAGAGGCAACCACGTGCCTTGTGAATAGTCAAATTCGCAAACGTCAAACTTGTGGGTGTGGAGGGAAGACTGTGGTCCTTTTCGCATGGCAGTTTACAAGCGAAAGGGCCCCTTGAGCGTCGCATAAATGTCAGGAGTGGTCTGCATGACGCACTCCCATTTCCGCCACGCTCAAGGCCTGCAAGTGCAGCAAATATGCATTTTCTTATTTTCGGCTTTTAGCTGAAAATAAGCTGCACTTGCGCAAGGCTCACAGGCCTGGGCCACACTCACCTGCAGTGCGGAGCCTCTGGAGCCAGGCCTGTCACGTGTCCTCTCCTCAGTGCAGCCTACAACTCCCAGGCTGCAATGCAGAAGGAAGGGGCGGGGTGCGGGCGGGGCTCTCATGCAAGGAGTAAGAAGCTGCGGAGCCCGAGCAGCAGGCAAGTAGGAGGCTTGCGAGAGCCTGCCTGCCCAGGCTTTTCACGCAAGGCCCACACTCCAGCAGCATTAGAAGGTAAGCTGCAGAAAGGGCCTGTATATTCACTCACAGTCCAGGCAGTTGGACAAAGGAAAACAGCTGATAAGAACCAGCAGCAATAAGCCTAAATTTCACAGTGCAATTCCTTATTTTACTCTAGTAGAGGAACAGACTTGAAACAAATACAAAGCATAACAGCAGTCCCAGCAATATGCATAAATCAAAGCACAGTCAATACAGTCCCAAGGCAGAGGTCAAAGACACAGCAGGAAAAACAGTCAGTTATTCGCCAACAAGTTCTAGAGGGGAATGGCTCAGCTTTTATAGGTTCAGAGATCAGCGCAGCTGGTGCTTAATTAAGTGCTGTCTGTTATAAATTCACGGAGATCTGCGTAGGTGGTCGCTTTGGTGCCTACGCTCAGCGAAGGTGGGTATCGGTAAGTTATCTTCCATGTCAGATGGAGCAGGGCTCTCTGCTGGGGCTGGCACTGCCCCCTGTTCTGTCTCTAGGGTGGATGGTACTGTCTCCTCCTATTCAGGTTCCACTGTTTCAGTCTCTGAGTCATAGTCTATGTCTATGTCCTGAAGGCTGGGCATAACACTGTATTTACCTGGGCAAGATGGATTTCAATTTTGCAGCTGCCACTGAGGTACATTGGAATAGGAAAACCTCACACTCTGATTGCAATGATTCTCACAGTGACTTCTATTTAAATGGTGTGGAAACTGGCCAATTTGATGTAAAACCCCATGGCAAACATAGCTTTTCACACACACACACACGCGCGCGCGTATACACACACACACACACACACACACACATATATGTTGACTGACTCACAAGGTATGGTATTTGAAGCTCCTGAAATGCATGGAAGTTCTAATTTTTTATATGTGATCCCTCATTCACATTTATATTCTTGCTTAGCATCTATTCATCCTTACAGTATCTATTTAAACATATCACTAGAAAATAAAGGTCTTTCAGAGGAGCTGATTTTTAGTAGTATACTCTTAAGATGTAACTGGAAGAAACCACTGTAGCAGTGCTTGTGATATAGAAAGATTAAATGAATCAGAATGCTCTCACCTTGCTTTCCAGTGCGCCCCAGAGGCTACTCAGTAGTGTTTGTGCATCAGTAGAGTTGTATCATTGCTGTGCTGCTAGGGAACCACTTATGTAAAGAGGTATTAGATACCTCTTTATATAATCTTGTGAGAACTGCCAGTGGGAATTGTGCTGGCCTTGCACTAGGATCCTGGCCATTATTGCATCATATGTATGTCATCTCATGAGAAAGTTGAAAAGTTGTGTTGGAAAAATACAGTCGTGATTGACAAGCTGTGAGTTTATATGATCCTACCCTCATCACTTTTCCAGAGAAGCAACTTAACCAGGAGGTTTATTGGGTACATGTTGGATCCTCCTTCAAGACGAAGAGCTGTGTTGAGTTTCATAGATCACAAATTGTGATATAGATAGAAAATGAAACAAAAATGAACAGCATTCCTCTTACCAACTAAAATCCAAATAATAATCAGACTATATATGGGGACAAAATGATGATGGGATGCAGCAGGGTACTTTTTAATTCTCTTGTTCTTAATTGGCTAGATTTTTTTTTAACCTTTAATTAAAAGAAAATGATGGCATGTTGTTCTATTAGCAGCAGCATAATGAAATCATTTAAGATGGTGGAGCAACTTACATACCCTAGAATTAATAACAGGAAAGCAGATGAAGTCCTGAAGACAGCATTGTTAATTGCATTCCTTTATTCAGTGAAATTGGCAAGAGATAACCTAAAAGCTTTGGCCCACATTGCAATAATTATCTCCTTTTCTTTGGCTTCTTCTGTCATATATTTCAGATCTGATTGTGTGAGTGAATTGGAGAGATGAAAGCATAATATCAAGATATATACAGAAATTATTCTACAATAAGAAGCAGTTACTGCATGTGTTCAGAGCATACTGAGATAAAGTATAACTCTCAAACAATCTGTTTGAGCTTTAAATAAATGCATCTATAATTTATTACTTTTAATAATAATAACTATAATGACGCTTAATTGTGGTGTATGCTGAACTTTAATAACATGCCTACACTAGTCATTTCTGTCACTAATATATCCTAGTCTTGGATAGATAGCATACCAAATATATTCAAAGTAAATTGGGCCCTATTCATACTAGGTGCTAAATGTGAGATATCATTATCAAAATCTTCATAAGTAATTTGAAGTGCACTAGTAAATATGTTCCGTCCTCAAAATTCAGATTGCTTCAGAAGCAGATTAGAAGTTGAGCAGAGGTTCATAAACAGTCTTCTCATTGGCTGCCTGCAAGCAGAAAAATAGTGGAAAGCAGGCTGGTATTCTAACCATTACACTGCTTATCTTTCACTCAAAATTGTATTCTCACAGCCTGTTGTTCTAAGTTTGCATGGGAAAAGATGCCACATATTCTCCCTTCTTCCTAAAGTTCCTCATGCACCCTAAAGTTTGCTGTGGACATCTGGGAAACCCTTTGAACCAGGTATCTAGTGACTGAAAGGAAAGAAATCCCAATTTTGCCAGCAATATACTCCTGAATCTTGACCATAGTGTTCTCAGGTAGATATTCTGTCCTTTCTCCACACTTGCTCTTAGTACCTGGTTGAGTTGGGGTTCTCTGTGATCTCTGTAATCCAGATGCAGTAGACCAGGTCAAAGATAAGATGTCAAAAACCTTCAAATCAAACCACAAGACTTGCAGAATAGTCAAAATATGGAATATTTATTCATAGACAAAAAAGACAACATTTGCAGATGGAAAACAAGTACCAACATACAGAACATATCCTCCAAAAAGGAAGCAAACTTGCTCCATGCCTAATTAACTATCATCTGCTTGGGTCATTTAAACCAGTGCTGTTCTAAGTGGTGGTTCAGGGATCAGTGCTTGTATTCAAGCTATTGACTGCTAATCCATGCTGAATAACCAGTGGGCACAAACCGTACCAGTCGCGGACATACTAGAACTGCAGCTCCCCCTCAATCAAAAAGGCTGAGGACCACTGATTCAAAACTTAGGTTTTTAATGTAGAATTCAGGAATGGGACAAATCCAGAATTTTGTGGATTCGAATCCATGGAAGGTTCTGGGAATCCACAAATCTCACAAATCTCAAATCTTCTTTTTTAAAAAAAGGGTTTAAAAAGCAAGGGAAAGAAGGATAATCCTGGGCGAGACATACTCTCTCAGCCTTAGCAAAAGCCTAGGCAATGGCATACCTCCCTCTGAAGAAATCTGGCCAGGACAATTGTCATAGTTTTGCCCCAGGATCTCCCCAGATTGAAAATGGCCTTTTCTGCACAGGCAGGAAAATGTGGATTAATCCCACATTTCCCTGCTTGTGTAAACAGGGCCACATACTACAGCACAGAGATAATCCAGGTCAAAACTGGATTTTCTTTGCATAGCTCCTTATGGCATCCTGGGGTTTGCAGCTTGATGATGCACCAGCACAGTTTGGCAGAGAAGGCTATGACACCTTGTAAAACTACAAACCCCAGAATTGTATATGAAAAAGCTTTGCAAGTGAGCTATGCAAAGGAATCTTTCAGCTATCCTTGAAATCTGACTGTATCTTCCAGCCAGTCAGGCCTTTGGCGGGCCCCAGAGGCACCAATTTTTAAAAACAATGTTTCCTTTCTGCTACATGTGGTTTGTCATGGCTCATAAGAAACCATGACAGACATTTCACTTCTCATCGTATTCTAAGTCTAGGTTTACAAGCAGGCACTGGTCTTGTGGAAGGAGATACACTAGCCTACATGTGGCAATCACTGGATAAGATTGTGTGACCTTGCCCTCTGCCCCACTACTTCTGATAGGCTTCAGACCCACTGACCCCAGCATTTATACATGCCGTTGATTTTCACCACAGAAAATAGTGCTGAACTTAAATACTAAATGTTCAATTTAAATATATTAGAATACAACCCCAGATGTAATTTCTGAAATTGTTAGCAAAGGCCCTTATTACTCCAAGGGAAAAATTCACCTGCTTGCCATCTCCCCTTATGTATCTAATCCCCCTGGTTTTCAGGCATCCTAGGCCCTTTCCACACGGGGGTATTAAAACAGTGTAGCGTGACCTCTGACGGAGGTCGTCTACACCGCAAAATGGATTGGGGCGGATTACTTTAGTGTAATTCCACATTCCAATCCACGCTAGGGTGACTGGAAGTGGCGGCGCCGCGTGCTTTTTAAAAACTACTTTTCATGTGGTTTTTAAAAGGCACAGGGCATGCAGCCGCGTGCAGCCGCATTGCAGCGCCCAGTGTAGATTTGCAGATGCGCGCAAGTGCGTGCCTGCAGATCTGCCAGGGGCGGGCTTTCCAGCTGGCGAGCTTCTCCGGTTGGTGAAGAGCCTCCGCCAGCTGGCAGCCGCCATTTTGGACACCGCAGGACGCCGACGAGTGTGGAGCAGCGAAAACGCGCTGCTCCATGTGGCGACGGACTTACCCGGATGCAGGTAAGGTCCGTCCTAGCATGTTTTCACCCGTTTTTTCCTCCGCGTGTGGAAAGGGCCCTAGTCTCCCAGATTTTCAGGTGTCCTGGTCTCCAACAAACTATTTGGTTGGTGGATTTGAAAGATTCGACTTGCCTAGTTTAGCACAGTGATTTGGATTCGTGAATCTCAAATCCTTGCAGAGGATTCAAAGATTCAGTTGGCCCATCCCTAGTAGAATTCCACTCCAGGCAGCAGCTGGAGACATTTTATGTGTAATATTTAAAAAAAAAAAAAAAAAGGAGATGGACTGGGGTTTGAGAAAGAACTTGTGAGTTGGGTGCAGCAAAACAGAGTTGCAGTGACAGGAGGCCTATGAGTTAAAGTGTAGTGTATATACATGTGTATGTGACCAAGCCCTTGAAGTGCAAAGTTTTAAACTGGGAACAGCTTTGGTTGGCTGGTCTCTTCCCTAATATCTTAAGTTTGTGACGTTGCTGTGAAGAACAGCAGTGTCCCCAGGACAGTTCCTCTTATGTTTGTTTGAATGGAAATCGGTGATCACATTGCTCTACTACTTAAGAGTCCTGCTTCAGATTCTGGACCTGTCTTTCAAAACATTTTACAATAATTCTTTCCCCGCAAAGATTGAAATCTTACAACACCTCCAATTTACATATGCCAGAGTATCAACATTATCTAAACCAAAGTGATCAAAGTGTTATCTCTAGGAAGAAGTGGTTGGTACAGAAATGAATGTTCATAGCTTCTAAACAGTAGCAGTGCTTGAATATTTACTACAGTGCGCCCTTTGCTGACACAACCTCAGCACACGCGATTGAGAGTTGCACGAAGCTTCGTGTCCAGTTATTATCAATGGTTGTGCCAGGTGTGAACTGGCACAGGTGGGTGCCTGTTGAGTCGATGGACAACAACGGGACAGAGCAGTTGTGTTTTCTGTTTTAAGTGAGTGTTCTTGAAATGGATATCCTGCATATATAGAGGATACATTATATAGATAACTCACTTGGTTCCTTTTCTCTAGAAATATCCCTGTAGCTTTTCTGCTCTAAATATAAATCCTGCAATATATTAAATTTTATAAATCAGTAGATATATAATGTACAGTATATTTTAAACCACAAAATTTCATGAAAGGCTTCCAAAACTAATGAAAATTTCCATCCTTGTTTTTTACAGAAAGTGAGTTATGGGAACTTTTATTTATTGAGGCCAATATGCAAGAAGCAACTCCAAAATTATTTTTGTGTTTTTTACTTGTTACAAAGAATAACATTCATATTTTTTCATTCTGTCAGCTTTAATGACATCTATAATTCTGATAATCTGAACGCATTTACATTGTTTTGGTAGATAGCATTTCCATTTTTCTTTGAATGTGTTCTTCTTTGCTATAATACATTAATTATTTTAGTACAGCTAAAAAACAATAGAAGTCTTGCTCTATCTATGCATTTTATAAAGTATTTATGATCTCTGCTAAACTGGAATAATGTGAAGGACCTTTTCTTTTGTAGGTGCCAAAATCTCTTTCCTTAACTGCTTTAATAATCATATGTATTTCTTCCCCTTTTCCCATAATTTTCCATTGCTAGCATGAAAAATATTTACCTAAATGCATTTGATTTTCAATGAACAGGTCATGAAGTGCAGTTGTCTGTAGCAATATGTTTTCATATAGCTATATTTGTACAGTTATATTCTCCTTATAGAAAAGCCTAAAAGAGTAGATTACTTCAAATATATATAAAACAGCATTTTGAAATGAAAGTCTCTTCTCTGCCCCCACATAATATCATACCCACCCTTTCTGAGACAGTCATGCAGTTACAGTCTAATAATCTGGTCCATCTGTTGCTGTATATTTTTCGTGAGTTTTAACATTTTGGTTGTAGAACCTAAACGATGACTAAAATGTCAAGTCACCCAGAAAATAATCATAGGCATGACAACCAAAATGTTAGCTCAGCTTGTCTGCCTAGAAAATAGTTCACAGGACAGCAGTATCCTTCTACTTTGGAGAAGCTACTGTATGCTTTTTTTTTTTCCTTGTAAACTTCCAACAATCTATGCAGGATTTTAGGCAATGTTATATAGTAGATTTTAATGAGAATCATGTGGCTTAAAACCCACAGAACTTTCCAAGTTTACTGCCACTCACAAAACCTAGATCATTTGGAAGATTAATAAAGGTTGTTTATATCTGGGAAGGGCAGCCTACTGGTAGTCCCTGCTACAATAGAAGCATTCAATCAATGGAATTTATATGTGAGGATTATACTGAAAGTAATGCCTGTCAGGTCATAATTCCTTTATTAACAACATGAGACATATGCATTTTCATAAGTATAAGGTATCTCCTTGTCTACAACCAGATACTATTTGAGATTGTCTTCACCAGTGATTATGCATTTGTGCCTCCTTTGAACTCACGCATCAAATCTACTTCGGAAAAATTCTTCTGGGCATTCCCTGGCCCAATGTCTGATAGTGTTGTCCACTTCAACTATATCATTGAAGTGCCATCCCTGAACACTGGCTTTTGATTTTTGATTTTTTTTTAGTCTAGGGGATGTGGAGTGCTACCATTCTATGGACTAATTCTTGGTCTCTGAGTCATACAGGTATGGCTAGGTCTCATCACCAGTGCAAACATTCCCCAAAAAGGTGTCCATGTGGGCTTCAAATGTTGCCAGCAGTTCCGAACATATGTGCAGTCTTTTCTCTTTCAAATCAGCTGTTAATTGATGAGAACACTTTCCGGTATCCAGGGTTGTGGATTATCTGCTTGAGAGCACTGTGACCAAGCTAAATTCCTCAACAGTCTCTTAGACAGTCATATGCTACTCTGTGTGAACCATGTCGTCCACTCTGTTTTGGTTTTCATTATTGACTATCGTAGATGGCCTTTCATTATATGGTTTGTCTTCAATGCTGGTTTCACCTTTTTTAAACCTTTTCATCCATTTTTGGACATTACTGTCATTAATTGTCACCTCACCATATCCATTTTGAGTCTTCTGTTGATGTTGGCAGCAGTACCTCTTTCCTTGGTCAAGAACTCAATGATTGTTCTTTGTTTGTGCTTCACATCCATGGTTGTGCAACACCGAGAAATACAGAATCATCTCAGTCATGCAGTAAGAATTTCTCTATTTGGTGATGTAATAACATCAGATTTGGATTAATAGTTTCAGAGAATGGCATGCAGGCATTACTTTCAGTACAAATCATGTATAATCAACAATTGAGTCAATGGGTCTACTCTAGTAGAAACCACCAATAGGAATCAGGATTTACTTCAAACATATTTAATTGGGATCCTTTGTAACACTTGACATTTGACTGACAGATGGGGAGTATTGGTTCAAGTACTAGCTTAGTCATATATTGTAGATATGGGAAAGTAATTGTCAAGAACTCAATGGTCCATCTTGTTTCAAGTGGAAACAATCATGTTCTGCTTTATAGTTCTATCCCATGCACTGTCTCATAGGTAGAACAGATTGTGATATAATTTTTTCAGCATGTTTCCCTTATTGGTATGCATAGAGAGGTGCAGGTACCCATGGAATTGTTGGACTTGTGTGCATCCAGACTGATGAAGCCAGGTGGAACATCATTAGACCAGTTACTTTGTAAGGGGAATCACAGATTTCTTCCTTAGGTGCAGCCTGTTCCACCCCACCACCAATTTCTCCAAGTCATAGCAAATTTTAAGATGGAATCAGGGAACTACAACCAAATAACAGAGATGACAAAACACCATTCAGTGAGCATAATACTGCTGATACTTTTTAGTAAACTGTAGTGATCTTTCTTGAGGGAAATTCCCAGCATTCATTGCAGCAGTGTAAATACCCTTCTTCCTAAAAATTATTAGAAAGTTACCAGAGAAACAATTGAATAACAGGGATCATCATCAAACTATAAACCAGCTACTACTTTAAGTTCCGTCTTATCCCTATTGCTGCTTGATTTGTATATGAAACCTTGAGGAAGTTCTTCATAGCGAAGTGACATCATATATCCATATCCAATTTCAGTTCTAGACCAAGTTGTGTAGGTAATGCTAGAGATAGTGCAATGAATTCAAACCATATAAACACAAAATAGAAGCTGATACTTCCTTCTTTTTATTGACCAGGAGTGGAACTTAGGGTTCTTGTTTGGTCTCCCCTGGCCAAAAGGCTCAGATAGTGTGTTCTAGAATATCTTTAGCCCACTACATCTAATTTGTTCTACTTATGGAAGAGGATTGCCTAACTACCATCACTACACTTTGAAGACTATTTCAGTGTGTGTTCATTAATCACTGCAGTCCTATACACACTTGCAGGGAACTAAGGCCATTTCCACATGATGTCACTACCCTGTGATGGGAACTCATTGGCAGCAGTCCATAAGTTGTACTTTCACACATCATTGTGGTCCCCGAGCCAGTGTGTCCCCACCCGTCACAGTTGCAGGATACGTGCTTGACAGAAAAAAAAAATCTGTTCAGCACCCATGAGCACCCAATGCTCCTGTCACCCCTGGCCATGCAGAATGGGCAGAAGCGCAATCTACGTGCTTCTTTCTCCAGTGCAGCATGGGACAGAGGTCAGCTGCACTGTGGAATGAAGGACTGTGTTGCTCACACTCCCATCCATAGGCAGCCAGCAGGGTATGGAGGGGAGCATTCACATTCGTGGCAAAGGCGCTGCTGAGATGACACTGGGATCATGATGGGAACCGGTAAGGTGTGGAAGTGGCCCAAGTCTCTTTCAGCTCAGTAGAACTTAACTCCCAAATACACATGGATATGACTGAACTGTTTTTCAATTCCTTGTTATAGACATACCTTCATACAACAAAGTCATGTCAAGGATTCAATGTACCTTTTAGATTGTGAGTCTGATTAACTGCAAGAATCCATATATTTCAGCAATATTATGTATATACTATATTACTATAATATTGTTTATGCTGACATATAATGTATACTTCTTTCAGGGTTAGTAAGCTGTACTCCCTATATTTAGATTCCACTTGGTGCTGAACAAGTTTTTTAAAAAGTATTTAGCTTATATTTTTTAATATACTTTTATAGAAAATTTAAATAGTCAACACTAAAAAATTCCACATACAAGTCATCCTAAATCCATCTTAATATTATGAAAATAATTTCTTCATCAAAGAAAGAAAAATAAAAATAGGAAAAAAGAGAAAGAGAGAAAGAAAAGAGAATGTAGAAAGAGAAAAAAGAAATAGAGGAAAAAAAGAAAAGAAAAATAGAAAGTCCAGTATACTACCTAAGATATCTAATATTTACATTCATATCTTCCCATTCACATTCATTCTTAAATTTAGCTTAAAGCTTTTTCTTACACAAAACATAAGAGACTCTTATCCAAAATGGTAAAGATATTGTTGCTGTAGAAAGGCTATTGGTAGTTTGGATGTCTCCACTCAGATTGTAGGCCACCCTTGAGAAAGTGTCTCCAACATTTGTTCCTGTTTTTTGTTTTATATCATTATTTATCCACTGTTGGGTCTCAAACTATGGTAATTAGTTGAGGAGGAGAAGCATTGCTTTTGGTCTGAAAAGAAAATGACTGCACAATTAAGGAAAAGCAAATGGAAGGAACATATCTACTGCATTGATAGCATTATTATGTATCTACTAATATGTTTTTAATTCATATTTATTTCAGGCTCTACTTGATACTCAGAATCTTCTAAGAGCTCAAATCTCAAATTTCACTTTCAACTTGGGATTTTCAGGGAAATTTTACCACACAGGT
This sequence comes from Ctenosaura bakeri, assembly GCA_948474755.1. Taxonomy (NCBI): domain Eukaryota; kingdom Metazoa; phylum Chordata; class Lepidosauria; order Squamata; family Iguanidae; genus Ctenosaura; species Ctenosaura bakeri. The sequence continues at coordinate 352,613 of CAOLHI010001543.1, forward strand.
AAGAATGGGGAAAAAAACAGTAACATTATTTGGAATCTGTTAGTGTCCTTGCAGTACATAGGAACCCAAATTGATTGTGCTGCTGCACCTTTGTGCTATAAAATGAAATGAAATAGAGTGAAGAACTCTTGGAGGCTGAGGGAAGAAAAACTCTTCCTTCAGGAGGATAAAACTAGAAAATCGATCATTTCTTCCATAAGCTGTATATTTTACAATATGAAGTAGCCTGACTCTGAAATCCCAGACATTTTCAGCATTACATCTGCCTATCAGAGTGTTAATATTGCACACTGAATGTACCATTTTGATAGTACATTAATTCTACTGCCCTTTTAAGATTGTTGTAATTTATTGATGAGTCTCCAACTGTCATTTTGGGTTGGAAAAAAACAACTCAAGCAGTAGATTCTGGACAGGTGCTATTGAATATTTTTGCCTCTTAAAACCTTTGTTTTGCAAAATCATTAAAAAATATTTCACAACTGAAACTGAAACTATTATATTGTAAAGTTTTTCCTGGAAATGGGAGAAGCTTTGCTATAACACTGTAGAGCTAGGGCATCATGTTTCTAATTGTTCAGTTTGCTTTGTCACTGACTATTTTGGTACTAATCTTGGCAAGTATTCTTTTTAGAATTGTCATCTCAAGTCTTGAATATATTTGTCTGAAGTAACATAAGTTGTGGCAGTTGAATTCATATACCTGGAAATCACTTTAGAACAAAAGAAAACTTGATGCATTTTCCCAAAATGTGATGTGTTCCAAAGATGTGATGCATATTAGCAATCTTTTCTTGATCGAAAGTGGATACACTAAGGCCTAAATCCATTTGGTATTCTACAGTAAAGTCTAACTAGCATAGACTCACTGACGAAGTGGGGTTCATGTAGATCTTGTCTTAGTAATTAATTCAGTGGGTTCACTCAGTTTAGATGATCAAACTGGAAAGATTCTTTTTTTTTGTAAACAGGCATACAAATGCAGTGGTGCCAGTTGAATATAAAGTATATTTGAATGGCCTCAGTAATGAGGGGAAGCAGAGCAACAAGTGGAACATGACGCAAACTGATAGGAGAGGAGAGAGAAAGGCCGGGTTCTGAAAATGTGTAATCAGATGTGGTATAAACAATGAACTATCTACACTACAGAGTTACAGGGATTTGATGCCACTTTAACTGCAGTGGCTCTATCCTGTGGGATCCTGGAGTTTATAATATGGAGAGGAGTATTTAGAATATTCTGCCAAAGAGTGGGACACTTCCGTGAACTACAACTCTCTGTAGTGCTTTTTAAACTGTAGTATTCCAGGTGTTTTGGACTTTAGTTCCCAGAAGCCCCAGCAAGCTTGGCTAATGGTTAGGGATTCTGGAACCTAAAGTCCAAAATATGTGGAGGAACAAAGATTGAAAATCGCTACACCAGAGTTCTCTAGCAGAGAATTCTGAGTGTTCACAAAACTATAAATCCTAGGATTCCATAGGGGAGAGTCATGGAAGTGAAACTGCTATAAGTGTATAGTGTAAATACATTTTAAACTACCACTTAGTTACTCAACTATCAATATTGGATTGTGCAAAAAGTGCTAACCTGAATGTACCCACTTTACCATACTATCACCATCAGCAACAGTTGTCCAATATCTGTTCCAAGAAGTAGGGCAAGAAAAAGCTTGTTTGGATCATTGCTGCAGTGTGAACAAGACCCAAGGCTCTCTGATGGCATGAGAAAGCAGTACATCTACATAATTACGACAGAACGAATCTCTTTATGTTGGCTCACCCCTGAAATGACCATATTGTTCAACTACAAAGTCATTGGTTTTAATATACTCCTAAAATCTAATGATCCCAGGCAGGCCGCTGCATCATTTCAGCTGCCTGAAATGCTGTTTCCTCTCTGAAATTGCTTGCTTCTCTCAGATTGAAAGAGAAGGGGAATGCCTGGATTGCAAAATGACTAGCGGGGAAATAGAGCAATAGCAATAGAAAGTAATTAAAAGACAGAAGCCAGAGTTATGAGATTGCATATGCAAAGCCACATAAATCAGGATCTCAAAATCAGGACTATATCAAGTATATATTTGTAGAAAGGTTATTTGTAAGGCTCACAATTGCTGCCATTGCTTTTAAAAACAAAACAAAGTAAATGTAATTAATCTCTCAGTTAAGACAGTGTTTGACAATTAAAAGTTAAAGAGAAGTTTCAAACATTTTCCAGAATATATTTGGCTGGAATACTGGCAAAACTCAGGCGGAACAAAATCACATAAATTTCTAGATAGTTGTTCTCATCTGAGCACTTGTAATTTGTGTTTTGTTTCTCTCTTCCTCTGTATATCACTCAGGGAGGCCTTAGCTGTTAAAAGTTGCTTAAAATACTTTAAATAATGTTAAATGATGTGGAACGGTTACCAGAATGCCTCTGAGTGTGTCCTAGATGTTCAAACACTGATTTTATTAAAAGGACATTCACAGTTGGTCTTATGGGAAGATACAGGAATAGTAGTACGAAGGATGTTTAGGGCATGACTCATTACCAGTAACACCTTTAAATATGTTCTAGAGGCGGTAGAAAGCCGGTCCAGCCTATGAAGCAAGGTTGTGGTGTATTTATGGAGGTATGCCTTGAGGGGTTGAGTTACTGCAGTATGCCTGATACTCCAGGCCCAAAGAAAGCAAATTAAAATGGTGCAATTACTGTATATCAATTCCTAGTCCAAGTCAGAAGAAAAAGTACATATCTTTCAGAAGCTCATATTGATTAAAAACATACCACTACTGCCATATCTTTTCAGATAACATCCACAGGCACATAATGAGTATTTCATGAGCCATGTTGTAAGATACTGCTTAAATGTCTAATTAGTGAGTAAGAAAGATGTCACTCTAAAACATATGTGTATATTATACTACACACCCCATTATCCATAATGGATCATGGGAGATTCGTCAGCTGCAAGAGAGAAGTGTGTTTTCTATCCCTGATCTCAAATGATTGATGAGACAACTGCATCCGGTGAACTCCAATTATATAATAAGCATTTAAACCCGAGATAAATAAAAAGTGGATTTCTTATATATGGTAGAAGTACATAGTAAGCAGACAGTATTTGTGTACCATGTTATACTAACAGAGTGATTAAGCTGCACTATGGATTAACAAAGTGGTTAAGCTGCAGTATAGATTACAGGTATGAAATTTAGAAGACTTATACAATGACATTATACATTATTATACATTATATTATACATTATACTGTACTCCAGGAAATGCAAAAAGAAGGAAGGAAGGAAGTGATTGATCTCTAGCTGTCACGTGGCTGTATTTCTAGTCATAATTTATATAAATCTTAACCAGAGCTGCCCTTGCCATGCAGTAAGTTGAAGTAGCCTGCTTAGGACAGAACCAGCAAGATAGGGAAAAAAAGGGAAACAGAATTTTCTGTGGTCACCAATATCTCCATTGTTGTGACTTCTGTGAGTTCCCTCCACATCACATACAAAAATTGTACAGCAAAAGGAATATGGAAATGGAAGTTTACACCCTACAACAAACTTTGGACCACATGAAATCCTATGTCAGCACCAGCAAGGGACAGTGCTCTCATAGGTAGCATACTGTCACATTTGTCCAAGAATGTTATTTGTGTGCAGGATACTGTGAGAGAACCAGCATAGTGTAGTCGTTTGAGTGCTGAATTATGATTTGAGACCAAGGTTCAGATCCCTGCTCAGCTGTGGAAAATTACTGGATAACCTTAGGCAAGTCACACTCTCTAAGCCTCAGAGCAAGACAATGGCAACCTTCCCCTAGACAAATCTTGCAATCTTGTGGTGGGTACATTTGAAGGCACACAACAACAACAATACTGTGAACTGCATATAATATCATATAACTCCAAGCCCATTGGGAGCATATATAATCATGTACTATGCTGGGAAAGGCAAAAGTTTGGCTTTAGACACATGGAGTCTGTTTCAGAATTCACAGATACATTTCTGACAGTCAGAAGCCTCACTCCTTATTTGTGTCAACACCACGATGCTACTCAAAAGGTGTGCAGTACTGTTATGTGACAGAACCAGTGGATTATGCAAAATCAATAGGTCAAAGCAGCTTCTGTTTATAAGAAGTGTTTCAGTAGTCTGTTTGGCTTCCAGATGTAGAATGGGATGAGGGCACTATTTTGTCCAGCATAATAAGTTGGCACTGATGTGTCTCCTCATCGTTGTAACAAAGGCTTTAAAACTAAAAGGAGAAATTATTTTAATGATTTGCTTATTTCTGCAGGGACTGTAGAGGAAGATGAAGGTGATGACCTGTTGCTGGGCTCTGTGGATGAATTCTGGTGGTTTCCTCACATGTGGAGCCACATGCAACCTCATCTCTTCCATAATGAATCATCATTAGTGGAGCAAATGATTCTCAACAAAAAATTTGCTCTAGTAAGTTAAATGCATGTACTGTGGATTTGCCAGGAGTATTTTGTGTTCTATTTTTCCTCTGATCCCTGAAATCTCATGTTTTCTCTTAGATTTATGAGCATGTACTGAAATGCATCATATGACACCACTGGATAAATAAAATCACAGATGAGGTAGTGTATCTAGTTGTTAGCATCCAGTTGTCAGCACACAGTAGGAGTCCTGGACATAGTTTCATGGATTGGCCCTGGCCAGTCAGATGATTTGAAAGTCCCATTTCCGGGCCTGTGAGAGCATGAAAAGTGCTACTATTTAAAAACCATGAATTCACAGCTCAAGAATGGTTCTGACAAGAGTAAAATATAAGAGAGAACTGAACCAGCCATCAGTGATGCTGCTTTGAAGGTCATTTTCATAGTCATTATTTACATCTTAGCCAGAAAATATTGTCCATGTTAGTATATCCTGAGGATAAATAAGAATATGTTGTCTGGTATTGTATTTTAGGTTTTAAAAAAGTAGTTTTAGAAAGCAGTTGTAGAAAAATAACATGTCAAATAGTACCAGAATGGCATTTTCTCTTTCTCTGTGTCTGGCAATGGTGTTAGCATTCTGTTTATAATTCATATCATAGCACAAGTTATAGATATCAAATAAATATTTATAGTACTTTTGTGACCTGAAAAGCTACACTGTGCTGCCACCTGGGAAAAATGACTAGACTACAAAGTACCGGTACTCTACAAAGTACAAAGTATTACCAATAGCTTGAATCAGACAACTAAAACAAAACATTCATAATATTTTCCCTTATAGTGTTGTATTTTATATGCCTACTCAGAAGAAAGTTTCATTAAGTTTCATGTTGCTTACCACAAGATAATTTGAGGATTCATCCTTAAATCTGTACTGTCATCATAACCTCATTACTTTCTCCAAAACTTGGCACAGCTGTGACTATGCAAGGGACACAGAATATCCTTGCAGTAAATATTAATATAAAATATAAATGCACTAGTCTTTTTCAATAGAGGATTAATCAAGTTTGTAAATGTACAAAAGTTGGCTACACTGGTAAAAAGTTCCAACACTGGAGCCCCTGAATCTGCCTCAGTGGTATGAAACACATCCATGGCAATGTCCTGAAAGAGAGCATTCTGGGGTGAAGGTGAAGAAGTCTTGGAGCCACTGTATGCCAGAGAGGCCCTAGAATCCCATCCCACAGAATCTGCCAGACTCCATCCATTCCTTACCATTGGCTATGTTGACCAGGTCTGATGGGAGTTTCAGCTCAACAACATCTGGAAGGCCACAATTTGTCTACCTTGCCTACCTTAACATAAACCCATAGTCTCACATAGAAGTGCACTGCAAATATTACAGTAGTTTTATATGCAACTGTATAGTAAATATACTTTGAATTATAATCTCTCACTTCAGCCTAAATTTCCTAAAAATGAGAGCTGATAAATGGAGATCCCATGTTAATGATTCCTGCGGTCTGCACAATGGCCTAAATCCATTTATTAGTCTCAAATAGAGTAAATCCACAGAAACAGTAGAACTGGCATACATGTTGATTTTATCACGTTCCCATTGATCGAGTGGGTCCGGCCTAGTTAGGACGAACAGTTGAATTTAGGCCAATATTACTTCAGGAATTTTGAACCTGTATTCTTGAACAGTCATGTTCGCTGCCAATAAGTAGGCTCACAGAAAGTATCTTAGGAATTTAACTGTGAAATAGAATTGAGAAATTGCATTACTTATGGAGATAAGAATCACCAAAGGAGACCTAAATTGAATTTAGTAAAATAAAAAAGGAAAGACTCAAAATCACAGAGTAATCTTCCTTTTAAGCTTTAAACTATGAAGCATAGGGGTGAGAGAGACTTCAAATCTGGAAGGAAATAAAGGGTTGCTACCATGAAAGCGTAATATTTCACCCACTGTTCTAAAATAAGCTGTGTAAGTCTCTTTAAATTAACAAGTTATTCAGGGAGGGTTATTTGCATTTTAGGAAATGGATGTTTCAATAGAAAACCAATAGGAATACAAGATTATTGCACAGGGAAAAAAAGCCTGATTCAAGTGTTTCTTACCCAGTTTCAATTAACACACATCTTGGCCCGCCTTCTCCCTGACCATATTTCTTACATAGAAAGCAAGAGGCCTGGAGTGATGGAAACTTGCCCTATAAGCAGAGATGCTGGGAAATCAGGGCTGGGGCTAGGTGTCCCCTTCTAATTAATTTCTATGAGCTCAGCATCTGTCTAAGTAATAACTGACCAAAACTCAACCATTTTCTACTGTGTTTTCCATTTTAGTAGCACTCTTGCTAAATAAAAATTGAGTTAGAACGTTTAGGCTATAGCAGGTGTGGGAACCATTTGGCCCTCCAGATGTTGTTGGACTGTAACACCTGTCAGCCCTAGCTGACACAGACAGTACTGCTGATGAATGTTGGAAGTTGTAGTCTGGAGGTCCGTATGAATCCTAACCCTGTAGCAGAGTAGGAAAAACAGACCCTCGTACTATTATATTACAGTTGGCCTTCCATATTCACTAGGGTTAGGAGCTCAGGACCCTCATAAAAGTGGAAAAATCACATATATTTGAATGTGTGTATCTGTCTGTGGGAAAGGAGACAAGGCGTGGGGAGGGGAGGGGATGCCAAGGGTCCACACCAGGTCAGAGAAAGGAGAGAGAAGGCAGGGTCAGCGTGGTGGCCATACACTTCCTCTCTCTTGCACATCTCCTTCCTTGGATGTGTGTTGGACACTGGGCAAGAGTTTGGGGTGTTGTGAAAAATGCTCATAGATTAGCTTTGATTGCTTAGTTTTCTAATCTGATTTTGCTTTGTTTTAGGAACATGGCATTCCAACTGATATGGGATACGCTGTGGCTCCACACCATTCTGGTGTCTATCCTGTTCATGTTCAACTTTATGATGCCTGGAAAAAAGTCTGGAATATTAAAATCACAAGTACAGAAGAGTATCCACACCTGAAGCCTGCACGATATAGAAAAGGCTTCATCCACAAAAACATAATGGTGAGCTGTTCTGATGGTTCTGATTATATTCCCAGTTACTTGTGAAGAATGTTATAAAAGCTGTGTATCCCAAAAGTTCACAGTTTGAAGAGTTCTTCTGGATTACACATCTCATAGTTATATCCAGAGTAGATTCCAGTGATGTTATGTTCTAGGCCTGGAAACTTAATCTTGTCCAAAATGCAGCTGCTAACATTTTGACTAGAATCCATTAGATGGAACATATAAACTCTCATTCTTTGCCACTCGATTTTGCTGCCTGTTTGTTTCTGGGCTCAATTCAAGAAGCTGTTATTAAACTTTAAGCTCCCAAGGCAGTGTAGATTTAAGAACTGTCTACTTCCTGATGAACCTGATCATGCTCTGAGATCAACTGCAGAGAATCTTCGCAGTGTCTCATGGCTGAGGGGTATGCCGGGTGGGCATAAGAAAACAGGCCTTTGACGTTTATTAGTTGCCGTGTTTGAAATGTTTTAACTGCTCTTTTTTTAGTATTGTAATTTCTGTTAGTGTGTGCATTTTAGTGTATTTATTTTATTACTGGAATTTCAGAATAACTGTAATCCACTTTCAAAAGTGGGGTAAAAACAAAATCTGTCAAACAAATCATGGTAAGTTATCAAGACTCCAGCAAGGTTACGCTCTGCAGGAGCTTCTTTGTTCGTAGGTGCATTGGCACAAAACAGGATATTGCTGCTCGTAAGCTACTTTGAAAGGATGTCTCAGATAATGTTACTGACATCCTCTCAATGTTACAAACATCCTCTTTGTGGATGGACAGACGTCCACTGGAGCTGTAATACGTCTGTCTGCTGTACAGCACAAAGAGCTCCTAATTTCTAGTCTACTTTTCAGAGGAGAATCCTTTGTTTAAAGCTATCTTTTATGTGAAAGTTTCTCCAGTCGAAGGCCCTTTTCGCACGCAGTTTCTGTTGTGAGAGGGCCCCTTGAGCGTCACATGAATCGGAGCAGCGGTGCACTCCCATTCACGCGACACTCACGAGCCGGATGCAGAGCAGACGCGCACCTTTTTATTTTCGGCTTTAAGCTGAAAATGGTGTGCAGTCACGCAATGCTCCTGGGGCCCGCGCACACTTACCTGCTGTGCGGTGCGTCGGGCGAGCCAGGCCGGTCGCGCTTCCTACCCCAGCGCAGCCTACAGCTCCCAGGCTGCACTGCAGAAGGAAGGGGCGGGGCGCTAGCGCGATGGTCGCGCGACCAGGAAGCGAGCTGTGGGACGAAGGAGCAGGGAAGCTGCAGCATTCCTGCTGAGGCTTTTTGCGCGAGATGCCCCCCAGATGTTCGCAAACGGGTAATGTGCGAAAAGGGCTGAAGTCTGGTTTAAGATAAAGAATTATTGAGATAGGAGAAAGCAAGGGTCTTGAAGTTGCTACTGTTATGCACCTGGATAGCTTACAGAAAAGGCACACAGGTTTCATCGTCATAGTTTTATTCACTATGGTTAGATATATTGTAGAGCACAGTATTAATTTATAATTTGCATCTGTACATATAAATCAGCATATGTACATTTTATGCAGACCTATCTTTTTGTCTTTTGATATTTTTTCCTTCTTTGAGGGAGCACACTAGCCCTATGATGTGTGGCTTTAATTTGTGTGGTTTCCTGTATGTGGAAGAAAATGAAGCATAAGCCGGTCATGTTAAGTGCATTTAGCTCTTACAGTGGGAGAGTTCTATCTCTTCCATTGTAATTACTGTGACTTTGAGGTACTTGCATTGACTAGGCCAATTCCCAAGGGTGGGAATTCTGTGGCCCTCCAAATGCTGTTGTTCAGCTGCAATTCCCAGCATTCCTCCTCGGCTATGCTAACTAGGGCCGTTTAGACCTACAGCAACATAATCTGGCAGGCCACACGATTCCATTCCCTAGGCCTGACCTTGCCCTGTTCTCTGTGTACTTTTTTCGTTACCTTACTGTTACATTTTTATACAGGTCCTTCCTCGCCAAACCTGTGGTCTTTTTACACATACAATTTTCTACAAGGAGTATCCAGGTGGTCCAAAAGAATTAAATAAAAGTATACAGGGAGGGGAATTGTTCTTCACTGTTGTTCTCAATCCAGTGAGTATTTCAAATATTTTTATAAAAACAATGAACTAATTTGCTACGGAACAAGTTTTTAATAAGCGGTGATTTAACGTTGTTTTGGTATTTTTGTTTAGCTCCTATCTGTGATTTGCGTAAAGTCATGTTGATAGAAGTCCCACAACATACTGTGTGTATTTGTAAAACTTAATACTCTAGTGCTAGGTTCAATTTATTTAAAATGTGTTGGTAAAAGTTCTGTGTTCTTTGTGGTCTCTTTGTCTTACACAATGAGCTTTTGTGCCTGCGCAGAGACCCTGTCTGAATGATCCAGAGCTGAGAAGCTTGGTGGGAACCTCACCCTTCCGACATACTGCACATGATCCAGCCCACCAAGCTACCTTCCCCTCAGTTTCTCTCTGTCCACAAAACAAGTCCCTTTGTTGCAGAAAAGATTGAGATCGAGACCCACGGAAAGGAAATTCAAAGTTTATTCAGCCGGCTGGGCTCGGTGGAATAGCTTCCAAAGACCGAGAGCCCCCCTTCATCAATTCACAACGCTTTATACATTTTTTTGCACAGTGTTATCTTTAGTACAGTGTCATCATGTTCGTACATGGCATTAGTTCAAGCTACATACTACAATAGTCAATAGACCATTCTGTGGCTGTGCATTCTTTAATGTTGCAAGTAGAAATCTTCTCTACTTTGTTTCATCTTCCCTTTTCCTTCTTCCCTATTCCTCCTCATTTTCCCCCCTTTTATGCTAAATTCTACACAGCAATTTAAGCATAATTACTTGGTTTGGGCCATTAAGAAATCCCACGAACAGTGTCTTCAGCCATGCTAAATTCGGAAGCCAGAAAGTTAACCATGCCCACATATCTGCTGACTGCGAGTATGATTTTCTTATATTAGATACCACAGAGTGTGTCTTCTCCACATTTGTTTCTACTACTCCAAACTCATTAACATACTCATTGCAGATTGAAAGCAGTTTAGTAAGCAAGGTACTATTAGACATATCATTAGCCCTATCATTAATACAAAAAGAAATCCCAGGCCTCGACAGGTTGGTTGAGAGAGTGAAACTGAACCCCTCCAATTGAGAGAGAACCGATAGTGCAGATACCACTCCATACCGGTGGAAGTGCCTCCCCTGCCCAATAACCACAAAGCTAATACATCCCAGGAAGCAGACCATAAATCCACTGACCATTGTGCAAACGGGCTTCTTCTTGGAGCTTAATTAAAGGGGAGTGGCCCCTACAGTTCCCATACAAGTTGATGAAGTTGTCACTGCAACTAAAAGGGGATACTGATATTGGGAAACCTTCCTGGGCAGGCCTGTGGAGATTCAGGGAGTTCAAATGAGCCTTGGGCTCTTCTGCGAGGAACCATATACAGTAATACTATTCCATCCAGTCAGATTCATGGTACCTGCCAGCATTACAGGCCACCCTTGCATGTGTGAGCTTGGCCCATGAGAACATACCCAGCAATTACTGACATTCAGGGTGCTCAAGATCTGATTGACTAATTGGTGAAACCAATTCACTTTCCAGCCTCTCTGGCTCAACATCAGTCTCATCATAAACAACAATCCCCAAATCCACATATTGTCCAGACCCGCAACACCACTGTCTGAAGTGATACAATATATAGCCAAGGCCTGCTGCCGCCCCTATGCCGCCTACAACCCACAATATTGTTTCCCACATTCAGGATCTGGCTGTACGTAGAGCAGTGCATCCCTGGTAGCAACTGCAATAGGGCCTAGTCCCAATCTTCTTTCCTCTCCAGATGGGGATCTGGCCGTGCGCCAGGTGTTCAGCTTCCCAGAATGTGAACACAGCAGGGCCTAGTCCCAGTCTTCCTTACTGCTTTCTGGTGATCTTCAAAGGTTGCCCTATGATTGGGGCAACAGTCCAGTCAGTATGGGCCCTTTTTATCCTAGTGTAATGCACCCAAGGCCTCTACCTTGCTACCTTCACTGCGGTGGGAATTGTCAGTATAACCTAGTAAGGCCCCCTCCACCCGGGGCTGCGTGGCTCTCCTTGCCAATCCTTCACCCATACCTCATCTCCTGGTTGGAATGGTTGTGCTTGAGTCTGTAAGAAGGGAAGATGCTGCTCTAACGTGTACTCCCTCATTTTACTCAGGGCTTTCCCTAAGGCGCTAACCTCCTCCTGCA